>JAZARR010000132.1:220000-365000 GCA_037389465.1 Baylisascaris procyonis | reverse complement strand
CAAGGCCTCACAAAGGAATTTAAATGCCTTTGACTTTACGCCTGCGTAAGAAACTTGCTTTTTGGCCAAAATTGCCACACCACCACCGTTAGCTCCCGAGATTCGGTCACATCTGTGCACATTGTATGAGGAATGCAGGCTTAACAGAGAGTCAGAGTCGTCTTCGTTTAGCCAGGTTTCACTTAGGACAACAATATCAGGAGAATCGAATTCAAGTAAAGCATTTAAAGAGCTTAAATTATTCACAATAGAGCGAGCATTGAAGTATGTACATCTTAAGAAATTATTAGGTGGTGGAGCTGGCTCAGAGGTGATTTGTGTTAGTTGGGAAGAGATGGGGAAAGGTGAATGAGAGGCTGAGCAGGGGCATGCGCTGACTTCAGCGCTGTTGTTGAAAATTTTGGCTATGACTGGACCTTATTTATGCTTTCTCTGCCATAATATTCCCTCTATTCTTCGGGACCTCACTCCTGCTCATCACCTTTCAACGGTAAATGACCGCAGTGGGGTCATTTTTGCGGGAACCACGCAGCTCCGCGCGTAATCGGAGCTGTAGGAGGGACGCATATAAACAGACTTGAAATTGGCATTGGTTTTCAATTTATGCGCGTTCCGAAGAATTTGGATATGATCATGAGAACTGTCAAAGATTAGTTTGATCGGTCGCTGGCGTCCGCTCGTATATGCTCCCATTCGGTAAACCTGTGTCGGGACAGCGTCCACATTGAGCTCGTCCAACAATCGAAGCATTGCATTTTTTGTCGATTTCTCTACGCGCATGACGTGGGTGGTCGGATTGCTCCGATAAGCCCAAAACGACAACTTCAGAAGTGAGTAAGTGAGGTTTTGCCGCCGGGACAGCATGCGGAGATTGGTCACCGGCGGCAGATGACGATGTAAGAGCCTCAGCTTTGATTCTCGTAAGGACTTTGATGATATCTGACAAGGTCAGCATAATCGGTTGTGAAGTCCCGGTGACGCCTTCGTGAATCGTTCAGTTATTGCGCCCAATCCAACCATAACTGCGTCATTGATCATCTTCGCCATCTCGAGCTTAAGTGTTTTGTCAATGCTTAGAGCCATTTCGGAGTAATTTGCGGTACCTCTCTCAGAAGCGGGCTGACTCTCTTCATGACGGATTTTTGGCCGCCCAGAACGATTGGTTTCTTAGACTTCTTTCTTTTTCCAGTCAGATCCTATTCCACGTCGTTACGTACCATCAGAAGGATTAGTCCACGTACACGTTGTTAAGAGAAAAAATAAACAGTCGCCAACAAACTACTCCAACCAGTTTCTCAGTCGATTGAGAAATACAGCCGACACGACCGCACCGCTTGAAAACAAATGCCCATTTATTTATTCATTTATTTATTCACTTATTTATTTAGTCATTTATTCATTCATTTATTTTATTTATTTGTTTATTTATTTATTTGCTTATTTATTTACTCATTTCTTTACTTATTTGTTTACTTATTTATTTATTTACTTATTTATTTACTTATTTATTTTTTATTTATTTATTCATTTATTCACTTACTTATTTATTTAATTGTTTGTTTATTTATTTATTTATTTATTCACTTATTATTTATTTATTTATTTATTTATTTAATTTATTTATTTAATTAATTATTCAAATAATTACGTAATTAATTAATTAGTTAACCAAGTAATTAATTAATAAACTAGTTTATTTGTTTAGTTATTAATTAATTAATTAACTAATTTATATATATATATTTATTTATTTACTTATTTATTCATTCATTTATTTATGTGCTTAGTTATTTATTTATTTATTTATTTATTTATTGATTTATTTATTTATTTATTTACTTATTTATTTATTTATTTATTTATTCATTCATTTCTTTAATTAATTAGTTTATCTACTTATTTGTTTATATACATACTTATTTATTTATTTATTCATTTATTTATTCAATCATTTGCTTATTATTTATTTATTTAATTAATTAATTAATTAATTAATCCATTCATTCATTCATTCAATTCATTCATTTGTTTGCTCATTAATTAATTTATTTATTTAGTTGTTCATCCATTTACTCACTTATTTATTTATTTATTTATTTATTTATTTATTTACTTTGTTATTCAGTTTTTCATTCATTTATTTATTCCTTTGTTTATTCACTCATAATTTATTTATTTATTTGCTCATTTATTTATTTATTTATTTATTTACTTATTTGATTATTTATTTATTTATTTATTTATTTATTTATTTATTTATTTATTTATTTGTTTATTTATTTACTTATTTGATTATTTATTTATTTATTTATTTATTTATTTATTTATTTATTTACTTATTTGATTATTTATTTATTTATTTATTTATTTATTCATTTATTTATTCATTTATTTATTTGCTTATTTAATTTATTTGTTTACTTCCTAGCTAACCTATTTATTTATTTATTTATTTATTTATTTATTTATTTATTTATTTATTTATTTATTTACTTATTTACATATTTACATATGCATTTATTTATTCATTTATTTACTCATTTTTACTTATTTATATACTCAATTCTTTATCTATTTATTTACTTATTTACTTATTTATCCTTTGCATGTCCGCTAGTATCACCTTGGGAACAGCTGATGGATATGTAAAGCACAACATGGGGTGAATTCTTGAGGCATTTTCACGCTGGCCTCTTGACTTCAGAGATAGCTGTAACTGTAAGTAGCTGAAGGTGTCAAAAAACTGAATTTGTCACGCGCAACCCACCTGACCGGATCTTAATTTCACACCAGCGGTCAGGTGGGAAAAGGCTGATCTCGGCAGACTTGCATGTATAGGCGAATAAAACCAAACATAAAAACTTCTGCAACTCTCTGTTAAATATCTCCACCCGTTTCCTGTCCGATGCATTTCCTGTCCCGTTTCCTGTCCGATGCATGCTTCATTCTCTGGTTCATTGAACCAGAGAATGAAGCTTTTTTTCCCGTGGATTGTTCCTGCCCTCTGGTGCTGCTCTGACGCTGCTTGCTTTTGCAGAGAACACAACGTTAAAGGAAAATATCAACCTCTGCTAAGTGTCATTTGATAAGGAACTTTGGCCGCCTTTGCATTCACGACCTCGCAGATTCTGGTTGTTTTTCGCTCTTTTCATGTTGTTGTGGAACATCAGCCTTTTTAGATATCGAAATCAACAAAGTGCGAATACATGAAATCGATCACGGCATTATTTTTGAAGGCTTCCACTATGACCGTGTAGTACTATTTTGGCCACTGGAGTTACAGCTTTCAGAGTGAATTGGATGAAGTCAGCGATTTGCCGTTGCGTCCATCGAATTTGTCATCCCATGACATGAAACACAACGGCAACTTTGATGTGTTTGAGAGGACAGTGATTGTACTGTATCAGATTTTCAAGGGAATGCGTAAGTTAAAGGAAGCGTGCTGTGATTTGGCGCACGATTTTAGGCAATTCCAAACATTTCGATATGCGGCAGGAGCTACGATGGCTGGTACTGGAGACCTGAAAAGCGAAAAACTGTGGCCGAAATTCGTGAAACTCTGCTAATGCGGAGCGTGGCACATCTATTGAAATGCGTAAATGTAATCTCACATTGCCTTTTTTGTCATTTGTTGATGTCGGTCTTTGCTATCCGGACTGTGATCGGTGGGCGCACGATTAAATAGGCTCCGCTTCTTTCTTATCTTTCAAGTGATATGTGGTCGATGGGCCGATTATGTTTGAGAAGAGAGATGTGCTTTCCTCCCTCTTTTCGTTATTGCTGTTATGGCATTATTGATATTCTAATTACGGAAACGTCAATATCGTCGTCATTGGTGTATCCATAAATGTATCCTGCATAAAATATGTTGTATTTGATTAATTGGAACTTTTCCCCCACAAAGAAATTCCATTCCCTCACTCCAGCGCGATGTTTATGTACTTCGCTGACAACATAAACTTATTTTGCTCTTTGGTTGGTGTCTCCGGTTCATAAAAATGTCGGCCTAATTTCTAGGTGTAAATCCCAACCACTACGAGGTGCGCTGAGCGAACGTGGGTCCTATGTGTTTTTCTTTTCATTTCTCGGAGTCGTTCCTACGTTGCACGCAGCTCTCCAATCTTCCTGATATGCTACTGCGGAATCGGAAGCTCCTATTTGTAATGTTTTAAGAGAATCCTACTTGCTTCTTATCTAATCCTTCAAATGCATCGGACAGGAAAAGGGTGGAGATATTTAACAGAGAGTTGCAGAAGTTTTTATGTTTGGTTTTATTCGCCTATACATGCAAGTCTGCCGAGATCAGCCTTTTCCCACCTGACCGCTGGTGTGAAATTAAGATCCGGTCAGGTGGGTTGCGCGTGACAAATTCAGTTTTTTGACATCTTCAGCTACTTACAGCTATCTCTGAAGTCAAGAGGCCAGCGTGAAAATGCCTCAAGAATTCACCCCATGTTGTGCTTTACATGTCCATCAGCTGTTCCCAAGTTGATACTAGCGGACAGGCAAAGGGGGGGGGGACAACATTGTCGTAATGAGTTTTAAAAATGCAGATTCGCACATGTGTGCGGACGGACCTTTTATGACAAATCTGCGCGGTCGGAAATGAATCTCATTAATTCCTCCATAATTTGTCTGAGAACGCCGAAGTCAGACCGCTGCTCTCAGTGATTAATGGAGCAGAAGTCGCTACGCTGCCCTCATTTGCTTCCTTCAGACATCCCTGTAATGTCGGGCCCGCGCTAAGGCGTTTCGGTGTTTTGCACCTCATACAGACTTCATTCATTTGCCTATGCCAGCTCAGCCAGCTGCGTATGTAAACTTCCAGGTCTTTTTAACTACATAAGAAAGAGCACCTTGCATCCGCGCCATTGCAGCAATCGCGGTTACTCGTTGGCGGTAGTTTCTTTCTGGTTGGTGAATTTAGCTGTCTCGACTTTCATTGGCTGTGATGTGCTCATGCTAACAACTTCTATGCTCAAATTTACGTAACGTTGTTGTAGGTGAATCTATTGCATGTCATTGTGTGGCGTCCTACGATCACTGAAGTGACGGAAAAGTAAGAGCGTTTGATTAAATTCACTCGAAGGGTTTGCCTCTATGGAAATTATTATCTTTGGTGGTGCGCCATATTGTATATTCTTGGTAGCTGTACAGAGACGTTCTGAAAGTGAGATATTGTGATACTGCACCAGTAGTTATTTTCACACGTTTATTTCTGCGTAGCGGGACGGAGGGGATGGGATGAGGTTGTAGGGCACGGAAGTAGGCCTGCGGGAGGGAAGTCACTAATGATTTTCAGCACAGCATGAATATCACGAAAGTGGCAAATACGCCGACAGTGTTAAATCAAAAAACATTTTTATTATTTTCACGTTCCAAATCTTCCTTTGGTAATATTCGCAAAGGCGTAAACATTTTCAGAATTACACAATTAAGTTTTCTACTATCTGACGCCTGCTCCCTCCCGATATCCCAAGACTACCAGAGTACCTTGGATCTGCGCCCAATGATCTGGATTGTGATCGTGTGCAAGCAGGAAAAAAGAGTAGCGAAAGGTACTCAATTGAACTCCTTAGAACTGGGCCGGTTGAGGGTCAAATGCAAATGACTGTATCAGTTGCGCTGGAAGCTTTGACCTTAAACTCCGCCAAAGGACTGATGGGCGATAAAGCAGGAGATTCAAAGTTGAATAAAGGTTAGTACTCGCTATCTGAACTTCCTGCGATTTGAAGGGTAATCTCGTTACATTTGTTGTACCGAGGAATAATGATGTGACTTTTTTGTGGGACAAACGCATAATTAGGGTTAAAAACTGTGAAACAACTTCTAATATGCCTCAGATTGCCTATTGAATCTTTGCGAAAAAAGTTTTCCTTTCCATCAATATTTGAGAGCCATGAAATCCTTGGAAACTATCACTAAGTCACGATGCTTGTTCTTTACCCTAATAAACTATGTGCGAACCTTTCTTCTTTACTTGATGCCACTGCCACAATTGTTATGGTTGAATACGTTCCCAACTGGTGATCATTTTGCAGGCTACTCGAAATCACTGTGAGAAAGTGAGTTTGAAATTACCGATATTTCTCTAAAATTATCGGTGATAATAAGATATTCATGTTCATATCGTCCTTTCGTCACGGATATAGATGTATTAATGATAGTTTCCAAGCAGAGGTGACATAGATTAATCTGGCTAGGATTAATGCTTTGGCAACCCATTCTAAACGACTGATAAGCTGGCGACGCATAGAACAAGTAGCTGTGTCCTGACCTGGCTGAGAAGACTGTACGAATGAAGACTCAGTCGAAATTGGAGATGCCTCCTCATTCCATGTGTCGCGAAGATTCGCGAGTGAGTTGGTGGGCTGCTTCACACAGTAAATCAAACTGTGTATCAACGCAATAACTCAAAGAGCGATCTAAGTTGATCTCTGGCTGTAGCGACTATATCGTCTTCTAATGCGGCGTTGCGGTC
The DNA here is from genome assembly GCA_037389465.1 of Baylisascaris procyonis. NCBI lineage: Eukaryota > Metazoa > Nematoda > Chromadorea > Rhabditida > Ascarididae > Baylisascaris > Baylisascaris procyonis. The sequence goes on along the minus strand of JAZARR010000132.1, from coordinate 358,519 downwards.
GTGTGTAAGCGCGTGTCTTCTAATGCGTCGTGTGTAAGCGTGTAAGTGTAGCGGCTTTGCTTTAATTGTCAGCACTTTCTTCTTTATTGTTTTTCTGAATTTAAACTTGATTCTCAAGGTTACTTGTGGATTGCCTCAAAGTTCTACGATCTCGTCAGTAGTTTGTGACGTTTTTTTTTTGCATTCTCCTCGTCATTGGTTTGTACCTTTTCGTTAGCTCATCACCAGAATCATCATATTTGACTCAGATCATGTTTTATGATGGTTTTGTATTCGTTTTTCGAGTATATCGCGTTTTTACGTTGTTTGTAAAGCATCAGAAGGTTTAATTACCCAAGTTTGAGGTGTCGGGCGAATCGCCAAGCAGAAAGGTGCCCCCGAACCGTGTGAACAAACTTGGGACGGACCAACCAGGAGGTTGGTGTAGCCAAGCGCAAAAAGAAGAAAAAGGGCGCAAGCGGACGAGCCCTCATCAAAACAGGCCGGTTTCTTTGTTGAAATCAATTATAGTTCATCACTGTTCAAGTTGTCGAGTAGCCACAAACCCGAAGAGTCAATCCCAGCGCGGAAGAAAAGAAATTGCGGCGAATAGAATCAGTCGTACGAGTTAGACGGCGATACATTGATAACCAGGTGTCGGCACGAAAGCGATCGCCCGACACCTCGTTTCCCTTGTGCTTATATTGCGCTTCATTGTATCATACCGTGAGACAGTTGACAATAAGTGTCATATTCCAAGGGTGTGTCCCGCTTATTCGGTATTATATCGCTCAATTCGCTCAACCTGCCCCAAGTCAAGGCTTTGGCCTTCGATTGTCGTTGTTTCGTTTACTGCTTTTATATTGCCGATTTTTTTTTGACAGGCCTGCGCAGCTTGTTGGTTTTACTTCACGTGCATTGTGACCTTAACTTTGTTGATCTCTTTTCTAATAAACCGTCGATCTCTTCTTTATCTTTTTCTGTCGTCTACATACGACCATCAACTTCGTTTTGTTCACGACACCATGTTTTTTTTTTTTTCATATCGCAGAGCTCAGCTCTTCAAGAACTTGTTTCAAGAATGCTGAAAGCCTCTTTGGCATTCCGTTCGATAGTGATTTCTTAATCGTGAGTTCTGCACTGCGTTCAAGTCAACACCAGATTCAGATTGAAAGCAAAATAGCGTATAAAGCTGTCTGCTCAATTCCCTTGCTTTCTTTGTTTTTCCCATCTGGAACTAATTACCATGTGATGTAGTTGGGCTTCTGGCTCTGTTACTTTAATCGTTTTTTCGAGCAGTATGGTCGCACAATGTGTCACGGTCCAGCGGTTGTATTTACTTGTGCCCTGCAAACTAATCGCTTTTTTGTCAGTGTCATTTTCATTACCTCGTATTTCCACTTTCGCTTTAATCCCTAATGCATAGCCGCATCCTCTTCTGCAGACTAAACTCTACTGTTTTTATCGTCACGCTTACATGAGCACTCCCTCGCTCTCTCCCAGAAAGAAAACTAGAGAAGGGCCTTTGTGGTATTGTTTGAAAGGGAGCCGCACTTTCAACGGAAACGAACAGACAACAGCTGAGCGAACAATTTCGCCTGTGAACGAACGCAAGATGTTGGTTCCCAATAGTGGCCAGGGACTGGGGTGCGACGTATTCTCGTCTCACTCCGGCGAGTGCTCTGAGCGCAGCCTGCGAGAACGACTGTCATAGCCTTTTGCATGATTGTGCAGGACTTTCCGCGACGCTTTCAGTTAGGTAGCGCAGCAATAATTCCACGGCTGTAGTGTAATGGATGAAATGTGGAGAAGTTGCTGAACGTTCGAAAAACTCGGTGAAGCAGCAAATGAAAATTTGGGGGACAATAAGAATATCGACGAAAAGGAGGGAAATGGAAGTAAAATTATTTCTTTCAGTTGACCGACGTGTATGCTATGGGAAACCTTCGAAATGATGGATCAGCGTTCTTTCAAAGGTTTTATTAAAATAAGGTTTTGCAGAGTGGCATCTGTTCTACAGCACGTCTACACTGAACGATACGGATGTTAAGGACTACTAGAAAGCGCTGGGTATATCGAAGAACGCCTCCGAGGATGAGATCAGAAGGACGTATCGCAGAATGGCGCTGAAATACCACTCAGGTAAAAACAAAGAGCCTGGAGCTGATGCTAAGTTTAAAGTGTGTTTGGGTTTTGGTCTAGCGAATGGAAGTTCTTGCGCCTCGTGGAGTAATGGGGATAGAAGGTGCTTTCAACGCTTGGGCCCTTGCGTGACCCATCGTAATCTGAAGTCTTTCAATGAAATGTCAGACTCTAACCTGCTATTACAAAGCTCTAGGCGCTTTTGTAGGCAATTTGTGGGCGAGAATGTACAAGGAATGTCGTCACAGTATCGAATGTCTATATACTTCTTGGTCTGATGTATTTGCGCAGGTGGGGGAAGGTGTAGTAGAGGATGAGGATATAGGCAGTTGATATATTCACAGCAATTCAGTAGTTCTACGTCATCTATTAGTATGCTGCTGATGCTTTGGATGTCACGCATCAGATGCAGTATAGCGTTGAATGGGAACTGTTGAACGACGAAAGACGCTCGAAGGGCTCGGGCGTAAGGCATGCAGTCGTGACCATTTGTCCTGCATGCAAATTCTGCTGCTCCCACATTCAGCATTACACTAGGTTGAACAATGTATTGGTCGTCAGAGCGAAGCTGTCGGTAAAAGCAGCGGTCAATTTTGAGGAAGTCGCTGAGGCGCACGATGTGCTGTCGGATCCTAAGAAGAAGGAAGCCTATGATAAGTTCGGTAAAACCAGAAGAGCATCCGACTCCTTTCATTATGAATTGGAGTCAGTCATTTTGAAATTCTTAGAAATTTCAAGAAGGCACATTGACATCGATGTATCACCTTACTATTCATTTCATGTATCGTTTCATCCTAGCATGCTGGAGAGCTTCGATTACGAATCGGCCTGAGAACCGGTACAAGCAGAATTACTGTCATGCAGCACGTAGGGAAATTTTGGGTGTTATTCCCAAGACAAACCTGCAAGAATGTTATTCTTGCAGGTTTGTCTTAGAGGCAACGGATAGGTAGTAGAACTGCTTCTCCATAAAATGGGAGCTGTGTGAAACCAGCGCTATGCCTCTTCACCTTAAACACGTACTAAACCGAGTGTAGCAGGTGCTCTGCAATGTTTGTTATGCCAACTTACGCGAAGAAATAGTGGATCAACCTCAATTTTTAGTGTACTTCATGCGGGTTGTTTCCGTAAGGAACTCGCTGATATGCTGTGCTTTTACAGTTTCTAGAAACAATCAGCCAGCCATTTACTTATATGCGCGGTTCTGATGGCGATGCTTTTATGGTTGTAAACACAGCGTAATAATGACTTGTCAGCAGATAAAAAGACCGTTTAGCATTGACGTCTATTGTTCTGAAGATCTCCTGAAAGTTCGACCCATCCTTGACGTTTAAATTTAAGCGAAACGCATTTCGCTCGTTCATTTTGCGTCGTGCAGTGCGAAAACACGCAAAGGTATGCCAACACCAACAGCTAAAAATTGAAGTGTCCTTAAAACTACAATTTGGTGGAATAGATACGTGGTATTTGCAAGAAGCAGTTATGTGTCGACCGAAGCAAGACACCTGGAATTAAAAGTCCAAGAGATGGGTGGATCAAAATTGTAGCTGGGAAGCATATTCCAAACCCGTACAACGCGGAACTGGAAAGTGTGCGGGAAGTTGTTTGTGCTGCAGCGTTTACTGGCTAACCGGAGTTGTTGGCTACATCAACTACGAACAGGGGCGGATTTGAATATTTCTGATAGTGGGATGCCAGAATAGCCGCCACAATTTACAACAAGCAGTCGCGCCAAATTTTAGCATCCATATTCTAGTGACTACAGATTACAGATTTTTTGTTGGCAGTGTAGTCTGGCTGGTGTAGGTCCAGGTGAATTTTGTGAAAACAAATGCGAATGAGGTGTTTCTAGGCAGTTCTAAGAAGCTGATGTCAGAAACCACCTAAGGAGGCTAAGCAGGAGTAGGATGTCCCAGAATCGATCGGCAGTGGGTAATGAAGACGTTTTCGATAATGCATCTATACCACAAGCGGAAAATAGAAGTTGCAATTTTTCATGACGCTTCAGCAACGGTGATCTGTAACCTCCAGTCAAATTTTGAGTCGACTACAACATCAGTTAAACGAATAATTTCGGATTGATTAGATGTACTCGCATGTGCCCGGAAATCAGCATGCCTTCTGAGATTGACGCCTTTGCGTTTCCGCTCTTCTCGGTTGAAAAGACCAGTCTTTGTCATAGGACATGTAGAGCAAGTCAGTCCGATTAAAGTTGGTGTACTCTTGCGCCCTTTTTCTTAACTGGAATGAAATAACGCGTATTACTGTGGTCCGTCTCGCGGGTTATTCGCCTTTATTGCAGGAACAGAGAAAATGAGAACATTTATGAATTGTTGTAGAGATATCGGCGGCGACGTTTAGATTGTTTTTTTTTGCGTTAGCGTGTAGGTGGATGATTCGGCGCAGCGTGTTTTTTCTTACTGCTAAACAATTTGGAGATTTGCGGACAGTTATTACGGCGGCAAGTTGTGTTCAATTCGTAGGGGCATTCCAGTAATAGTTCTTTCAAGTGAGCTGATTTATTCATTGTGCGCTTGTAGTTTACTTTACTATGCTTACAAATGTGGACAAGCATGAGAAGCTTATAAGAAACCCCCAGCTTCTATGCGGCGAATTATGTCACCTGTTTGTGCAGTTTATGCGGTTTTTGCACTATTTTTTAGCTATTCTACTAAACTCTTATGAATGAAGTATCATTCTGTTGACGAGTGTTTCCTCACTAGCTCTGTTGCGTTGCTGGCCTGTGCAATATCGGCGACTATCGGTTTTGTTCACCCAGTATCCACATATCGGAACGCTGTGTTCTCCTAAAGTTTCCGATGGTCATTTGTATGCATTCTCTAGGCACGAAGAAAATCCGCCTCCATAAGGAGCCAAACTTACTATTATACTGAAGTGGGCGGTGTTTACGGCGGTGAAAATATTTCTGTTAAAGTGAGGTTATGACCATCGATAGCACATCCTGCGGCAGAAAAGTCTGATCGTGTGGCAGAAAAAAATTGGTGGTCAACGGGACCTTGCGTGGGGTTTAGCATCTGTCGAAAGGATCTTCGAATCAAATTCTTCATGACCGCCGAAACACAAAACAATATGACTAAGATTCAAGCGCTCTCACAACACATTGCAACAACAACTAACCGACAACATCGTCATCAAGATAACCAGCGGCTATGGATGCGAACGACGGATCTCACGAGGCTATAAAAGCGGCGTGACAATTGAACGGGGTTCAGAAGGAGGGGATGCTACGCTATACGAAGTTCTGCTCTCATGTGGCAAAACATGGTGCGTCGGCCGCATTAAACGCCCTTACCGAGACTTCCACCTCCATCGACGTCATTCCTACCACAGTTCACTCCCTTACAACGGCCTCCTTGGCACCGCTCAAGAGTGCCCGCATTACCCTCGCTATTCAACGTAGCCTGCATCATTGCGAGCTCTTACTTCAAGCCGCAGAACCCCATTTCGCCTTCAGCCTTGGCGCCAGTCAACCTATTTCGACAGAAATTGAGTCCGTGAAACATTGCCGTCGGGCGGCTTTGGCAACTTCGCGTCTCCTCGGAGTTCATCTCGCCCAGTTAACTCACCTTTATGACGACTGTGTAGCTATTATTCGTAAATTCACACCACGCAACGATCCCGACCAAGTTCTTGCTCAATAACAAACGTTCCAGCAGATGAATGAAGCGCCTGATGGCCTCCGAAGTATACTCAATCAACTTCGCATAACTGTTCAAAAATTGGAGTTCCCTGACCAGGATCTAGGCAAAAGGTTGCCCGTCTCAGCACTACGTCGTGCACCACACCACCACTCGGCCTCAATCGCTCAGGCTCCTCTCAAACACCGCAGCAGTTAACAGCTCCTCCAAACATTTCTAAATCATCTTCGCTAAGTAATGACGACGCTCCAAGCAACATGCACCTCCCTAAATTTAAGCTACCATAATCGACGGCAAACCGTACGAATGGTTCGAATTTTGATAATTGTTCGAAGCCACTGTCGATCGCAGTTCCTTAACTGATGTTGAAAAACTCGCGTATCTCACCAGCTGTCTCCGCGGAAAAGTGAAAGACGTTGCCGCAGGATACACGTGACGGTGCGATAATTATCAACCACTCATCACAGCACTACGCACTCAGTTCGGCAATAAAGACGCGCTAACCCGTCAACTTCAGTCAAATCTAGGCACAATCCGTCCTCCCAATCGTAATGGGCCCGATCTATTACGATTCTATAGCGACGCTTCTCGAATTCTACACCACATGGAAGTTGCCGAGATCGACCCCGAACAACATCAAATACTCTTCACTTTGGAGAATGTCTCCCTGAACCCACCCGCATTCTCATGTATTCCGAAAAACATCGCATTATTCAACGACCGACTCCCGTCGTATCTTACTAAATGCCGCTCAAATGCTCATGTCAGTACAGCCACTACAACCGCCAACATCACCTTCTGGTCAATTTAGTTTCGGCTCCAACAAAGAGATCCGACGGAACAATGCCAGTCGGGCGGGATCGAGTTAAAATCCAACTACGATCAATATGTGCATTCGACTAACCAGAGAGATGCATCTGATCGCTACCGGCAACAACGAAGGACAAGTTCCTCACTCGCATTTACAGGATTATCTCGGATCGTTGCCTGCCGCAAGTGCACTGTCCGCAGAAACCTGTGCAAATTCATGCGGCCGCAGTCGAACCAGTTAAAGAATTGCCGGAACCATCAGCAGCTGTATCCGCAACAGCTGCAGTTGCGCCCACTAACGAAAAGGCACCAGTAGCTGTAGTTCTGTGGCAGACGGCAAGGGTCTATAATCCCCTATTCCCTCACTCAACGAAGGCGGCAAAAGCTTTCATCGACCAAGGAAGCCAAGGATCATTTATCATGGAACGCCTGGCGGTTGCTCTTGGACTCAAGCACAATCAAAGCAGTCCACTTATCATTCACGGAGTAGGACACATGGACGGCAATCACTTGAAAAGTGAACAGATTGCGGTTGACATTCGACTACAAGATGGAACGGGTCATTCCTTCGAAGCATATATGCTGCCGCGAGTAACGACCAAATTTCTTCACGCGCACGTAACCTTAAGCCGACTTGCCAACGTTATGGGAAAATCAGTCCGATGACTCCCTATTCCTCTTTATGAAGACGAACCCGATATTCTTATCGGGTGTAACTTCATCTCGACGATCAGCCCGCGAGCTATCAAGCGCCTACGATCTAATTTCACATTGTACGATTCAGAACTTGGGCCACTCATTGAGGTGCTGGAATGGTCAGCGCCAAATATCGCCAAACACAACTTATCCGTGGCAATGTTATTTTAGTTGGCAAGCCCAACTGTCAGTCGAGTAACTATGGTCCCTCGATACTCTAGGTATCAAACTATGTAACGTATCTGTTGAAGAGGATGAAAGAGCGCTGCACGCTTTTAAGAAGATTATCAGACGGCTTCCGGATGGTCGCTATAGCGTCTCGTGGTCCTGGAAGAGTGCGCGCCCACGTCTGGTTACTAACCACGGTTTTTGTGTGGGACAACTACAATCTCTGCTACGTTCCTTATCGAGGCAACTAGAACGAATGCGCCTTGCGATGAAACTATTCAGCAACAGCTTAAAGCAGGCATTATCGAAGGCGCTCCTCTACGTCCAACTGGTCCTCTCGTCCATTATGTTCCTCATCAAGCGGTATGGAAGTAGCAAAAGAAAATTTACGCATTGTCTACAACGCAAGTGCTAGCGCCCTTGCCGGACAAGCTCTAAACGGCGATGTATTGCGCGAAGCTGTATTTCTTCCAAACCTGGTACGTCAGCTTCTTCGCTTACATCGGGCTTTTATTGCCGCAAACGCGAACCAATCCCGTGATTCACTTTCAAATTGTTTACATGTGAACGATGCAAAATCTATGCTATTGTAATGATACCTAAATGACTGCAAATGTTTGAATGTATTGCTATTATTATTAATCTCATTCAAAGAAATGTTATTCAAAGAAATGCTTAATTCAAAGAAAGGAAAAGGAATAGAATATTATTATCAGTGAAAGTACCAAATTTGTCCTTATTGTGACTATTTTACATACCCATATTAATTGAACTGTTATTATCGCTCTAATTCTGATTGTAATATGCATATCAATGTCACTATATAAGCAGCGTCTTTGTCTCAATAAACATTCTTCCCGACTGTATTCGCCAGATCCCTGCTCATCACAAACCAATTTTTAAGAACCCCGTAGCAGCTACAGTGAGCTCTGAACGCCAACATGTCTCGCGCAGACATATCTTTTGAACTTCAGCGGCAACTGCTGCACCGAACAAGTTGCATTCCAACTGAGAGATGCAATAAGACCGCAGCTTTCCAAATTGTTAATCCATTCTAGTTTTACATAAGGACGACAAGGTACAATGACATACATTAGGCAAAAAACGCTTTCTTGATAAAAGGAAGCCTTTCGCAACCGTTCGGCGTTTGCGGTGACTTTATGAAATGAAAAATTCAGTCCACTTTTGCCGACAGCATTTTGGTCATGAAGAATTTTTGCGTGCATATGCAAAACAATTTGCACAGCGCTACAAAGAAACACGCAATCCAGCTTGCACAGCGAAGCTTAAAATGACAAAGCTAGGCCTACATATGCTTGGAAAGGATTCGCTGTTTATGCTGACTGCACCAACCTCACTGCACGCTACATTTAGCGAATTTTGCGGCCATATAGATATTGCCTGACAAAACAGTTCCAACTTTTTTCAAATAACGTCGCTTGATTGTTGCCAAGATCTGATAAGAAACATAGTCCTTTGCGTTGATGGAAGGGGAAAAGGAACTTGCAAATTCCGGACAAAATTCTACGGACCTAGAGGTTTTCTGAACAGACAGAATCCACGAGCAGACACCGCCCAAATGTTCATTAGCAGCAAAACATACAATTCACAAAAACTTTTTGTGCGCCGTATTTGAGCCGGATACAGTAAACCACTGTGTCCGGCTCAAATACGCATTTTGGATGTCGGCCAGAAGCACTGCACCAAATCGGCTCCGTGAGCGCGATGATACGCTTAAATCGCAACTTTTCAAAAATTGTTAAGCCACCGCAATTCTATATGAACATGATACAGCACAGCAGCAGGAACAATGTAAAGACGGCCTCGTGATGAAAACGAGCGTTTCCCAACTCTTCAACCTCCTTCCCCCATTCAAGGAGGAGGGGTCCGAATATCCATAAATCTTTTCCGTCATCACTGATCCGTTTGAATAAATTCTTATCGTTTGTCGATTGGCTCATTTTGTATAATGAAGAAATTTAAAATCCTGCAAGGGAATCGTTCATGCTGATGGAGAGAGAAGTTCGAGCATACAAAATATTCCCGCCGACATAAAAAATGGTGGAGTAGTACGCCTCTGCACAAATCAGGCTTCACGAAAACTAGTTGAAAAACTTTAAAAGGGCCTCAGTTTTCCATATTCAATTGGTTGGTGCTAACCTGTGAAGAGATTTCTTTTCCTTTTTCCTTTAACGTTTTTACTCCGCACCCCTTTGCAACGCTATGCTTTCCGTTGATTACCGCTTTCGTACAATATCAATGCGATATCCAAAAAGCTGTGATTAATCGTCACATCACAAGAAAAGGTAACAATTGTGGGCTACTTCAATCGCCGATTGTCCAACTTGGTACTGGAATAATTTCGATACGTTGCTCGATACTTTACAGCATTATTGCCACCAAAATAACCTCATCTCGTTCACAACCGCGAAATAGAGCAAGTAATGAGAAAACATCGAAAAAACAGACATATCAGCACCTGTCGCAATCGCGAACCAATCATGTGATTCACCTTCAAATTGTTTACATGTGAACGATGAGGAATCTATGCTGCTGTAATGATAGTCGAAATGATTGCAAATGTTCGAATGTATTGCTATTGCCATTAATCTAATTCAAAGAAATGTTATTCAAAGAAATGCTTAATTCAAAGGAAGGAAAAGAAATGAAATATTGTTACCAGTGAAAGTACCTAATTTGTCTTTATTGTGACTGTTTTACATACCCTCATTAAATGAAACATTGTTGTTGCTTAACTCTGATTATAATTTGCACATTATTGCCGCTATATAAGCAACGCGTCTGTCTCAATAAACATTCTTCCCGACTAAATTCGCCACAGCTGTCGCCAAGGTGAGGCTCCTGATAATCTGAACGCCGAATCACTTCCGAAACGATGTCCCGACCCATCAGTCAGCTACTGGCCCCAACACGGGATAGACTCGACCGGTATCTGAAAAATGTGCCGGACTATAAGGAACCGCCGATTGGCGATATCGAATCACTCCGTCAGCTCCGGACGGAGCTGAAACACCACATCCCTGGCACCTCCAGGTTGCCGACCTGATCAATAAAAAAATGAAGAATGGGCGCAGTTGACTCAAACATCCCCTTCTAATCGCTCGAAAGAAGAAGAGGAACTGTACGAAGAAGTGACACGAAGTGAAGCGAACTTCCTGGAAGTATGGCTTCAGAGCCATTAGAAACTGGAGGAACTTCGAGAAAATCTCGATGAAGCCGATCAACAACTACGATAATATGACAAAAGTCGAAGTGACGTCAAACGTGATAGTAACTGGGAAGAAGAAGCAGTACAAAACGACAAGATTCAACATAGGCCACCGTGTAACACAATCAGCGCTAGCATCCAAGAATACGACACGACCAGCCCGCCAGCAGCACCCGGGCTTATTTTGCCAAAGCAACAGTTGCCAACTTATGCATTTTTTGGGATTTTTTTCGCGATGCAGTCCACAGACAAAACATCCCAAGTACGAAAGTATCATTATTTACTTGGATGCCTAAAAGGACGTGCTCATGCCGCCATAGAAGGCTTATCGGTCACTCTGCCAATTATTCAGAAGCTGTGGACATAATCAAGAGTCGCTTTGGAAACTCAAATATTATAAAACTCTCTTTGTATAATCAGTTACGAAAAGTTCCTACATGTACCATGCGCACAAAGGATTCACATAGTACGCTTGAAGCGGCTGAAAAATTTTGTCGCCAATTAAAAGCGCTTGGCGAAGACACAAGTCAAACAAGCATTACTCTCTTTATCCAAGAAAAATTATCTTACGCTATTCTCTTAAAGCTAGGCCGAGAAAAAACGGCTGATGAAATTTGGCAAACTGACGAATTACATAAGGCCCTCGACAGAATAGTCAGTATTAGGGGGAAGCGCAAGATATAATCCAAAACGCACCCGAAATAACAAGATTCAAGACCACACCGATGTATCTTCACCAATCCGGAAGGAATCGGGAAACACGGAATCGGGAACTACATCCTTGCGCTTTTTGCCAGGGCCCCCATCTCAATGAAGCGTGCGTTGTTTACAGAAGAGTAGACAAAAGACTGCAGCGCATGCGTGTTTTAAATCTATGCACAAATGTCTCTCGAATACACATTCCGCCCAACAGTGCGCATATTCAGGAACATGCAGTCATCGTGGACAACATCATAACAGAGCACTTTGCGCACAATACACTACAAGTACTGAAAATAAACAACTGACCTTCACCAATAAACATGACTTTAACAACATAAGAAATACAAGAAATCAAAGAGCTTGTAGCAGTCGTATGGATTTCATATATACAAGGAATCTTCCCACGAACAATCAAGTTGAGAACACTGCCGAGTTACCATGACCACACATATTGTCGCGTAAACTGCGAAAGTCATAATAAAATTCCAGCGAAATAACTGAGAAGATTTCGCTGGAGATTTGATGGGAATGGAAACACAGAATCGCCACATTGCTGTGAGAAGATTCTATGTTTCCTCTTCTTGTTGTCATTCCACACAACTGTATTTAAATCGTCATCTCATGCATTTGTCTGGGCTCTCTCTCTTCCTTAGTGCGAAGCTACCCCCTGCGTACCCCTCGCTGCCGTCGCACTTTATTTTGCCGCATTTTGCGACACATATAGTAGAAAGAAAGAGTGACCTGCCATCCCTGTCCATTCAGTTATAACTGACAACGGATCGCACAATTATCCCACAGAAGAGAAAAGTGAAGAGTTCCTTTCTCAGAACCCCGATAAACCTATCTTAGTTCAAGCTCTAAAACATTTCGAGGATGTGAGAAGTGATTTGTTGAAAGATTTGGAAAATCAACGTGCTCGTTTCGATGCGGTTACCAGTGAACTGGATAATCTGAAGAGCAACTTCAATGCAACCACTAAAAATACAGTTGCTATTGAAATGACGGTCAAAGAAATCAAACAGCGGCAGGGCGATACCACCAAACAGAGAGAGGACCTGGCGAGGATATTTCGCGTGAAATGGAACTTGCCGATATTTCGCGTGAAATGGAACTCAAAATAAAGATGAGAGATATTGAGAAAGCTAGCATGAAAAATGTCGGTGAAATTGCGGAATTGAATGCAGTAATTACTGGTCATGACAGCAAGTTGCTGATGTTGTGGCGTCATAACGATGAGTTGGGCACACAGTTGAAGATAGGTCAAGCTGAGATCACGACCCTCGGAAATTCGGCAGCCTCTGCGCAGAAGGAGATCGCCAAATTGACCGAGCTGAACAACAAACTCCAGAAAGAAAAGAACGTTGTCGTGAGCTCGAAACAGAAGGCAGATGTTGAATTCCATGCGGCTAAGGATCGTTTTCGCAAAATGGAACAAGAGCTTGGGAAGTTACAAGCTGCGAATACAGCCGTACATGATCGTGAAGGAAAAGCAAAAATAGCGCTTAAAGAAGAAACGAAGAAAGTCTGTTTGCTCGAAAGAGAACTACAAGATGCAAAAACAGAAATCGATCAATTAAAAAAAAAAAATCGGAGCAACTTGAACAAGAAACTAAAGAGAGATTGGAGTATGCGCTGCACACTAGGACACCTTCAGACAGGACGAATGTCTGTGAAACGACACAGATTACTGAAGTGCGAGTGAAGGAACTTGGCGACAAACATCGACTCCACTTAGAGAAATAGAGGCGCTGAAAGGAACAGCAGGAGCACATGTAGGATGTGAACAAGTGGAATTTACCTTTAGATGTGAAGATGCCCTTAAGCTAAACAGGATAGTAATCCATTACGACGTAGCAAATTTTCAAAAGTCTTGTAATATCCTTTGTAGAGGAGGAAAAACTAATTTCTACCTTGAAGGGACTCCAAACACATTGATGCGGAGCAATTTTCGAATATCACTAATATTGTAGCTGAATTCAGGGATAGCGCAACACAATCATTCGATATTTCACTTCTCCTTGAATTCTTCAAGACTAACCCTTTTTCAACCGCTTCTATAGCTTTCAGTTTTCTAATAATATGTCACATTTCTTACCGAAGGTGGTTCACAAATAAAAAACCTCACGAAAAAACTTTTTTCGAAAACTTCAATAAATTTCTCCTTTCTCCCCTTTCCCCCGGAATGTCGCAATCGCGAACCAATCATGTGATTCACCTTCAGATTGTTTACATGTGAACGACGCAAAATCTGTCCTATTGTAATGATACCTAAACGATTGCAAATGTTTGAATGTATTGTTGTTGTCATTAATCTACTTCAAAGAAATGTTATTCAAAGAAATGCTTAATTCAAAGAAAGGAAAAGAAATGAAATATTGTTACCAGTGAAAGTACCTAATTTGTCCTCATTGTGACTGTTTTACATACCCTCATTAAATGAAACATTGTTGTTGCTTTAATTCTGATTATAATATGCACATTATTGCCACTATATAAGCAGCGCGTCTGTCTCAATAAACTTTCTTCCCAACTAAATTCGCCACATTCATTGCCCTCGTAGCAGATGTGGAAAAAGGGTTCTTACAAACTAAGATGAATACAACAAAGTCGTTGAGGTCCCAATCGGATCAGGCAAAAGAGTACGAACAGCTCGAGTCAAATATTCCTCTGGTCGGGCCTTCTTACGCACTATTGCACAATTCTACCCTCTCGAAGTATCGTCGGATGAAACCGAACAAACAAGAGCTAACCTGGGACAAACTCCGCGTCTTTGCATTTCTGATAAGAATGCGGACGATCCTCAGTCGGCCCTCATTAACCATAGAATTACGCGAACTATGACGTTTAGCAATAAACATGCCACGTTAAGTTCTATCCTAAAGCATCATTTTTCTTGCTGACACTTCTAACTGTGATTGGGCTATCAGCAGTCGCATCAATGCAAATGCAAATCTGTCCTTATCAACACACCGGTGTGTTCATTCGCCTTCCTCGGTTAGTCAGTTGTACCGCGCGAGCGGTGGACCGTTGAACAACACATCGTGTAGCCCTCTATCAAATGCGACTCGTACCCACTAACGCTACCTACTGTTCTCAGCTTACGCGAACAGTCTGCACATAGGGATTTCTCCGTTGGAGTCTACAAGTGATCAACGACGCTCACTCTATGCATAGTGTTCCTCTCACCGGCCGTCAACAAATGCAACGAACAAAACGAATAGGACCACATATCCTTCAACGATCAGATCTAGCACACAAATGGACGACCGCCTACCCGGTGCAATGCTCCCACAGATTTTTCATTGAGCGTTGCAAATCAATCATTAACCATGTCCTGAAAAATGGAAAAGCTATTCTTTTCGATGGCAGCGGCCCTCTCACTGAGTTCACATGAACGGCTGGCTGCATGCCTCTCCAAAACCACTGTTTTACTCCTCACGAAACAACCATTTGGGACTATGGCGAATTTCAACACCGCTGGCATTGTAGTCACAAAGGCACATATCTGGCGCAGATGTCAGCTGACGAAGTATTTATCAACGCCCTCCAAACGGCTTTCATCCGGATAATTGTGGCATCGAGCCTCGTAGAAACATGCAAGATTGCCCATCCAGTCCTCATGGAGAACGATGTCATCATTTGGTTTGTTACAAATGATGATCGCGACAAGATGAAAGGCCAATCGAACGACGGGAGTAAACCGCTCCTCATATAACGTATCGAAAACCAACTGGATCAAATCAATGCATGATTACAATACCTCTGCGATCTATGGCGCGACGCAATGCAATACAGTGGTGCATGAGCAGAAACGACTTTACTAGCCAAGTATAGTGCATCAGCATTTCGGATCCAACAGCGGCGGCACGAGTCCTTCTCAACAGCAGATGTCTCTGCTCGATATGCAGGAGACACTTTACTCGTATCGAAATGTCAAAAAATTGAAGCTACCGAAGTGCATGAGGACCATCAGTGCGACTGAGAATGTTTTGAATGCTTTCGGTCACAATCGGTCAAACGGCCGCCTTTGTTATTCCACACACTCACGATGTCCTTCTCAATTCAAGGAAAGCACCACGTCCCTGGAAGGGGCCTCCTACACACATCAGAACGATGACTGCGGTGAGTCTCTATTCGTTTCCGGAGTCAGCCCCCCACGTCATCTTCAATGCAAAGCACCCAACGGATATTTCAATCCAATTACTTCAGCTCGCTGTACACCATCTTGAAAGTGCGCAATTCCGAGATCCGGGATTATATTCAACTAGAAAAGTGGCGAAAAATCGAAGTTCAGCGGAGGAGCTAATTCACGAACTAAGCCATGAGAGAGAAACAGCAGCTGAAGATATTGTAAATGCACTCGATTCGATCACCAGCCAATGGAATGGCTTACCGTAGGCGGTGCCATACTATTGCTTATCATTCTCGGAATTATCCTAGGGATAAAATGCCGGGACACATGGTGCGGCATGCGGAGTCCTAACGTAGTGATGGTCAAGGTAACCGACATTCAAAGCGCGCGAGAACCCCAATCCAACCGCACGATGTCATACCCTCTTCAATCGGTGACGAATCTTGACTCCGCGTCTCACTAAAGTCGATCTCAACACCCAGTTCTAAACGCAAGCTACACACCATTAAGAATGCCGGCATGAAAACGCACACAGAAGACGACCGACGTATCGATAATACGGAATTCTACACCAAGCAGTGCAATCACCAATTAAGGAGAATTGTCCGCCGGGAGTGTCCAAGTGATCTTGGAATCGAATTCTTCATGACCGCCGAAAGAAGTATATAATATGACTAGGGCTTCAAACGCTCTCACAACACATTCCAACAACGTTAACTGACAACATTGTCATCAAGATAACCAGCGGCTGTGGATGGTAACGGTGGATCTCGACGAGGCTATAAAAGCGGCGCGACAGTCCATTCGGGGCCAGAGCTACCTAGCGGACGGGCAGAACTACGGACGGAGGAGAGCGAGCGCGACAGCATTATTTCCTTTCAATGAATTTTCTTTTGATGAATTTCTCTGATAAAGTAACATAACGAAAGAAAATGCTAATTAAGCAACCCCAACGATCTCATGAGAGGAATGGATTGTAATAAATTAAAGCCATAGAAATCCGAATAATGGCACGACAGAACTTCACTGTTTAACGCACCTTGTAAGCAAATAAAAGAACTATACGTTCCAAGGAATACGGCCCTCTGTCTACATAGTCACCAAGAAATAAGTAGCTCTTTGTAGGCAGAAATCCATTCAGCGTGAATAGCGCCATCAGATCTTCGAATTGCCCATGGACATCGTCGCAAATGTTTATAGGAGCCGAGAGCTATAAGAAAATCTTTATTAGGTCAAAGTTTCTGTAATCTAACCACCGGTAGGAATTTAGTGAGTGTAGAGGATGCTGGCACCAGCTGCAGTTCCTATCGTCAGGTGGGCTGGTAATAATTTCGACCGCTGTTACAATAAATCACGATGAAAGTAGCAGGAAGTTTTCATAAGCGGAAAAGACCGAAAAGCCAAATTCCTGAGCCGAGAAAGAAATCATTTGTAAATGTTTTCAAAAAGTGCATGTCTATGATGAATTATCAATGAAACTGTATTATATATAAATAAGTCTGAGAATGTAGGCTATGTGGGAACTCTATCATTGTCGGTTGCTGCCAGAAGAGTTCTCTTGCTCGATAGCAGAGTTCAATTATTTCGCTCTCGGTCAGCATCGACTGACATGCTGCAGCACTCCATGACCTTGTCAATTTATCGATCACCTCTTTTAACCATGCCTTCACCTGAAGTCGATTCTATTCCTTTCGTGTACACGGTGTACATGCTGAATGCTCAAATGTGAATTGTGTAGTCGAGGGCCCTCTCAAAATTATGGAACGTGGGGAGTGCAAGCACCGATAAAACGACGCGATCGGGATTTAGAAATTGGGAAGGAGAAAAAAGAGCGAAGTTGAAAAACGACATCAAGTTAGAAGAATCAGGCACTCAACGAACTGAATCAGTGGTAGTATTCAAGTAAAATGAATCAAGGCAGGATATGAATGACGAAAGGTACTGTTTTTCAATGATTTCCCAAGGCAGCTCATTCCGAAAACGAAAAGATCTAAATTGGAAGCTGTGAGGACGCTATTCGTGGGAAAAGTCCTATGCGTTTATGCTGCAAACGCATAAAATATTTTTAGCGAGATAAAATTATGTAATTTCTAGCGAACACTGAGCGAACTGCAGAAGCGCGTCCTTCTGTACAGCGCGCAAATTTTTATCAAACGCACCAGAGTTGATCAGGTTACTGAAGCGCAACACTTTCTGTAGCATCTGTCAATGCATAAGTGGAATTCAAGTCACAGAACTTCAGGTGGCCTTAAGGTTCAAGATCTTGAGATCCGTCACTAATCATGAGTGCTAGCACGCAAAATTCATTGCAGTGCGTAACTCAGCGAGTTGCGCTGCTCAGCATATTCCATGCTGACTGCCGTCTTCTTCAGTTCTTTGCTCAGCACTGAAAATTACTTCTAGCTGCTGTAGTAGCTTTGTACTATATTTTTCCCTAGTTAACTTCTGCGTAAGGCTAAAAAGTTACTGTTGAGAACTACTGCTGTCGCAAATCGCGAGTATATTCGTGATCGCGCATGCCGTCATGCCGACTTGCTGGCGCCGTTGAATAGCAAAAGACGGTTAGCCATCTCAGCGCCGCCAGCTAAGATGGACAGCCGATGCACCTGCACCGGAAACGAAACAAAGCTCAAAGGAAACACGGCCCGGAAAATGAGGCGAAATAGAGGGAAGGAGGCTGAATCAGAAATGGCCAACGAAATCGAAGGCGGAGTTGAGCAATGGGATATAAGCAGCCCAAGCTGAGTTCCGTGATTCGCGTGCCAACCAGAGACCACAAAGTGGTCTTCTACAGTTAAAGGCGATCCGACTTCGCCTTTTGTGCTTCGCTCTTCGTCCGACTTCGCCTTCTGTGCTTCGCTCACCGGTCGCTTCGCTTCTTCGCACACGTCATTTGTATCACCGGTCTTCTATACATATTGAGCTGCTTCCACTTCAACGTTGGAACTACTGAACGTAAGTGCTTGATACCCTTTTCAATCAAGCCACCCATATCTCGTTCAGTACAACTGCCGTTGTGATTAAGTTCTGCCTGTTTCTAAGCGTTAAGGTGCAATATAAAATCAGTGTCCCATTTCTAGAGCACGAAACGAAGCTGGAATACTTGAGATGGCCGACTCATTGGTAGGCTGATATCAAAGTGCCGCACAACGCGGGAACTGTGTTTGCAACTTATATCATGCACATTGCCCAACTCTATCAGGATTTCTGCGAAAACTCTTATTGAAGAGCGTACAAAGGAGAAAGAGACTCGATCATTCGAAGAAAAAAGATCTCCGAGGGAACGACGAAGACAACCGGGAACGAGACTAACCGGCACCTAGGCTTTCGCGTCTCACTTTCATTGTTGCTTTGTTTGGCGAAAAGCAAATCGTTTCTTAACCTAGGGCATCTTCGTGAACTCGATCTCATGACGTTCTCGATCAGCTGTTTGTTGTTTAAAAGAACCACTGTTGCTTGCGTAAGCAGCATTTCGTATCCGGGGTATTTGAAGGCGAGTGCCGCACTGTAGCTTCGGAAGATCTGCTTCATCTTCATAAGATACCCCTTATCTTCGGCATCAAGTTGTTATTGTTGCCATTTTCGAGCCTATGGCCTCCCTGTATTGACCATGCTTTTTGGTGGGTGTGTGCGTAGTGTGTATGTGTGTGATGATGTGTAAACGTGGTCAACAATTCGATTATAAATGATAGTTTGTCCCCAAAGATTCGTGTGCAAACAAGAGAAAAGAATAAAACAAAGGAAAATTACTGCTTAACAAATTGGCCTACGTACTGTTGCTGTTCTCGATTGAACTGCGGCTCGCTTCTCAGTGTCCGCTTTAGTCAGTTCCGAGTTGACGGGCGGCGTTCCTGATCCACCGTCGCTTTCTCTTTTGCCTACTGGCGTTGATCCAATCACAATCGCAGCTGGAGTCGACGCTCCTGACCAGTGAGTTCCCGTCTGCGACCAGCCTAGTTGTCGCGCTACTCCTCTTATTGACAACTTCCGCTCGCCAATGATCACCTTTTGGTTCCGTCAGTTACCCAAGAATACACTTCACGTTGAGGTGGCTCCTCTTAGAATATCAGTATCAGATTCTTCTGGTGCAACCGCCTTGTGCACCTTTCTACTGTTCTGTGAACCACGCCTCGAACTTGAGGTTTAATTACCTTTATTCGCATTTAAACAATCAAAACGCGAGGAAGAAACACTTACTTATCAGAAATAAAAGGTAATATGATAGTAGGTTAACATGTGAATAAGTAAACTCATGTATGGCTATAAGACAAGTAGGTAATGTTATAATTTCTTATAACCCGACGGAAAGAACATGCATACTTCTTAGTATAACCCGACGGAAAAGAACACGCACACACATTAGTAAAGCACGTAACCTCATGCTGAGTAGAATTATAACATCACACTTAAGCGAACTCACGTGCAATTATCTCGCACGTACGTAATGTTATAATACCTTATAACCCGATGGAACGAATACGCATACTCATTAGTAAAGCACATAACTTGATACCACGATTTTCAGGACACTGGAAAAATTTTTTATTTTTGGCCATAACTTTTTTAGGGTTCGTTGGAGAGATGCGCATGCTGCGCCATTGGACGCCGCAGGCGATTTTCTTTTCAACGGTCTATAACGTGCCTAGGCTATCTCAGATGGAAATATTCGAGAACGCATCTGGGAACAAAATAGTACACTAAGGTGAGAAAGTCGGAGAAATAAAATTTCGCGCGTTTATAAATCGGGCAGTTTTCCATGAATTCTGATGGGACTTCCTTTGTTCGATTCAGCATTCAATTCTCTTTCGAACGATGTATATCGCTGGTGAGTTTATTGAAAAGTGGATGAGAAAAGAAATAAAAATTAAAATTGTAGTGTAACATAATGGGGAGCGAATTTCTTCCACAGCAACAACTGCATGCAGACGAAAGCAGGGGTCGAGGGGGGCCTGCAGCCCCCTCGGCCGACGTATCGATAATACGGAATTCTGCGCCAAGTAGTGCAATCAGCAATTAAGGAGAATTGTCCGCCGGGAGTGTCGAAGTGATCTTCGAATCAAATTCTTCATCACCGCCGAAAGACAAAACAATGTGCCTAAGACTTCAAACGCTCTCGCAACACATTCCAACGACTCTTAACTGACAACATCGCCATCAAGGTAATCAGGGGCTATGGATGCGAACGAGGGATCTCGACAAGGCTATAAAAGCGGTGCGACAATTCAACTGGGATCCAAAAGGAGAGGATGCTATGCTATACGAAGTTGTGCTCTCGTGCGGCACAACAGGCCCCTCAAGAAAAGGTCACATTTCTTATGATGCTTTTGCTTCACAACTGAGTGGGCAGCACAAGGTGCAACCTACTGGCGGCCATTTCAGGGGTGATCCGCTAGAAATGTTCAGCCAGTTCTGTGCAAAAGAGGACCCGTTTGCTTGGTTTTTTTTCGCGGGAGAGGTGACTTAAGCATTTTGTCGCGAACATTCGCGAAAGCGTTCCGTCTGTTTACAATACCGATGCAGCTGGAGAGCCGGAGATATCAATCAAAGACGGCATTATGAATGGCATAAAAAGAGCAAGTCACGACGAATACATTGACTATCGCTAAATGCTAAGACACCGATCTATGAATAACACCAGATGCGCCGCTCATGACGCCCTCAACAGTTCACGCCTCTCACAAGCTTAAATCGCTCATTCAACTCGCCCAATGACCGACAGTGAAGACGCATTGGGCTCAGCTTCTCATATATGTCGATCGAATTCTTCATGTAACTCTCAGCTCGTGTATTTGTTCAGTTAATCCACTTGTAAAACTGTTCATGCGATTTGTGTTACGAATGGTCACTGGACCTACAGTCTCTCTACTTCAGATATTAGCTTTTACAAGACCTATTTGAAGTTCCAACGATTCACTATATCATGTTTATTTGTTGTGTCGCATATCGCTTCATTGTTTACTCGAATACAAGGTTTAATTACCCAAGTTTGAGGTCCGACGGGTGGCGAGCCCGCAGTACCAAGCAATCAAACTTGGGACGAAAACGGTTACCGATCCAGAAGGGCACAAGTGGACGAGCCCGCGATCAGGCCTGTTTAAGACTTTCGATATTTCGAGTTCTCTTTTATCCAGTTCCAACGACCCGATATTCATTTATAGCGAACGGACAGCTAAACGAAGAGAGCAGAACTCTCACCCTTATTTCGAGACTCTCGCGATAAAAGAATAAAGCCCCTTTTTTGTGTGGCAAATATACGTGAGGTCAAATCTTGATTGTCACATTGTGCTATTGAAACGACGAACTTGTATTGTGAAGCTGTTGTGTTATAACCTCATCTGTATTCGTGCTTATTCGTTTATAAACAGTATTACGATTGTGTTTTCACTTGTATACTCGCGGAGGAGCCAACCGACCAGTAAAGTTCATCGACTCCCGAATACCAAAGCACCATATTCAGCTGTTGTTCGCTACACATGTTGTTCGAGGCAACGTCCCTCGATGTCACGGAATCGCGAGCCTAAATATATCCCTTCAAATATTATGGAGAACGGATTATGAAAAATCGTCGCTACAGAAAATGTTGAGCTCTCCCGAGGTAAACGCAAGGGAACGTCGGTCACACGGAGCAGAGGCCATACGTTCTTTCCCGATCCTATCCGCGTCTCGAATCGCATTGGCAAGAATTACATCTCCAAAGGAATGTTAACACAGTGGGAACAACAGGGTTAAGGCAAAGTATAGCAAGAGATTCAAATGAAAGTGAACCGTCGGATGAACGAATAAAAGGGCCGTCACCGGCACTTCAACGCAACTCTTGCTACCTAATTCATCCCGCTGTCAAATGGCATTTCGGCCATCCAACGCATTGCCGCCTAACTCACTGCGGCTGCCGAACTCACTGCGGCCGTACAAGTAATTTTGTCTTTCTCGGGCAATTGGGGGCTGAGTCGTTGAGAAAGGCGCGAGAGGACGAGGTGAGCTATCGACGAAGAAAAAAGTCTATTTACGAAGAATTCAAAAGGAAGAGAGAGGAGGAAGGATTAAGATATGAGCGTTGAAATATGACTAGCAGCTGGTTTGGTTGTAGCTAGATTAGAAAGGCATTTGCAGCAAGTTAAAGCGCCAGACCTCAATGAAGATCACCTAAAACAGCTGCAAACTTTGGAATACCATATAGCTCAAATTCAGGCTGCAGTAAATCAACTATCAGAATATGAAAGACACTGGCTTCAGCTATTTTCGAATCTTGGAAAGGAGCAAGAGGAGAGAGGTGAAGTTACTGGCAAAGGTGCAGGAAAAAGGTGGCTTTTTAAATCGTTTAGAGGAGTCAAGAGCAGCTTATTATACTGCAGAATATGTCGCTTAACTACGTTACCTATATCGCCTGACTCGGCTGCTATAGCCCGCCCGAACTCTCCGGTAACCTCTTCTATCATACGTTTACCAAAGCTGGAGTTAAGGACATTTGACGGAAATAGTACTAAGTGGCCCACCTTTTGGGATTGGTATCGCAGTACTATTGAAAGTCAGCCAATTTCGGATCAGCCAAAGATAGCATGTTTTGAGAGTTGTATAGTTGGGCCAGCAAAAGAATTAAGCGAAGCATTCCAGTTGCAGAATTCTTCGTACAGTGAAATTATCGAAGGAGTAAAGGCGAGGTATGCTAATAATGAGGTTATAATACAACAGTTATGCGCGCAGCTAGAGAAATTCCCTTAAATTCAGGAAGGCAAGCAGGTGAGGAGATTAGTTGAAGAAATGGAACGCATCCTTGAACTCCTTCAGCACCCAGAAGAAATGGTGAACAACCGAATGCTGCAAAGGGAGATTGAAAAGAAATTACCAAAGTGACTCCTACAAGATTTAGAAAAGAAGAAATTAGAGGATGATTCTTGAATATAACCAAGCTCAGAAAGTTCCTCACTAATGTTGCGCTGACCCAAGAGACCGTACAAAGAATAGCCCTGGAGCTTAATCCCGCGAGGCCATTCGGTCATCAAGTACAGGCGCCGCGTGGTACCTTGAGCGCAATGAGTAAAAACACTTCAGCGCTGAGCATAGTTCCTGAACATAAGGTGAAGAAACTAGCTTGTGTCTCCTGTAATCTGCCTCGTTATCCCAGTCAGCGCCTAAAGTACAGTACGAGAGATCAGCAAACTAGCAGATGTAGGCAGCTATCCCTGTGTTTTAAATATATAAAACTCTCACATCGTACGAAAGACAGCAGAAGTCAAAATTGCTTCTTCTGCAAAGACTCTCGTAATGAGGCCTTGTGTTTGTCCAAATGGGATCAAAAGAAGGGCAATCAGCGTTCATATAAACACGAGATCGCCCAGATGTCGGTAACTGAGGGTGAGGTGATTTGCGAAGAGAATCTATCAGTAAACGAATCCTCTTCCACAATGGTCGCAAGCGTGAATAACTCTGCCATGGAGAATGGGGAGAAAGCCACGCTTCCTCTGTGCGTGCCCGCCATAGCATCTGATAAGTTCCATCGGAAGCGTAAAAACGCCTTAATCTTTATTGATACCGGGAGACAGCGATCATTTATAACTGACAGATTACCTGATGAGTTAAATCTTCCATTTCGTCAAACAGAAACTTAAATGTGGTGGCGTTCGCAACTCAAAGAATTCGACCGTATAAGTCGATGATAACGGAGGTTAACCTGAAAGGTATAGATGGAACTTGGGAGACCATTGCGGTATCTAGGGTTGAGCTAATAACTCAGAATGTTCAACACGCCCCTTCTCAACTATTGAAACGTGAGTTAATCGAAAGCTTCGCTTCGTTGCCGAGTGTTACTAGCGGTGATCCAGAAATCCTCATTGGTATGGACCAATTGTCGAAAATCATAAAAATTCGATTTTCAAAACCGGTGAGGAGTGGATTTTCGATTTGTCGCACTAAGCTCGGTCCCATTATCGCTGGCCGCGGGCAGGTCAGCCATTACGAAACCTCGAATAGCTCGGGCACAGACAATGTTGTAACGGTTTTACCGATTCAAGAAACAGATCCGATAACGCTTTTTTGGCAGCTAGAAACCATAGGCATAGAAGATGCCAATGAACCCGAAGACGATGAGAAGGCGGAAGCTGTGTTCGAAAGCATGGTCGCTCGTGAACCCAATAGTAGAATACGCGTGGAGAGCCATTGGAACCCAACACACTCAAACCGTTATCGAAGAATTGTGGATTATGCCGCGGTAGACTGAGATCGGTGTGGACTCGTTTGCAGAAGGATCCGGAAATACTTCAAAAGTATCATGAAACTTTCCTCGCGCAAGAAAGAAATAGTCATTGAGAGGACATCAAGCGACCATCAGCTAATTGAATACTTTATTCCTCATCAACCCTTATTAAGATCCGATAAAAACACCACTAAACTTCGTATTGCGTTTGACGCTAGCGCTAAAATACGAGGAACGGCAAGTCTCAATGACCTGCTTTTCCGAGGACCCGTAACTTTACCCGATCTTATAGGAGTCTTACTGCGATGGCGCGCTCACGTAGTTTCGATCACAGCTGATCTAGAAAAAGCGTTTCTCCAATTAAGTCTTCGAACCGAAAATCGAAACGTGACGAAATTTTTGTGACTGAAAGACCCAGAGAAACCACCAGATGACTCAAATATTATGATACATCGTTACGATCGCGTGCCCTTCGGTACAATATCTTCACCATACTTGTTAGGAGCATCGATTAAGTATCTAATGAAAGACACCACTGGCAAAGGAAATTGCAAACAATATCTATGTTGACAACGTAGTTATCGAAGCAAACAGCGTTGAAGAAGCGCTTGAAAAATAGCATGAAGCGAAAGGCTAATTCGTTTCTGCACAGATGAACTTGAGAGTTTCTACCGAGCAGCGAGGGAGCCAATGCGCTCATAAGAGACGAGAATAGGCATAAACCTGGCCAAACGAAAGTACTCGTAGTGATGCGGGACCCGGCGGCCGATCATATGCATTTTAGACTAGGATCCCTCCCCACAGAAAAGCCCACCAAAAGAAGCATTCTTTCGTGAGCCCAGTCGATCTTCCATCTACTCGGATTGCTAGCTCCAACTTTAGTTGGCATAAAAGTTTTTCTTCAGAAATTGTGGAAGAATCAGTAAACGTGGGAGGAAATTTTGAGGCAGCAGGAACAGACTGAATGGAACAATATAGTCAAAAAATGGGATACAATTGAATTCGTAATCCCTCGATGATTGAATTTTGAAATAGGAGAGTGTGAACTCTACCCTTTCTTTCATGCAAGGGCACTGGCATAGCAGCTATGGCCTTACCTAATTCATCGAAAGAGTGAACAATCATTCCTGATTTTCGCGAAGTCGAGGATATAACTAGCGCAGGGGATGACTATTCCTCGGTTACAGGTGATGGCAGCCCTCGTAGGTCGTCGAGCTATCACCTATGTTCAGGGCATCTCCAGCCTCTTCAGTTGTCCGGTGATTGTCTACGAACGCTTTGGAGTGACTCGCAAGCTGTTTTACAATGGATTACTAATCCTCGCGAGCGCGGCCGCTCTGTTGATAATCGTGCCACTGAAATCGGAAGTAGCAAACTACTGTGCCGATATGTTCCAACTCATGACAGGCCGGCCGATGTTGTGTCAAGGGGGTGCTTACCGCAGGAACTTTTACATCATCCCCTTTGGTGAAAAGGTCCGCATGGCTGTGTAAAGATCCGTCTGAGTAGCCAAAATGGAAAGAGCACTCCATCCCTGAGGTGAAAAACATGTCTCTTTCGAACGTAATCGTAAAACCTCCTGATGTCAGAATGACGTCCGAAAAATCCCGCTAGCCAATCTTCCATCCACAAAGATTTAGTAGTTGGGAAAATCTGAAACACAGCTTCACTAGAGTGCTTGAGTTCATTAATCGTACTCGCATGTCAAGTCATAAATTAACGAAATCGTCCGCTGCACTAAGCAAGAGAGCGGAAAAGATTCTGCTGAAGCAAGCTCAAGTTGAAGTGAAGGGTGAAATACAGAAATGGCATTTAGAAAAGGACGAAACCGGCGTATGGCGATTTTCTGGACGTTTGAATGCATTGTAGACTCCGTCAGCAAACCTTATATTTTTGCCACGAGGGCATCATATCAGTAAATTGCTCATCGAATTTGTATATGAGCAAGTAATGCACAGCGGTGTATCACAGACATTAACTAAATTCAGGGAGCGTTTCTGGATTGAGAAAGGCAGACGTACCGCCAGTATGATCTTAGCTACATGTCGAGTCTGCAAGCGACGGAATGCTCAGTCATTTGCCCCGTCACAATACACCCGCTCCCGGCCTCGCGCGTAAACAAATCACGGCCTTTCAGCATACGGGCCCAGACTACTTTAGACCAATTTGCGCGAAATCTTGTAACAATCAAACAATCGAGAAATGGGTCGCTTTATATACGTGTTTTGTCGCAAGAGCAGTACATCCTGAAGTTGTTAATGATATGACATCATTGGTCCGCTTACAATCATACCGCAGATTTGCCGCCAGAAGTTTATAGAGAGTTTATAGCGATGATGCAATCCAATTCATTTTACGTCTCAGCTGCTAAGAGGCATTCATTGGGAATTCATAACACCGAAAGCGCCTTGGAAAGGAGGCCTTTATAAACGTGTAATTGCCATTGCCAAACAATGTTTTCGTCGTGTTGTTCGTAGGAGGTTATTAACCGAAGAGGAATTAAGGACTTTCTTGTGGAGGTCGAAAGTGTGGTCAACTCTGGACCTCTAACCGCAGTAACTGATGATG
This sequence comes from Baylisascaris procyonis, assembly GCA_037389465.1. Classification (NCBI taxonomy): domain Eukaryota; kingdom Metazoa; phylum Nematoda; class Chromadorea; order Rhabditida; family Ascarididae; genus Baylisascaris; species Baylisascaris procyonis. Next base: position 331,244 of record JAZARR010000132.1, on the reverse strand, counting down.
AATTGCTGGTGCCACGACCTATCGATTTTCTTTCCGCTTTATCGACAAACTGTCTACGGCAATACTCTGCTAGTGAGTTTCATAATGAACTTGATCCAGAATATAACCCTCACCAGAGATGTCAACAGCAGACAGATTGCGAAAAATGTGGGAAAGAACTTACTGTTCACTTTCCAAATTCTGGGATCTTTGGTACAGTGGTTACATGTCCCTGCTTCGAAAACGTGTAAGCTAGAATCATCGCCTAGGCCGTTGTAAGAAAGAAGAATACCACAGAAAGGAGAAATTGTTTTATTCGAAGATGTGGAGGCCCCACGCGGATGTTGGCCTTTAGGAAAAATCATCGATGTCCATGGAAGTCCAAATGCAATCTCATGTGTCACCATCAAGATGGCTAATGGACACGAATGGAGACGCCCCGTCAGCTTAGTTTATCCTTTAGAGCTATCCTTTATTACTTCTGAACCATCAGAGAAGGGACAAGATCCGCCAACGGCCCTGTTAGTACGAGAATCGAATGTGCCGTGTAATAGAAGCAAACACAATAAAACTAAGAATAAACTGCCTGATGTGCCGTTTCTGTTTTTAGGAATTCTAGCTATACTACTGCTGACTCAAACAACTTGGGGAAAACTTTGCACCCCATCGCGAAACGGCGTAGTGCTTGAAGTTTCAAACACCTCGTGTGAAACTTGGTCACATTCGGAAAGCGAAGACTTCGCTCAGATAGCGCTCTATACGCCAAGAAGGAAAAGAGTAGAAGCGCACATCTGTACGAATGTGACCAGAACTCTATGCAGAAAAGCTTTTTGGATACTCAAGCTTAAGGTAACCCAAGATCGAACTGAAATTAGTGGAATGAGAGCTAAAAATTGTCAAAAGCTGATAACAGAAAAGGAAATTTATGCGAACAACAAATGTGTTCCGCTAAAAGAATCCGATAAGGGAATGTGGAAGAATAGTGAGCCAATCCAGTATTCATATGGATGGATAGGAACAAGGTGTTATACGATTTCCGACTTCCTCTTGGAAGAAATAACTATGGAAACCTACGATGGTACTCATGTGATTTTTGACTTAGGCCAAACCCACAGATGCGCTCTCAATGAAGGAAAATGTGAGGGCTCCAGGGGAATTGCGGTTGGAATTCAAGTGACGATGAGCCGGTGTAATTACGACCTACATGGGTACTATCAGGCCGAGCTAAGAGCAAACCGCTACATTATTCCTTTGCTTCAGGCCAGTTTTATAAGAAATGGGAAAAAGCCAAATTTGTATGCTGGTTGCAGAATATCCAATCCCATTGCTCTTGAAAATGGATATCTTCATTCAACAAAACGAAGAACGAAACGAGAAAATGAGGATCAAAATATTCCAAAGTTCCAACTTTTAAATGATAGACTTCGAATTAAATTAGAAAATGAAATATGCTGCATAAAGAACGAACTAAAGATTTTAGTTAGCTGGATGGTTGGAATCAATGCTAATGCAACAGCCATGATTTTGCTGGGAAGGAAAGGTGTAGTCGCTAAGTATGATGGAGAGAACCTGATGGCATTTCCCTGCATAAAAAGTAAAGATATCCAGGTACCATTTTCGCCTTTGAACAACAAAATCCTTTTTTAAGGCCCCGGCGCTCACAGAACAAAACACGGAAGTCACGGGGGATCTTTTGCAATCCCTTAGAAATGTAGAAACAAAAGACATAACCTCCGGCACCAGAAAACACGATATATTTCATCATGTTCGCGATGGTGGCGAAGAGGCAATCACTAGTATTGAACGAAATCTTTGCAAAACAGCAGTAGCCATGAGTCGGAGGTAGAAGAAATATTATACCTTTGGAAAATGGGCATTGTTTTAATCATCTTAATCCTCGGCCTCATCGCAGCCTCTGGAGTGTGCTGGTACTGCCAGTTACCTTGTATCTGTCGAAAACTTTCCCGAAAAGGTGGGGAAGCAGTGAAGGCCAAGAGCGCGACACGGTCAGAATCAATAAGAAATAACGAACAACACTTCAACGCTCTTAAAACCGCATCAATTTCCTAAAAAAAGAAAAGATCAAGAAAAAGAGAAAAAAAGAAAAAGAGAGTTTCTGCGAAATACCTATGATGAAATTTCGGCCCTTAAAAATACCTAGAAAACTTATCCCGGTACCACGTGTTGGACCATTCTACTTCAACGGAATGATCTCAAATCAATCGATTTCTTTGCCTTGTTTCAAGGATGGAGAGTTTACATTTTTTTCACATTATGTATTGAAGAGTGCAGAACACTATGCACTGCAAGAAGAATTTTCGTTTTTCGCATTATGTGTTTTGTTTCTTCAGTGCTTTTTTGCTAAAGTTGGTGCTTTTGCTGTCGTCGTTTCGTAAAGTTTCTTATTTCTATTTGCTTAGTCGCATTTTTCATTACCCTGTCGCATTTTATCGTGTAACTTTTTTTGCAGTCACCTACATCATTATTTGATTTGATTAACATGCAACTTGACTGATACAGTCGTGTCAGTTATCATGTACTATTTTGACCGCAGCTGTCAGTGCAAGCGGTTTGCTTCGTCGTCGAGCAACGTCCCAGGACTTCATGTCAACAAGTCCTACCCCGCTAATTTTCTGCATCTACGAATATTTTCGAAACGAATATGCCTTTTTCCAACTCGGTGTGATTCGCCCTGAAGCAGTTGTTATGTCTCTAGGACCTTTCTTCCGGGCCGGAATGTCGCGGAATCGCGAGCCTAAATATCTTCGCTGAAATATTATGAAGAATAAATTATGAAGAAAATCGCCGCTGCAGGAATTGTTGAGCTCGCTGATGCAAACACAAGAGAACGTCGGTCGCACGGAGCAGAGGTCTCGCATTCGTCTCCGATCCTACCGGGGTCTCGAATCGCACTGGCAAGAATAACGTCCCCAAAGGAATGCTAACACACTGGGAACAGCGGGCTAAAGACAATAATTGATGAAACTGTAGCAAAAAATTCACGTGAAAGTGAACTGTCGGAGGAACGAATAAAAGGGCCATCACCGCAACTTCAAGGTCCTTTTCTATTGCTCTTTCCATTGCCCATGGCCCCACTCCCACTTTTGTTATAGATGCCAAAGGCCTCGTTCTCGACGACGATATTCCACTGCGCCACTAACCACCTCGCCATCAGCATGGCCACATCCTCCATTCTCGGGGGAAGCGGTCTTGTTAGACAAGGGATTTGATCAGGGTGAAACCGGATAGCAGCATCTGGGCAGAAGAGAGTCAACGAGTTCACTGAATTGGTCCATTCCAATTAGGAGTGAGGAGTTTCGGCATGTGTACGCAATTTTACAATGCCTTGTTGTAAGCGAACGTTTGCCGTCAATTGAAAGGTTGTACGTGGCTGTGTAAGCTTGGGGATAGTGTGTGCGGTAATCGGGACTGATTTTTGTTGTTGTTCGTTTAATAGGCTGCACGACGTTCGAGGAAAGCGCTTGAACGGGTGTTGCTCCAAAACCGTTGATAGCTAGGCGCTTTTTTGCAATAGTAGGCAATCTGAGTTTTTGCGCGAGCTCCTCAGTGATGAATGTGCGGTTACTACCTGTGAAGCGTGGAGCTTGGATTACTGACCTTTGCTGTAGCCGTAAGCAATAAAATCTGTTCATTGTCGCTTGAAGTGTCCTTAGTGAATAACTTTTGATCGAGTGCCCATGGTTGGCCTGAAGCCTGAATGGAGTCGGTAGTCTGCTGAAGGCTCTCCTCGGCGACATCGACCATTGAAGAATCCTTGAAATCAGCGCGCTTCGTCTTAGAACTGCAGAGTGCTTGATGATGACTCATACTGCGACAGCAACAGCGTGGTCGGCGAGACGGGCAGCTCTCGGCGTAATGGTTCTTGCGCAAACAACGAAAACAGATTTTGAGCTTCTTTGCACGGCTCTTGCATGCTTCGACATCTTGTAAGCGAGTACACAATGCAGCCCAATGAGGCGAACTGCAGAACGGATATTGCGGTGACTCTTTTCTACGTGTGAGACTTTGTTATCGACCCTGCGATTTGGGCTAGTTTGAGGTTGACGCTTCTGGGTTGAAGTAAAAGCTGACGATGCCTCAATCTTCTCCTTGGCAAGGTTGCTTCGTCACCTTTTCGTTCAGTTGAGCGGTCTTGTGACCATTTGAGTTGCCCCTGAAATCGGAGCGCTATTTGCAGATGCGAGCACAGAGATTCGACGCTCCGTCCTGGATTGCCTTTCTTTTTTTTTGTATATTTCCATCAAAATGGAATTCGGCAGCTTGCTCTCGATTATTGTCTCGAGGAGAGGATTGTTGATTTGCTCGCCCATCTCCTTCAATTGGCGTACGATCGTAAGAATTGTGTTCACATTGTCATGGAAGGAACTTCGTTCCGTTGGCTTGAGTGCTTGCAGTTGAGAATGCAGAGTGCGAAGTAGTGCGTTGAGATTGCCGTAGGGCTGCATTAATGCCTCTTTGATAACCGAATAGTTGTTCTCGTCAAACGCGTACCCGGCTACAGTTCCGCCGCTTCACCCTCGAAGGTGCTAAGGAGATACGACAGCTTTGTGCCGTTGGAATAAGAGCTTCATCAACTGAGTGTTGGAATGAAGCCGAAAACATTGGCCACAGTAACGGGTCTCCTTGGAAATGGAGTAATTCCAACTGAGGCAGTCGCAAATTTGGAGCGCATGCAGTTGAGGCGGCACGTGCAGGTGTGGGAGAGACAGCAGGACAATCAGCCGTAGTGAAGTTCTCGCCAGAAAGAGTGGATTCAATATTCGTCAAATTTGCGTCGATTTGGTCGAGGAGATCACGAGTTTCCGCTACGCGCGAGAAGAATCCTGTTGGATCGGTAACTGCATGATGGTAGGCTTCCTGTTGTTGTTGATCGGCTCTGCTCAGGGCCTTCCTCCATGATTGGTCGAGCGCAGATATTTCGTCAACCTGGCGTTTGAGGGCACCTGATGATAACTGTATTTCTGACGGAGGTCGGATAAATAGGTCGACAGGTTTTCAAGAGCCGCTGGGCATTGAAGGTCGAGCTTGGGCACCATGCCCATCGCATGGTGGAGCCTATTTGCAAGCGCTTGGATTGGCAGGGCATAAAGCCCCGTTAAGGCCATTGTAGTGAAGATAGAGCGGCGGGGTTCAGCGACACGTCATTTCACCGGCTGAGCCCCCAAATGTGGTTGAGGAAACACAATTGCGCGAATGAATGAGTTTACTGACATAGAATGGCGCTTTTATACGCTTTTACAAAGACAAACATTCTGACAAATGATTCACATTTTTGTTTCGAAGAATTCATAGATATGAGAAATAAACATTTTTAAGTCAAAACAGTTTGAGAAAGAGAAGAGTTTTCGATCATATGAATGATTGTTTTGAGAATTGTTAGCCGACAGCGGCATTTTCGGTATGTTCAGTGTTTGCTTCTTCTCGACACATAGGGAGCCGCCGTAGGGCGAACCCAAGCCGGAAAAAAGCCAAATATCGCAATTTTTCAATCGTTGGGGGATAGTACAGGTGTACTGAACGAGGGAGATAATTATGTTTGGAAGGATTGCAAAATACTCACGTTCAGTAGATCACGCTGGTGCGGAATCAGTGTAGAACAAAAACGAGACGATGGCAGGCGCACGAGGACGGAGCACTGTTGTTGACGACCGAAGGCGAAGTTCTGTTGAAGGGTGAGGCACTGCTGAGGACGGCGTACTGTTGAAGGCACTGTTGGAGACGACGTACTGTTGAAGGTGATGTTGGAGACGACGTACTGTTGAAGGCGATGTTGGAGACGACGTACTGTTGAAGGTGATGTTGGAGACGACGTACTGTTGAAGATGTTGGAGACGACGTACTGTTAAAGGCGATGTTGGAGACGACGTACTGTCGAACGCGATGTTGGAGACGACGTACTGTTGAACGCGATGCGGGCGAAGCGTTGAAGGCCACTAAGTGGCCGATGGCTAGCAGGCGAATGGCGGAGTTGAGCTTGGGCTGCTTATATCCCTTTGCGCAACTCCGCCTTCCATTACGTTGGCCCTTTCCGATACGGTCTCACGCCTCTTTTTGTGGGCCATGATTCCTTTTAGCATCGTTTCGTTTCCGGTGCTGATGCATCGGCTGTCCATCTTAGCTGGCGCCGCTGAGACGGCTGACCGTCTTTTGCTATTCAGCGGCGCCAGCGAGTCGCCATGACGGCATGAGCCTTCATGCATGCACTCGCTATTCGCGACAACAGGGAAAATTTGAAAAAATATTTTTTGTCTCCGGTATCGATGATTTTGGTGTTAAACGATAGATCTCGATGAACTGATCACGGCGATATGCGCAGCTTGGTGTTGCATTTGAAATAAACGAAATTAAAGGTACATGATTGTTGCATTTCTTCATAAATATACTGCAATTTATATTTCCGATTTTTTTCTCGTCAACGGTTATGTCTATCAATCTCAGCTTTGCTCCGTTCGATGCAGTTTTAAAAGCTCTATCAAACGGTATGTAGACTGTCCGATTTCGAGAGATAAGTTTAAAATCGATTCGGGCTGCGAAAATTTCTGAAACCTCGATTTTTGTGATCTTGGAGGTTCTTGTTCTCGCCTGGTATTTAATGTGGTGGTAAATGGTTTATTGATTTCTGATCAGCTGGGCAAGGCCTCTCGAACGGTGCATGGAGAAGCACTCTGGGGCAAACGGAAGACGAGAAAAAAATCCCAAAAATCGCAATTATCCACTACTGAGGGGGTAGTACAGGGAAGTTTCCGAAAAATATCTTTTGTCTCCAATTTCGACGATTTTAGTAGCAAACGATAGATCTTGATGAGTTGATCACGAATGTATGCATATTTGCTCTGTTCGCCATGTTTTGCGGTGAATATGCGTGCGCTATTCGGACAGAGGGGCACGGACTCGCTGGGGTGTGTCATTCCGCTGAGAGCTGCGACAGCGGCAGCTTGTGCGGCCGAGTGGTTAGTACAGCGAGCAGCGGGTGTGGGCTCCGTTGGTTCATGCCGCCTGTCGTATCGCTGTTCGAATTTTCCGAATAAAATCGATCTTTCTATGGTTCTTCCTCAAAACAGCGATTGGCTGGGTCCTCGATGTACCAGATGGGGAAGAGACGTAGGGTTCTGTCCACAAAATTTCCGGAAATTCGATTCAGTACTTATTCTCGATACGTTCTCTGAATAAATATTTTGGGTTATATCTCGGCTCTAAATGGTCCAACTAGGGTACGGTTTTAAATATTAGACTCACATAATGCGTGTAGGGCGAGAGTAGTCGTGCAGTGCGGCGCGCAGAGAGAGAGTATGTGCGCGCGGCGTCGAGGCGCGTGGTGCTACGCGCAGTAACAACTGCCGAGGAGGAATCTCGGCTGCGGATGGACGACTTTCGATACGGCTTTCAGCGGCCGGCTCCGCTTGATGTGGGGAGGGGGGGGGAGGGCGTGGTGCGTGCGGGAAGGCGCGTGCGCACGGCGTAGCCGCGCGCTCGACGCCGCATGCGCTTTTTAACAGTCCCATCGGACATCTCGACTCCAAATGGACAAATTTTGATGCGATTTTTTTGATCGATGAAGTAGGACTGGCAGAAACGTGTGACATGTATAGCTTCGTGTAAAAGGCAGCTGATCTATATATCACAGAAGATCACCGGTTATTTTCACTTTCCGCCAACGTTATCTCTCTAAGAGGTGCACCTAGAGGCCGGTTTTTTTCCAATCATCTCGCATGGGGACGGTGAGGGAAGCTATACTTTCGCGTGTGGATTCTCCGCTTTGTTCATGAGTATTCCGGTCAGGTACCCATTTTCATAGTTAAGCATTTTTGCTTATATCTTTTTCTTGGATAGGTGAATTTTTAGTTTCTTCTTTCCGGTGGATTTGCGGAATTAGGAGACTTTTTCTAAGGTGGGCGTGGATTTGTGAAAAAAATTCTGGATATGAAAAATTTTCCGGAATTGCTTTAAAATGTATGACGAGTAATCCGGAAACGTTTAACATTTCGTCATTTTTAGAATTTTTGTTAGATTTTTATAGGACCTCTTGGAAATTGTGGTCCCGACTTATCGGTGAAGAAACGTTGTGGATATTTCATAATCCGGAAGAGATATCCATTGCGGAACCGGAAAATGGATTTTTGCCCATATCTCGCTTCTGGATGCATGAATCAGGGTGGAACCTTTTTGTTTCCCATCATTTCAGAGTGTGTACTGCAGTGCTGAGAAAATTTCCCCCCAGTGTTGAAAAAAGTTGGCAAAATGCCAACTTCATTTTTGTAACCTTTTTCCTCTTGCTGGCACAGTTTCTCATCTACTACAAGTCTTCATCTCTTTTCAAGCTGATTTCAAAAATATAGGTGTGGTTTTGCTCCAATCCAGGATTTTCAGGACACTCGGAAAATTTTTTATTTTTGGCCATAAGTTTTTACCGGATAACGGGAGAGACGCGCAGGTTGCGTCATTCGACGGCGCAGGCAACTTCCTTACCAACGGTCTATAAAATGCATAGGCTATCTCTAAGGGAAATACTGGAAAACGCATGTGGCCGCGAAATAGTACACTAAAGTAAGAGAGTCAGAGAAATGGAACTTCGCGCGTTTATAAGTCGGCCAATTTTTGATGGACTTTAATGGGATCTTTTTTATTCGAATCAGTATTTAATTCTCTTTTGAATCTGTATGAAGCTGTTGGGCTTTTCTGGAAACTAGATGAGAAAAGAATAAAAATAAAAATTATAGTGTAATTTAATAGAGAATGAATTTTTTCCATAGCAACAACTGCATCCAGACGAAAACAGGGGGTCGAGGGAGGCTGCAGCCCCCCCACGGGGGTTCAGGGGGATGCGGAGCCCCCTGACCTTAATATAAGCACTGAAATAAAAAAATATTTACTTCGAAGGTTCGTATCGTCATTTCTTCCTCCGATTAACATAGGTTCCATCTGTTTCTTCATCCTTCATTCTTTTATTTTCATTTATTTTTCACATTCTTTTTTAATGATGTGTACCTTTTGAATTCATTTTTCAAATATTTGTTCACTTAAAAAATTAAAATATGTAAAACTTCTATTGAAATGTACTATATTTGACATTTTGAAATTTTTTTCTCCGCAACGAATAGGTACACGGTGGGTGATTTACCTTTTTGGAGACAGTTCTAAATGCTCTATCGAACGATATATAGTTTGTCAAATTTCGAGAGAAAGGCTGAAAATATCGAATCGACCGGCCAGAATTTCTGGAATCTCGATTTTTACGATTTTGGGGGTTCTCGTTCTCGGCCGCTTTTTCTTGTGGTGCCAAACGGTGTTCTGGTTCGTCATAAGCTCGCCGAGACCTCTCGAATGGAATATAGAACACCGCTCCAGGGAAAATAGGAGCCGAGAAAAAAATCCCCAAAAATCGCAATTTTTGGGTCCTGAGAGAAATACTTTTTGAAAATTCGAAATCCGTACAACGAAAAATTCGAAAAATACTTTTTGTCTCCAATTTCGCCAAATTTGGTATCAGAGGATAGATCTGGATGAGCTGATCACGAACATGTGCGCCGCCTGCTGTTTCATTTGAAACATGGCTAAATTATAGGTTCATAAATGTTGCATTTCAATATAAACGTACTGCTACTGACATTTCCTATTTTTTTTCTTGGCAGCGGTGACGCCTATGGCGCTGAGAATTCTTTCGTTCAATACAACTTTTAAGCCTCTATCAAATGATATATAGCTTTTAGATTTCGGAAGAAAAGTTGAAAACCGATTGGACTGGCGAGAATTTCTGAAATCTCGATTCTCGCAATTTTGGTGGTTCTGGTTCTCGGCTGCTGTTTAATATCGTGCTAAACAGTTTCATGATTCGTCGTTAGCCCGCCGAGGCCTCTCGAACGGGATATCGACTGCGGCAACAGGACAAATAGGAGCCGAGAAAAAAATGCCAAAAATGCAATTTTTCAATCTTAAGGGGGCAGGCAGTACAGGGAAAACTTGAAAAAAATACTTTTTGTCTCCAATTTCGCCAATTTGGTATCAAACGATAGATCTCGATGAGTTCATCACGAACATGTGCATACTGACCCTGTCTGTCACCTTTTCGGGTAAATATAATTTATTCTTAGAGAGGGTGCACAGAGTCGCTGGGGTATGTCCATCACGCTGAGAGCTCAAATTGCAACAGCTGTTGTAGCCGGGTGGTTAGTGAAGGGATATGCGAGTACGGGATATTTGGTTCAATGCCGCCCGCGGTATAGATGTTGAAATTTTTCGATTTAAATTAATGTTTTTCGGGTTCTTTAAATTAATCTTAATCTTTTTCGGTTCAACAATAATAAGTTGGGTCCTCGATGTACCAAACGGGATCAGAGATAGGGTTCGGTCCACAAAATTTGCAAAAATTGGATTCAGCACTTATTGTGGATACGTTCTTTGAATAAATGTTTTGGATTGTATCTCGACTCTAAATGGTCCAATTTCGATGCGGTTTTGAATGTTGGACTCAACAGAATGCGAGTAAGGTGAAAATAGCTGTGCAGTGCTGCGCGCAGACAGAGTGTGTGCGCGCAGCATCGCCGCACGTGGTGCTACGCGCAGTAACAACTGCCGAGGAGGATATCTCGGCTCCGGATGGACGAGTTTTGATACGGTTTTGAGTGGCTCTCTCCGCTTGACGTGGGCGGGGGAATGGCGCGTGCGGGAAGGCGCGTGCGCGCGGCACAGCCGCGCGCGCGTCGCCGCACCCTCTATTTAACTGTCCCATCTGATATCTCGGCTCCAGATGGACCATTTTCAGTGCGAGTTTTTGAATCGGTGAGGCAGGACATGTAGAAAAGTGTAATATGCACAGCTTCTTGTAAAATTATCTGAAGGCGTGAGCCTGTTGTGCAGTGCTTCGTCTTCTGTTCTTGGGAGCGGCGAAGGTGCGAGCCTGTAGCGAAATAACGCGCGTTCGTTGTTCTGCGCGGCCACAAGTCATCTCACGCCATATCTCAAGCACGTATAATATGAGAAAAAAGTGTTATTGAAATGTTGCTTCACGTGGAGCGGCAGCTAGTTATATATATATATATATATATATATATGTATTATATATAGAACATCACTAACTTATTTTGCCATTTCCGACGATATCTTTCGCTTAAATTTAAATTTTTCCGATTTCTTTTTTTTTAATCTTTCGGTATTCATGATCTTCACACACCTATAGTTTCTGGATGTGTTTCCAAATAGAAATTTTCTTAAATTTCAAAAATACTGAAATTTCATAGTTAACACTGAAATGCTATATCTCTTTTCAGATTTGTTCGTTTTTTCTATTTCTTTTTTTATTCGATTCCTTTCATCACTTGCCACTCGCTGGGTTGGTCTACAAGTTGTAAAATTGAAGGGGGTAGTGAAATAAACTCCGTGAAGTTACCATTCCCACTGAAATGAAACATCAATCTACAATAACCCGAGCATGAACTAATCGATTTTTTTCAAACTTTCAGGACCTTTGGAGATTTGGTATTGGAAATGGGTTTTACTCTTACTACTCAACTTCGGCTCTTTTTCCTGAAGTTATGCGGTGGAGAGGGGGCAGGTTTGGGGCGTATTATAGGTCGAGAATGAGTCGGCGGGTTTTCGCGCACGTATACTCATTCGATAGACAATCAAAGGCTGTCAACAGGGTAGTCCAACCTACCGAATTAAAAGAAATTTCACCGTGTTGTGGTACTTCCAATATGCAATTACCACTCTTAATTATGCGGCCTAAAATTGCGGAGCCGATTTCTCGGCACTCGTTGATTGTAGAGAGTTCAAAACCACTCCACTGAACTTGCAATAACGAATAGCACCCGAAAATATATCGAATGACCCAAAATGGTACTCACCCCTCTACCCGAATCGTTCCACCAGAATTTCCAAAATCGCGATTTTGCCGTTTTCGACGGCTCCGCATCTCCCCGCGGGTTGAAGTTGGCAGAAAGAGGCCTTTGATGTTTGATGAGAACTGGGCGAGCTTACTTGAATGAAATTTGAAAATTTCAAATTTCTTCAAAATTCGCCGTGTTGCGGAACCCGCAAAATCGCGTTTTTCCGATGCTGATGGAAAAACGCGATTTGGAAATGGGTTTTACCCTTACGATGTTTTTAGAAAAATTTTTGGCCCCGATTTCATTCATGCCTATATCAAATGAAAGATCTCAATGAATGAGTTTCGGTGGTATCAAAAGTTTTAAAATTTTTTCAAAATTTCAAACACTTAGAAGCCTTCAAAATTGAGAAAAGTTGATAATTAAATAAGCTGTAAGTGAGTTAGAATTGCATCAATTTCTATCGAGTTTAATTTGCTGGATTCAAAATTAAATTCTCTTTTAGATGCTACTAAAATTTTTCTGAAATTTTAAACGCTGAAATTTTTTTGAAATTTCATTTTTCACTATCAACGAATTTTTTTGATTTGTTTTGCAAAATGTGCAGGTCCTCACAGCGATCACTGCTATGTACTATTTAGTGGTATTTCTTCAATCACTTACCTACTTATAGCCCTTTAAAGTTTTGAAGGTAAACTTTTTCGTTAGCCATATTTTTTCTAACTTCTTTCTTCTATACATCTTAGATGTCACTAACACATACGATTTGAGCAAAAAATCGCTCACTTTTCGGGTAGAATATCCTTTCGATTGCTTTAGTCTTCTGCTTAGCTCAATCTCGATGAGAATAGATGCATATGAAAGGTTTCAACTGGAGCGTTAAAATGATGCATTCACGTTTTCGAAATTCGCACAATGAGCAGAGAAACACGACTGTTTAAATCTTTTATACTGAGTCGTTCTCATTTTCGGATTAAGTGTAATCGAATATTAGCAATCATTGGTTACTCGTGGCTGCCTCAAATATGCCGCAGGAGTGTTTTCGCGTCGCTTAATCCTAAGGTCACACATCCTTTGCTCTCTCATTTTTTAATTCCTGGCTCATAGCTTTGCTTGCATTGCCATGTATTCTACCGAATAATTCGGTAGATCACTTCGGAACCTCACGTCTGTTTATCGTGTCTCGCGATAGACGCTGTAAACAAGAGACGCCGTATGGTAATATTCCATGGTTCCGCTGAATTATGGGATCATCGTTTAAGAAAAGTGATTAGATTTTCGCTTCTGTAATTCAGTTTTCTATTCATAAAAACTGAAGAGATATTTTAAATCCCTTCATGGGAATGGTGAACTCAGTATGCAATAATTGTTTTTCGAATGGTTCTTTGGCCGAACTCCGGCGCTTCCATTTTGCTCTTTACGATCCCCTCAAGCCGTTTATGGCCTCTCGCGGTGGATCGAAAGAGCAAAGTTCACGCCCTCCTTCTCATGTCTATCCACCTGCCACTGCTATCCCATCTTACGATTATTGCTTTTATATTATTTAGCGCTTCTTTTGATTTTTTTAAATGCTTCGTTTCCATTCGTCTATTCGTGTAATAATTTTCGTTGAAGCGGCGAAGCCGCCCCTTCAAATCTACTTTCACTCGTTCGCGAGGAATATTAAGCAAAACAACATAGCTGTTGGAGCAGCAAAGCTGCGACTTTGCTCCCGCGAATCGGCGAAGCCGCCAAATTCGTTTTCTTTGGAATATTCTGCGAGGCTGCTGAACCGTCGTTGTCGCTCTCGATATTTCGCCTGCGTTAATCGGCAGAGCCGCGAGGTTAGCTTTGAAAGTTCCTTACAGGTTTCTTACTCTGGAATGTTCTGCGAAGAGCAGCGAAGCTGCGGTCGTGGTTCCGCGAAGCGGCCTGAACTCGGTTCCAGATTTCACCGAAGCTTCGAAAGTTTCTTACAGATTTTTCTAATTGCGCGGAGCAGCCGGGCTCGTTTATGGTGATTTCGATGTTTCATTGACGGAATTAATTCCCGACGTTCTTCATCTCTGTCCAATATTCTGCAAAGCAGGCAAGTTTTTGGAGCAGGAAAGCTGCGATCTCACTCTGGATATTCCGCCTGCGTTAAAATTTACTCATTCTCGACGTCACAGATTTCGAGGAAATTCGTAGGTGTTGAATTTCTTTGCTATTATTTTCAGGAATCCCCTCATCCCTCTCATCATGTTACTCGCGTGGGCGAGGGATGCCTTGTACTGAACGAGTGAGAAAATTATGTTTGCAAGGGTTGCAAAATACTGACGCTCAGTAGATCACGCTGGTGCGGAATCAGTATAGAACGAAAACGAGACGACGGATGGCAGGCGCACGAGAACGGAGCACTGTTGTTGACGACCGAAGGCGACGTTGCGTTGAAGGTGATGTTGGAGACGACGTACTGTTAAAGGCACTGTTGGAGACGACGTACTGTTGAAGGCACTGTTGGAGACGACGTACTGTTGAAGGCACTGTTGGAGACGACGTACTGTTGAAGGCACTGTTGGAGACGACGTACTGTTGAAGGCGGTGCGGGCGAAGCGTGAAGGCCACTAAGTGGCCGATGGCTAGCAAGCGAATGGCGGAGTTGAGCTTGGGCTGCTTATATCCCTTTGCGCAACTCCGCCTTCCATTACGTTGGCCCTTTCCGATACGGTCTCACGCCTCTTTTTGTGGGCCATGATTCCTTTTAGCATCGTTTCATTTCGGGTGCTGATGCATCGGCTATCCATCTTAGCTGGCGCCGCTGAGACGGCTGACCGTCTTTTGCTATTCAGCGGCGCCAGCGAGTCGCCATGACGGCATGAGCCTTCATGCATGCACTCGCTATTCGCGACACTCCCGCGGCCTTGGAAGTTTGCAAGAGGCACCCAGATCGGTTCAAACCTCTGCATCCTCGCGGGAGTTTCTGTCTCTTCGTGTGCTGCCCCGGTCGCTCTTCTTTTCTTCGGTCGACTTCTTACACGGCAGCATCCCGTCAGGTAGAGGACGTACTGTCGCCCGAAGTATGCCGCCGCGGCGCCTGCGACTCCTAATCCCACCGCGATCGCCGCAACTATGATCCACCGCCATTGCGAGGCGATGGCCTCGAGCTCCTTCGCGATAGCGACAGTGGATTTGTCGATTGTTTCGCTGGCAGCCTTGATAATTTCCTCCGCTTCGTCTCGTATGGAGTCGGCCATCGACTTTTCTCTTTCCTTTGAGGGTTGTTCCCATGCTTGGTGCCCCCTCTCGAACATGTTTAGCATGGACTGAAGCCTTTCCTCAGATATGTCCGTGAGCGGTGGCGCGTCGAAAATTGGCTCCTCTTCGTCTGTTTGACGTGCCCATTCATCCGCAGTTCTTTTGTCCTGTTTCGTTCTGATCTCGCTACAGGTGATTTCTTCCGCTGCGGTCTTGAGTTCCTGTGATCTTGGCTGGACGAACAAGATCCTGTCCTTGTAGCGTACCGGGAGATCTCGGTAGCACTTGCCGCCGACTTTGTGGTCTATGAAGACCTTGGATATCTCCAGTTTCTTACATGGGAATACTTTCAGAAGGTCCCCTATATTCTGTGCAGTGACATCCGTCCGTTTGAGGAGTATTCGCGCTGCCGTGGTTGGGTCAGTTCTGCTCAGAGCTTCGATGAGCCAAAGGAGGCGGTTGTGTTGCTCGCAAATTCTGTGCCGAATTTCCCGAGTCACTCCTTGTTCTCGTTCATTGAGGCTGTTCCACAGGAACTGTAATTTAGCGTTCACGGAGAGGTCGCTTTTCTTATTGATTTCTTCTGGTAGTTGTTCGACAAACACCGTCCTCCCGCTGAGCACACGATTTCGTTCTTCTCGAGAGAGCTGTCCTTCGGGACTGAATTCTATAATGATTCCGTTTTTCATCATCTCGGCTCTCCGAAATTTGCATATTGTGTCGACACTTGTACCGTTCTGCGTATCTCTGGTTCTGAAAAATACGGCTTGCATTGAAGGGATTGTGACGAATCGGTTTGATAATTGAGCGGTCACCTTTCCCAGCGTTCGATAAGGACATTGATCGGCCACTTCGCTCGGGTCCCACAGTATCGTCTCCGAGGCTGTGACGCATTTTCCCAGAGTCTTGTCGCATCCCAATGAACGACTTAAGCCATCGTAGAACTTGATTACTCCCTGTTCCATACGGTAATTTGTGGTTGCATGGCATCGTGTTCCGATCCAACCGTAGCTATACTCAATTGGCTGTCTTGATGCCCATCGGTTTTCGTCAATTGCTTCGAGACGTATGCCACTGAGCTCCAGTGTTTGTCGCATCTCCCAACATTGCGATGGAGTGACGTTCTGGACTGTTGTCTCATCGCGGGTGACAGCCATACTCCATCGAAAGAAGCAATTGGTGCAGACGGTGCGCGTTATTTGCGTGCAGAAAGTTGCATTCGCCGAAATGAACGCCCTGTTCAACACTTCCACGGTTTGCGGGTAGCCGTGTGTTTCCTCGCGGACGTCCGTACAGTTTAATTTGTCGGGCATCTTCATATACAGGCCGTGGCCGCGTTTGACGCATATGTGAAATAGTGGTTTCGCTGGCGCGCTGCTTGCCAATGCGAAAGTTGCGAGTAGTACGACCATTACTGTGGACAACGTGTGTGAGTACAATCTTCTGGGAGTTTTACGCTCGTTTCGATTCTCCACCGCTTCCTCAGTTTCCTCTTCCTGCAGGTTTCCGTCTGCAGGGTGTTTCACGAATTGTTCCCTGTGTGACGCTATTTGCGTTTCCTTTTCTTCCTCAGACACTTCGAGGGGGTAGAGCATGTTCACTGGTCTCTTTAGCACATGACCGTTTGGCATTCTGACGTCTACCGTCTTCGTTTTCCCGCTGCTGTCCTTGTACACCTTTTCAACTTTGCCTAGCTTCCATTCCGCTCTGGGCAGACCATCTTCGGCGACAATGACGACTTCATGTTCTCGTGGTGCACGGCACGTAACTCGGCAGGACTGTTGATGTTCCCTGCGGTACCTTTCTCGGAGGCTCAACAAATATTCTTGCGTCCAGAGCTTCCAGAAACAGTCTAAGCTACCGACTGTTGCCTTCCAGAGCCTCAGCAGCTTTCCGCGATTGCCTTCTGTGTAGTCTGGGTCTTTGTCGCTGTCGGAGCTTGGTTCTCGTTCTGCTATAATTGCCCGCGGTCGGAGGAAGTCAATTGGCCTTAGTATCTCTCCAATGGCTGAGTCTACGTAGGTGAGTGGTCGGCCGTTCACTATAGCTTCACATTCAATCGCTATCGTTGTGAATTCTTCCTCGGTCAACAGCCTTCTGCCGACTGCTTTGCGGAAAGCTGTTTTAGTTAGGCCTACCAGCCGTTCATATACTCCTCCTTGCCAGGGTGCGAAGGGCGTAATGAATCGCCATGTAATAGATGTGGCAACGGCATTATGCATGACCTGTTTGACCAACTGGAATTGAGGCGCGTTGTCCAGTATCACACTGGTAGCGTAACCGTTCCTGGCAATAAACCGTCTCAAGACGTGTAGGAACTGTTCTGCGGACAGGTTGTTTGCGGTTTCCAAGTGGATGGCTCGAGTGGCCAGGCAGGTGAAGAGGGCTATCCATCGTTTGCAAAGGCCTCCAGAGTCGCGTACTGTTATAGGTCCCATGTAGTCCAGGCCAACGTTCTGGAAGGCTCGCGCTGCACGTGTCCTCTCTTCTGGTAATGGAGGGAAGGCCGGAAGTTTGAAGGGCTGTGCATTCCATTTGCGGCACGTCATGCAGTGTCGTCGAAGTACGCGCTTGACCGTCGCTCGACCCTGTGGAACCCAGTAGCGTTCTCTGACGCTGGCCAACGTCTGTGACACTCCAGTATGCCCCGATTCCTTGTGTCGGGCTAGAATAATGAGTTTAGTGAGGGCCGATGACTTCGGGAGGAAGACTGGGTGAATCGTCTCTTCCGGTAGTGCTGCATGCTGCAGCCTTCCTATGCATCTCAAGACTCCTCGTTCGTCCTGATAAAGGTCGACGTTGCCGGTGTTCCGCTCGACTTCCTCGTCTGCCTTAGTTTGCTCCTGTGCGATGAGGATAACCTCTGCCCACTCCAGTTCGCTCGCTGTGGTGGGTCCCTCCAGTCTTACCACTTCCCAGAACTGCCGTTGTAGGTGGACTTGGGTGCTTCTCAGCATGCGCTTGATGGCTCGAAGCACTTGTATTGTTGTTCGTCTAAGTTTGTTGAAGCAGCTGAACCTTTCGCATTCAATAATGCCGGCCGGCAGTAGCGGTTTTGAGATAGTCACCAGCGTCACTGGGTTGCGTGGAACGTCCATGCAGGCCAATACTCGCTTCCTTGTTGCAGAAATGAGGGTCCCTGCCACCATTGAATGCATCGCTCAAGTTCTGCGATGGTGAGACCACGGGACGCTAGGTCCGCAGGATTGTTGGCACTTTCGACGTAGCGAAACTGTGCCGGGCTTCTGCGAATTTCGGCAACTCGATTGTCGACAAAGCGGTCCACGGTGGTAGCTGTCGCGATCCAGTGCAGGGTTGCCTCCGAATCGCTCCAGAGAAACGTCGGTCCGGTGTGCTTCAGCTGTTCCTGTATGAAACGGAGCAGCCTGCTGCCGATTAGGGCTGCCATCAGTTCGAGTCGCGGAATCGTAATGCCGCGTACTGGAGCCACTCTGCTCTTGGACATCAATAGTGAACTTACATAACGATTTTCGCTGTATGAGCGTAAATACGCCACGGCGGCGTACGCATCTTTAGAGGCGTCCACGAAGACGTGAATTTCGGCGCATTCTTCGTCTAATTCCGCTGTGAGTTTCCGGCCCAGCTTGAGTGATTGCCCTTGAAAACGCTGCAGTAGTGTCTCAGCATCTTGACGGTCAGCGTTGTCGAAGGGTTGATCCCAGTCGTATTCCTTCTTCCACAACTGTTGAAGAAATAGTTTCAACGGAAGCGTGGCCGGCGTGAGTAGCCCCAGGGGGTCGTAGAACTCTGCCGTATATGAAAGGAATTGTCGTTTGGTTGCTGGGCTTTTGTTGCACTTCTTAGTGTTGAAGATCATCTTGTCGTTCCGGAGGTCCCATGTGACTCCCAGTAACGTAGCCTTGTGCTGCGCTTGTTCTGAGTCCTCGTTCAATGCAGAAAGGACTTCTAAACTGTTGCTTCGAAACTCTCGAAGATTCATATGAGCTTCTTCAAAGATGCTCTTTGCCTCTTGGCTCTTCATGATTGCCGTGGACACCTGCTGTGCGGTCAGGAATACATTGTCCACGTAAATGTTGTCTTGTATCTCCTCTCTCAACTCGGTCGTTTTCCGTTTTAGGTGGTGTCGGATTGTGGCGTTCAGCAGGAATGGTGAGGAGATTACACCAAAGGGTACGCGAGTAAATCTGAACACCCTTAGATTTGACGAATCGACTGGCGCGGTTACGTCCTTCACCCAGATGAATCGTACCGCATCTCGTTGGTCGTCATGCAGACCTAACTGTAAGAATGCTTTCTCGACGTCCGCGGTTATGAGTATCGGAGCTAGTCGGGCCCGAAGTAAAATTCCGCACAGATTTGCTAGGAGAAGTGGCCCTCTGAGCAGCATATCGTTCAACGAGCGTTCGTCTTTCCCTGCTTTCGAGGACGCGTCGTATACGATCCTGAATTTCGTCGTAGCCTTGTCTGGCCGAACGACCGCCTGGTGTGGCATGTAGTACAGTGGGCCTTCTGGCTTTGCATTTGTGACCTCTTCGATTACGCCCATCTTCAGCTGCTCGTCGAATGTCTTTTCATATGCCTTGAGCAGGTCGGGATCCTTTTGGAGCCGTTTAAGTGACGTCTTTAGGCGACCCAAACAAAGGCCGAAGTTGCTGCCGAGCTTATTTCCATTACGCTTCCAGGGCCAGCTGCAGTAGTATCGCCCGTTCTTGAAGGTAATGCTTTCGTTGAATTGTTTCGTGGCGAGCTCGTCGTCCGTTTGTAGAGGGGGGTCCTGGACTCCTACCAGTTCCAGTGACCAGAATTTTTCCAACTCGTCCTTTACGTTAGCAACATTACAGCAATAACGGTTCGAAGGCTTTGTTGGGGTCTTTGAAAGGCCGCAATACCGCTTGCTACGTCCTTTTCCGCTGACCATGTCGCCTAGACAGGTGCGTATTAAATGGAATCCTGAAGGCAGCTTTGTTGAGGAGCTCTCTCTGAAGATTTCATGGAAATAGTCCGCTCCCACGAGGATCTGGGGCTTGACCATGACTGTCGGTAGACTGACGCTCCTTGCCGAACTGATCTGCTGTAGTATTTTCCCCGTTAGCTTGGCGACTGCAATTTCGCTTACCAATTTTGGTACTGAGTTCGCGTACATGGTGAACGATCGTCCATCAGTGCGCTTCATCTTGAGTTTGACGCGCGCAGACGTGCAGCGCATAGTTTGCGTTCCGCCGAATCCGTCGACAACCAACGGTTGCTTGTGCTCCGTCCTTATGCCCAGTTTCTGGACCATTTCTTCCGTGATAAACGAGCGTTCGCTCCCTGTATCGAATAGCACAGGCACCTTGAGCATCTTCGCATGTGGCGCATCCGCCTTCACGTCGACAATGGTGGATAGGAGTAACACCGTTCCGTCTTGCGTTTGCTGGTCTGGTGTCGCGATAGCTGTCGCTGTGCGAACCGTCTGAGCTTGGGTCTCTCCGCGAGGAGTCTCTTCTTTCTGCTGCTGCGATCGATGCCACGTTTTGCATAATGCCGTTGGATGTCCCTTGCGCTTGCAATGGTAGCAGGAGACATTTCGCGTACAATCGTTTTGATTGTGTCCTTCTCTGAGGCACTTAAAGCAAAGGCGTAATTGCCTGGTGCGGTCAAACCGCTCCTTCAAAGTGACATAATGTGGGCAAGCATCGGCCCAATGTGCTTCATTGCAGAATGCACATACCGTTCGGTTAGATTCGCGTGCTTTCCTGCTTTCGATTTGCCGCTTCGCTACTGCGGGTAACGCTGACGTATGGCTCAAACATTCTTCGCGTTTTCCACCTCCCGAATTTCTTCGTCCTCGCCTTCCGTCGTGTCTTTGGGCTTGGCGGTCCTCCTGTGGCGCCCTCTCTGTGATCGCGCTTCGCATGTTCTCCCGAATGCGGACAATTGCTTGAAGTTTGCTCCTCAGTTTTTGAACGCTCCAGGCTGCATCGGCCTCTTTCGCTTTTTCAACTTCCAATAGCGCCCAACGCGGTAGCCGTTTTTCAATGCAAAGCTCGGTTTGCGCATTGTCGATATTTTCTCCCATTTGCTCCAGTTGCTGTAGAATGCGCTCGACGGTCGCAACGCATTCTTCGAGGTCCTTTGCGGGGGGTGCTGTGTCTTGTAACTCCGCGTACAATGACTTCAATAGCACTTCTGATCTCCCGAATCGTTGTTGGAGCGTTGTTTTGACGGCTTCATAATTTTCCGGGGCTACCGTGAATCCCCCTACTGCCTCTAGCGCTTTGCCTTCGAGGAAAGACAGCAGATAGGAAAGCTTCTGGATTTCTGCGAGTGGTTGGGAGTCAACTGTTTGAAGAAACGTGGCCCAGAATTGTGGCCATTTGCGGTACTGTCCATCGAACTTCGGAATTTGCATTCTAGGCAACTGGATCGTGTTCATAGGCGTAGTCTGCTGCGGTTGGTGCACAGGCGTGCTGTTTCCCGTAGGGACGCTACCACTTGGCGAGATTGGTCGGGTTATGTGCAGCTCAAGATTTTGCTTGGCGGTAATAAGGTCATCAAGCACGTTTCGGGCATCACCCAATACGATCAGAAAATTACCTGGTGCTTCCACGAGAGCCTGATAAATAGAAGCTTCGTTGGTTCTTTCCGCGGCGGTGCGTAGCTGCTTTATATATTCGTGCCATGCGCTATGGTCAGCCTCAATATCGGAAATATGGCGTTCGAGTTTTCGAATTGCCGCCTCCACTTGCAAAATGGCTGTCCGGAATGCCGCTTGTGGGTCAGGTTCGGCGGCGAGCTGACGCAAGTCGGGAAAATGTATGCTGCTGGTAGCAGCCTTTAATAGGTTAGCTTTCTCTTTTAGAGACGCTTGGTATGCAGTGGATGCCATTGGTGCTCACGGTTACGCTTTGGCTTGAGCCCCCATGTACTGAACGAGTTGGGGCACTGTCGAAGACGACGGACGACGGAGGCGAAGCAGCGTTGAAGGCACTAAGTGGCCGATGGCTAGCAGGCGAATGGCGGAGTTGAGCTTGGGCTGCTTATATCCCTTTGCGCAACTCCGCCTTCCATTACGTTGGCCCTTTCCGATACGGTCTCACGCCTCTTTTTGTGGGCCATGATTCCTTTTAGCATCGTTTCGTTTCCGGTGCTGATGCATCGGCTGTCCATCTTAGCTGGCGCCGCTGAGACGGCTGACCGTCTTTTGCTATTCAGCGGCGCCAGCGAGTCGCCATGACGGCATGAGCCTTCATGCATGCACTCGCTATTCGCGACGTGCCTATCGAGAGAATCAGAGAAAGAGAGGCTGGCATCGTGCCATCTCGTCATGCACCCCTACCCATAATAATTCTATTTTCATGAACTAAATTGAATTAAAAGAGTAATGTAATATGAAGTGATAGGAAAAAAGATATAAAGTAATAAATAAAAGAGTTAATGAAATAAACCCCACGCCTACTCAGAGGCTCAGAGAAGCAGAGATTGGCGTATGAGAGGGACGCCCAGCGAGAGAGTCAGAGAAAGAGACGTTGGCGTTGCGCCAATTCGAGTCTCTCGTCGCACCTTTTTACCGATAGCCAATGAAATTTCATGATTTCAATTGACTTAGAAAAGTAATTAATTAATGAAATTAAAATGATCACAAAGTCAAGTAATATGTAATAGAGTTAATGTAATACGAGTTAATGTAATACGTAAAAGAGTTAATGTAATGTAATAGTATATATACAGAAGATCACTAACTTATTTTTGCTTTCTCCAACGATATCTCTTCATGGTTTCTGTATTTTCAGCTGATTTTTTGCACATGTGTTCGGGATCAGACGGAAACGTGACCATTAGTTTTTGGTCATATGTTGTTCAGTGAATTCCGGAATCAAACCGGTTCAGATATTTTTTCATACTTAAGCATTTTCCTTTATAAGCTTTTGTCTCTTCGTTAGATTTTTGATTTCTCTTTTTCCTTCTGTCTGCGGTTTCCGAAGACATTTTTTGAGATGGGCGCGGAATTGTGAAAAAAATCTGGATATGAAAATTTTTCCGGAATCCTTCATAATGTATGGGAGGTAACACGGAAACGTTTATTATTTCGTTATTTTTTAGAACTTTCGTTAGATTTCCATAGGACCTCTTCGAACGTTCGGTCCCCACTTGCCGGTGAAGAGAGATTATGGATATTTGGTAATCAGGAAGAGATATCCGTTTGGGAACAGGAAAATAGATTTTTGTAGATATCTCGCCTACGGATGCATGAATCGTTGTGGAATTTTTTTGTTTCCCATTATTTGAGAGTCGCTACTGGAATTCTAGAAAAAGTTCATCCTGGGTTTAAAAAGTTGGCGAATTGCTAACTTCATTTTTATAACTTGGGTTTTGCTCCGATCCACGATTTTCACGACACTCGAAAAAATTTATATTTTTGGCCATAACTTTTGGCTAATCGTAAAAGATTCATCGGAGAGATGCGCACGTCGCGCCGTTGGACGTCGCAGGCGATTTCCCTCCCAACGGTCTGTAACATGCCTAGGCTATCTCGGTTGGAAATACTCGAAAACGCATCTGGCGGCGAAATAGTACTCTCAAATGAGAGAGTCAGATAAACAGAATTTCGCGCGTTTACAACTCATCCAGTTTTTGATGGATTTTAATGGGCTTTCTTTATTCGGATCAGTATTTAATTTTCTTTCGAACTCGTATACAGCTGTTGGGTTTTTCTGGAAACTAGATGAGAAAAAAATAAAAATTAAATTTGTAATGTAATTTAATAGGGAATGAATTTTTTCCATGGCAACAACTGCATCCAGACGAACGCAGGGGGTCGAAGGGGGCGGGAGCGCCCCCGCGGGGGTTCAGGGGCGGAGCCCCCTTGACCTCAATATAAGTACTGAAATAAAAAATATTTACTTCATAGGTTCGTGTCATCACTTCTTCCTGCGATCAAAATAGGTTCCGTTTGTTTGTTCTTCCTTTATTCTATCATTTTCATTTATTTTTCACATTCTTTTTTAATGCTGTTTATTTTTTAGTCTCATTTTTTGAACATTTGTTCGCTTAAAAAATTAAAATATGTGAAATTTCTATTGAAATGTATTATATTTGGGATTTCGGAATTTTTTTCTCCGCAACGGTTAGGTCAACAGAGGAAAGATTTGCTTCTTTCGACAGTTTTAAAAGGTCTATCGAGTGATATATAGCCTGTCGAATTTCGAGAGAAAACTTGAAAATCGAATCGACCGGCCGGAATTTCTGAAATCTCGATTGTTACGGGTCTTGGCGATTCTCGTTCTCGGTCGCTATCTCATACTGCGCTAAACAGTTTTCTAGTTCGTCATCACCCCGCCGAGGCTTCTCGAGCGGTCCATGGGTTATTGCCATAGAACAAATGGGAGCCGAGAAAAAAATCCCAAAAATCGCAATTTTTCGATCGTAAGGGAGTAGTATAGGGTAAATTCGAAAAATTATTTTTTGTCTAGGATTTCCATGCTTTCTGTATCAGGCGATAGAGTTTCATGTGCTGATCATAGATATGTGCATGTTCTGTCTCTTCCATACGTCTTCCTGAAAATATTTGATGCTAAATATCCCTGCGTGAAAAGAGTGCGTAACTGAGGACTCGCTGCAGTATGCCACTCGCATTGAGAATCAGCCGTGCACATGGCCAGGTGATTGGTGCAGTGGGATATGGATGCCGCCTGTAGTGGTTCAATGACGCCCATGGTTTCAGCATTGCAATCTTCCGATTTCAATCTATTTTTTCTTTATTTTCGTACTGCAACTGACTACCAAAGCTCCTATGATGACGTTAGGGGGGCGGAGCCCCAATAACCTCACTTCTTTAGTGAACGCTGCACATCATCAGGGAGACGAACGGGCCAGCCAGCTTAGGCTCACCTTTGCAACATTCCACTATTATAATCCACCGTGATTTCGGCCCTTGTCTCCGATCATGTTTGCTGTTTAGATGAAAATCTTCATCCCTGACGATTTTGGCAGAAACAACGTGTGTCGCACTTTTTTCTATTTCCATCTACGATGTGTTCTTTCTCATTTGTTTTGTATTGAATTTATACGCCACCGTGACCACCCTTTCGGGATTTTTCGAAAACCCCTATTTCTCGTAGCCCAAAGCAATCAAAAACTTTTCATGAAAAACAAGGATAATTTAAACAATGCAAAGATACATTATATTAATGAAGTAATTCTCATCCTACCTCATCAATCCATTTAAATATATTATTTAAAATTTACAATACACTTTAACAACAGCATTAGTTCAAATACATTTGGAAAAAACAACCCACCTCAGAAACCTGAAAACCTGAAATCATGATTATAGAGCACATATTAAGCCTGCTAATATCCTTATATGAAAACTGCAAGGTACAATTTCCCTTTCATACGTTATCATCTCGAGAAAAAAATGAAACACCTAACTGCGGAGAATGGACTTTAAAACAATATTTCCAACGGGTACATGGTGCGGGTGGCGGCTGAAGAACGCTTCTAACCTACGGGGAACAGTGGTGTATATGCGTAGTGATGAGAATGAGCGTACACGTGATAGTGCTACATAAAGTTGCCCGTGAGTAAATACGGGAGTACGCAAGGTAATTTCCACCCGTTCAAATGTTTGCAACTGGGATTTGCTGATGGTCATGGAAAAGGAAAGGCGGATTGGGAATTGTGTGCGTACACACACCCCCATCGTGCGGACCACCGACATATTTTATGGGCAACTTTGTGAGCACCACCTGTTCACTGGCGTGCGTCCCCGTAAGGATCCTGCAGAGAAGTGTGATTGGCCTCATTTCCTCCATAACCATTCCCGTGCCATTGCACAACCCTGCTTGAACGTCTACATTACGGAGCAGCATAACAACTGCACCCGTTTTTAAGAGGAATTCATAGGGTGGCATGGAGGGGTTGTGAAGTTGAGGTAATCGTGCGCCATTAGGTCAACAATGCAGGTGGGGTCGTCTTGGTCGAGAACATCGATGGCAAAATATTTGCGCGGCTCCTCTTCCGGATTCAGGCGGTTCCGCACGACTGCACTGAGCTCATCGCAGTCATCATTACGCACGGTCAACAGAGCTCTGCTTGCAAGAGCCTGGACGCTACGGAGGGTGTCGGAGTCGTACAACCACTCAACAATCTCCTCCTCAGTGTCCATTATGCAACTCTGGGGCATTTTCACGTACAGCCCACCCGTTTCCCTATCCTGCAGCTCACCGTTACCTAGGCGCTCAAGAAAAGAGGCAAATAGTTGCTCACCTGGGCCAGTCCTCATGTTCTGCGTCAGTCGCAGAACCTCGAATAGCGGCCATAGCTCGCTGTTGCAGATCGTCACCGCGACTGCGTCGTCGTTGCTGCCATCCTCGACGATCGGCAACATTTGCCGCCAATCGCCTCCGAGCAGCATCACGTGACCTCCGAACGGCAACGACTTTTGTGCACCGACAGCGATCTCGCGCAGCAACCTCTCGACTGCCTCGAGCGCGTGCCGTTTTTGCTTGTACGCTTCGTCCCACACGATTAGTTTCGCTCTCCTGATCGTCTCCGCCTCTTCGCTGTCCGCATTCATTGTTGATATGCTGTCGTGCTGCACCTGGAACGGAAGCCTGAAACGACTGTGAACAGTCGTTCCATTAATCAGCAACGTCGCAGCAATCCCTGTGAACGCCACCGGTATGGTGGCATCGCCACGCAGCCGGAGAAGACGAACGATGAGTTTGTAAACGTGAATCTTTCCGGTCTCACCTGCCCCTGCAGGAAAAAGTAACGCTGAGCAGCAGCTGATGCTGGGTACGTTTTGTAGATAGCGTCTAGAATGCGATCAACCACTGCTCGTCGACCCACGTTCAACTCCCCATACATCCGCTCAACCTGCATGCGCTCTTCGGCGGCGCTAAGACTATTCCGCTCTAGGTCTTCGTTATCATCGGGCTCAGGTAAGTCCTCAAATGAAATCCCATATGAGCGGAGGTCCTGAGCTGCAGCGTTCAGGATTCGCTGGATGTGTCGAAGGGTCCTCCATTCCAGTTCCTCAGTGGTTCGATGAGGGTTACGGTCGACCATTTGCAGCTTGAATAGCTGCCACAATCGCGGTGCGTCGTGAGTCGCGCCAAAGGAGATCACGGCCGCGAAGCATTGTCGAGCTTGGCGCGGCATGCGGTAGGCGCACACTTCCGTCAACGAATCCTCCCATACCGTGTCAGCGACAGAGAGCCCAAGCGCTACGCAGGCCTCGAACAACGACGGGTAGGTGTGGCCGTTGACCGTTCGCACGTCTTCGAAAGATCGCGGTCCTTTAACGCATTTGAACAACATGCGAAGGCAAAATTTCTCGACGAAACGTGCCTTAACAGTGCAAATGCGGGAGAGGATTTTGTCTTTTCGAAGGCGTCGCACCCACCTGCAGTTCTTCTCGTCCCAGCGGTAGTGCTTGGGAACATCGAGATAGATATATTGGCGAGCCGTTGGGTCAGCCGTGTTCAACTCGAAGAATGCTTCAGGTTGACTGCGCCTCAACCGAGACCGCTCCAGAGCGTCCGCCTCTTTGCCCTCCAAGGAATAGACGTTCTTTTCACCGGGCAGATGGAAGTTAAGGCGAACAATTGCGTGGCTGATGCGGTGCGTCAGATAGCCGCAATCGCTATAAACCCCCTCTGGGGCAGTCACCACACGCATGCGCCTCGCCCAACTTACCTCGTCGTAATCCACAATCTCCCCGGCGATTTTCATCGGTCCATCGTTCGTTGTCCCTCCAGCAGGTCCTCGAAACGCACTTGTACGCCGACGACGTTATTCTCGGCCGCCTCTTCTTCATCCGCGTTTGCGGCCGGGGCGTTCAAATTGGTGCTGTCGTCCATTTCGTCGATCTGCTGTTGCCTGAAATGACCATCGTCGTCGGCCTCCCGTGGAGGTTCCGCGGCAGGGGTTATCATTATTTCCTACACGCATATTAATATCTTCTTTTATGCCATCGCCGTTGCCCTTAGCCATCATTTGGATTACAGCGCAATCATACCCTTTAAATACATACTTAAAAATATACTTAACGCACTCAATTGACGCGCAATGCTCAATATTTATATGGGTGTGAAATTTTTTTAAAAAATATCTGAGTAGCGTACGACGTCGCGATCGGTAACAGCCGTTTTGCCGTCCTCAAGGACTTCTTCTGTGCCATCATTCGGTCTTTTGAGTAATGCGTAACCATTAGCTGACAGGAAGGTGTGTTCATTAAATGGTTTCGGAAATCCCTTTGAGCAGAGTCCCTCCTTGGTTCGGCGTGGGAAGTTGCCAATTCGGCATGGGCGATGGATCATGTGCGACAACATAAGCCGACGCAGTTCCATCTTACCTTCCGCGTCTTCCTCACCTTCCGCTGGTAATGGAGGTATATATGCCTGAATGACATCATTGATGTCCTCAGGCGTTAATACCTAGCCGGATCTGTCGACGCAGAGAAGTAAGTGAACATGTGGCAACCCCCTTTTTTGAAATTCCGTGTTGAACGGGAACCCTACCACCTTCCCGAGAACTTCCCCCTTCCCCCCCCCCCCCCCGCATATAGAGTTTACAAAAACATTATTCTCACGAAGAAAATGGTCTATTTCGAAAAGGAGATCCCGCTCCAATTGCGCGCCACGTTCAGTGCTTTTACGAAGGTTGTTGGTTTCATCAACCTCGTAATGGTAATAGTTACCAAACGATGGTCTCTGCCCTGCTTCGTAAAGCGCCGAAACGTTTACGTAGAGTTCGCCGGAGATTTTATAAACCTGCATACCTCCGGCGATATGCTCTTCGTTCGCGGCGAGCGATGCCATTGCGAAAAGGGAGTTGATATTTCGAACGTTATTCAGGAAAGATTTTGAATAGCGATGCAGACCGCCAAACAAATCTTTCATTAATTTCGGTTGCGAAATTAATGGCACGCTCATCTTGCCCCCACTGCAACAAAGAAGCGCTTCTTTGACGAAGTGGAGGGCGCCACACTTGGGGCAGGCCTTGTCCATTTTTCCTAGATAGAATGATGGCGGCAGTTCAGCCCTTGCAGCACGGAAGCGATTTTTTTCGGGACCGATGTAGCGCCACTATCTGCTGCCACGCTTCTACGCGGATTTTTTTTTTTTTTTTTGATCGACACGCTCTCTGGCGTGTCGATGATAGCGCTTTCCCCCTCCTTTTGGCTCCGCGGCTATGTGGAGTAGATTGTGGCGCAACATCTGCTACTTGAACGGTTGGGGCGGTTATAGCATTGAAAATTTCGAGTCGAAAACGGTTACTATCGAAAGCGACGTCATTTGTGGGTCGGCCGGTTAATACCTGTAGTGCAGTGAAGCATGCGATTACACCGCAACTACTACCATCAACCTGCCGTACCACGTCCCTACTGTTTACAAATGTAAAACCGACGCCTGGGTGCAAGACGTCTAACATACCTGGTATCGCCGCTCTCGTTTCATCTGAAATAGGATTAAGGAGGGAGTCATAATATTCGAAAATCCTACTGTTCCTACGGTAAACGCCCATAACGTGATGACTGGGTAAAATTATGGAGACTAAAGCTACTTCCCAATCATCAATATAGTTACTTATATAATATTTAACATACATATATGGAGCGACCACATCCGCATTCGCCAATCTCAACATCCAAATAAACGGTTGGGCAATAATAACGCGTGTAGCAGCCGCACGTGCTATCGCTTGTAAATATAAATATATTGTTTGGGCGTCTAGCCAACCTAGGGGATTGAGAAGCTCGCGCAGAGAAGCTTCTTGAAGCTCGGAGCCGATGATCGCCTGAACTAGTGCAAGGTTTTCTGCGATCTCATCGGGCAAGCCATTATTATTAGCACGCATGGCCGCCGGATGGGGTGTATACAAAGCAAAATTCTGTAGACCGTCACAGATACCACCCGTCGTATCGGTGGCGTTTGTGGCAATCCCAAAATCTTTCTCTGCGATCACCTCACCGCTGCGCCCAGCTCCATCCACATCGGCGGTGATTTTCCTACCTAGCGCACGCTTATCGCTTCCTACGCTATCTACACTAGGCGGATCTTCAACTTTTTCATCCGCATTGCGCTTTTCCGCCACTTTTTTGGCCCTATACATCTGCTTTCTTTTTTTAGCCCTATTGCTATCGCTCTTCTTTTTCACGCGCGGCATAGCAATCCAAAACAATCCAAGAAGAAAAAAAAACTTACCGAGGTAAGTACCTGAAACACAGAGGAAGAAAACGCAAAAAAACGCGCTATTAAATATACGTACAATTCCAAACGATACACACGACAAAATTAAATTCACAGCAATCTACAAAAGAAAGCAAGTGGAAATAGTAGTTTACAAGCAATACAAACAAAGTGATTGATTTTAATACAACAAATTTGCGTTATTTACAAAAAAAGAAAAAAACTGCCACGCGAACGCAGCTAAATGTCCCTTTAGCGAATGTTAACCTCTAACTCGTCTACGATGACGACTCAGGCAGTTTCTAGGCCAGTAACAGCAGAAATATACCGCCCAAAAACTTTAATAAGCAATTATTCCTTGAAATTCAGCACAAGAATCCCAACACCTATCGCAGTCAGAACGAGACACCCTTTTTCTCCAACGATCCTCTTTACAAACTCGCAAACGCAACTTTCACCAACTACTGATAACCACAACACGCGAGTGTAGGTGCGCCTATGCCAATTCATTAAATCAGAGCCGTGTTTTTCATTATATCACACCTGTATCTCATTCCGATTAAATTTCCCTTTTCATGTTTTTTTTTCCCGAACAATGATTAGTCGGGTCCTCGATGTACCAGACGGAGATCAGAGGGAGGGTTTGGTGCACAAAACTTGCGGAAATTGCATTCAGCACTTATTGTGGATATGTTCTTTGAATAAATGTTTGGGGTTGTATTTCGACTCTAAATGGCCCATTTGGATGCGGTTTGGAATATTAGACTCAACATAATATGAGTAAGGTGGAAATAGCTGTGCAGTGCTGCGCGCAGACAGAGTATGTGCGCGCAGCATCGGCACAAGTGGTGCTACGCTCAGTAACAACCACCGAAGAGGATATCTCGGCTCCGGATGGACGAATTTCGATACGGTCTTGAGTGAATCGCTCCGCATGATGTGCGCGAGGCCGTGGCAGTCGCGTGAAGGCGCATGCGCATGGCGTAGCCGCGCGCACGCCGCCGCACGCGTCTTTAATCTGTCCTATCAGATATCTCGGCTCCAAATGCACCAATTTTGATGCGACTTTTTTTTTTTAATCGATCAAGTAGGATTCGTAGAAAAGTGTAATATGTATAGCTTCGTGCAAAATGCAGCTAGTCTATATAATACAGAAGATCACTAATTATTTTCAAATTGGCAAACGTTTTCGGCTTTACCGTTTGATGGATCGTTCCCATTTTCTGCCGATCACATTCTGTGGTGGTGCTTTCCAGAGGTATAAAATTTCGTCCGCGTTTGCGGCTCCGTTGCCGAGTTATTCCGGTCAGGTACCCATTTTCATAGTTAAGCATTTTTGCTTACATCTTTTTCTTGGATAGGTGAATTTTTAGTTTCTTCTTTCCGGTGGATTTGCGGAATTAGGAGACTTTTTCTAAGCTGAGAAAATTTCCCCCAGCGTTGAAAAAAAGTTGGCAAAATGCCAACTTCATTTTTGTAACTTTTTTCCTCTTGCTGGCACAGTTTCTCATCTACTACAAGTCTTCATCTCTTTTCAAGCTGATTTCAAAAATATAGGTGTGGTTTTGCTCCAATCCAGGATTTTCAGGACACTCGGAAAATTTTTTATTTTTGGCCATAAGTTTTTACCGGATAACGGGAGAGACGCGCAGGTTGCGTCATTCGACGGCGCAGGCAACTTCCTTACCAACGGTCTATAAAATGCATAGGCTATCTCTAAGGGAAATACTGGAAAACGCATCTGGCCGCGAAAGAGTACACTAAAGTAAGAGAGTCAGAGAAATGGAACTTCGCGCGTTTATAAGTCGGCCAATTTTTGATGGACTTTAATGGGATCTTTTTTATTCGAATCAGTATTTAATTCTCTTTTGAATATGTATGAAGCTGTTGGGCTTTTCTGGAAACTAGATGAGAAAAGAATAAAAATAAAAATTATAGTGTAATTTAATAGAGAATGAATTTTTTCCATAGCAACAACTGCATCCAGACGAAAACAGGGGGTCGAGGGAGGCTGCAGCCCCCCCACGGGGGTTCAGGGGGATGCGGAGCCCCCTGACCTTAATATAAGCACTGAAATAAAAAAATATTTACTTCGAAGGTTCGTATCGTCATTTCTTCCTCCGATTAACATAGGTTCCATCTGTTTCTTCATCCTTCATTCTTTTATTTTCATTTATTTTTCACATTCTTTTTTAATGATGTGTACCTTTTGAATTCATTTTTCAAATATTTGTTCACTTAAAAAATTAAAATATGTAAAACTTCTATTGAAATGTACTATATTTGACATTTTGAAATTTTTTTCTCCGCAACGAATAGGTACACGGTGGGATGATTTACCTTTTTGGAGACAGTTTCAAATGCTCTATCGAACGATATATAGTTTGTCAAATTTCGAGAGAAAGGCTGAAAATCGAATCGACCGGCCAGAATTTCTGAAATCTCGATTTTTACGATTTTGGGGGTTCTCGTTCTCGGCCGCTTTTTCATGTGGTGCCAAACGGTGTTCTGGTTCGTCATAAGCTCGCCGAGGCCTCTCGAACGGCATGTCGACTACGGCAACAGGACAAATAGGAGCCGAGAAAAAAATGCCAAAAATCGCAATTTTTCAATCTTAATGGGGCAAGCAGTACAGGGAAAATTTCTAAAAATATTTTTTGTCTCCAATTTCGCTAATTTTGTTATCAGACGATAGATCTCCATGACGTGATCACGAATATATGCATTTTCTATCCGTTCATTGTATTTTCGCGCAAATATGCGTTATTGAGGGAGAGGGAGAGACTCGTTGGGGTGTGTCACTCGCAGCGGGAGCTCGATATCGAAGTGCACGTGTAGCCGAGTGGTTACTGCATTGGACTATGCATGGGGGATATCTTGGTTCTATTCCGCTGGTCCTTTCAACAGTGCTACTTTTCCATTTGTATCTCTTTTTTCATCGTTTTTTCTAAAGATGTGATTTCCTGGGCCCTAGATGTGCCGGACGGGTGCAGTGGTCTTCACGTTACTTTTACCAAAACGACAAATGAACATTTGCTACACATAAATCATCAAATGCATATGTTACCTTAGAGCAGTGGGCATCATCAGGGAGACGTGTGGGCCAGCAAGCCGAAAGGCTCACCTGCCCAGCACTCATCTCAATTTCCCCTCGTGATTTCGGCCCTTGTCTCCGATCGCGGGGTTTTTCCTTCTTCACCGCCGTCAATTCAGCAGGCGTCATTGGTCGAGTGCATCTGGTTTCGTTGTGAGGTTTCATGCCATAACGTCAAAACGGTTCAATCATTGCGCACTCCACGAGCAGATATCACCATTGCCTCTGACACATTAGTCATTCGTCACACATGGGTAGACAACGTTTCTGACTGGTACATATTCTTCGTTGTTGTAGTACGCGGTGCGCTTTAGCCTTAGTGGTACTGTGGTGTAAATCCTCAATGCTGAGATCGGACGTACACGGGAGAGTGCAACGTAAAGCCGACCGTGCGCGAAAACAGGTATGCGGAGGATAATTCCTACGCGGTCGAGAGTTTGTCCTTGGGCTTTATTTATTGTCATGCATTATGATAGACGAATGGGGAACTGCGTCCGTGTGAATACTACACCACCATCGCGTTTACCTCCCTTATATTTTAGGGGCAGCTTTGTAATAACTGTTGTGTCAACGGCGTGCATTCCTGTCAGTATCGTGCACAGCAACGAATTTTGGCGCATTTCGTTCACAATAAGCCTTATACCGTTGCAAAGCCCAGATGCCAAATGGATATTACGCAACAACATCACCACAGCTCCTTTTTTCAAATGCAGCTCATAGGGCGGCATCCATGGATGTGTGCTGAAACTCAGATAATCTTGCGCCATCGTCTCAACCACACACTCCGGATCGTCACGATCTATGTCGTCAACTGCGAAGTACTTGCGGTGCTCTTCATGAGGATGTAACCGCCTAAGTCAAATCACTGCATTCTTCATTTCTCACTGCCAACACAGCTCTATCCTTTAAAGCCGCCGGGTTGCTTAAGCTCCTACTGTCATATACCCACTCTATGACATCCTCCTCGTGGTCCATTACATATGTGCGAGGCATTCTTAAATACGACCCACGTGATGTCGTAAATTGTAGTTCGCCATTGCCTAGGCAGTCGAGGAATGAAGAAAATTCTTGCTCACCTGGACCTGTGCGCATATTCTGTGTCAGCTGCAAAATTTGGAAGGAGGTTCATATTGGGCTGTTGCGGATCGTATTTTTTTATGATATCTTCCGCTGTGCCGTCTTCTACTATGGGGAGCATTTGTTTCCAATCTCCTCCAAGAAGTATTACATGCCCACCGAATGGGATATTCCTGTCTTCCGATGCTGCCAAATCTTTTAGAAGCATATCCACGGCTTCAAGCGCGTACCTTTGTATGACACAAGCTTCATCCCGAATTATCAACCGCGATTTCCGAATTGTATCCGCCTCTGGATTGTCCGCTTTCATGGAAGATACTGAGTTATAAAACAGCCGCAGTGGAAGCTTGAGGCGGCTATGTACGGTTGTGCCTCCGATAAGCAGTGTTGCCGCTATGCCCGTTGAGGCTACCGCAACAGTCCTATCGCCGCGTGCATGCACATACTTGATGAGGAAGTTATATATGTAGGTTTTCCCTGTGCCGCCAGCTCCTTTCAAAAAGAAGCAACGTTTTGATTTGCCTCTATTGCCGTAAATGGCATTTATTACCTGATCAAGAACCCCCTTCTGACCTACGTTCAAATTTTCGTAAAGTTCATCCACCTCACGCTGTCGCTCTTCTTCACTGATCTCCTCATTTTCAACGATATTTCCCTGATCACATTTCTCCTCTGAATATACAATTCCATATGCGCGTATTTCTTGTCCAGCAGCGTTTAAAATTCGCTGAATTTGCCGTAATGCAAGCCACTGCAACTGCTCTGAACTTTTCTTTGCATTCCTAGCCAACATATGCGATTTATACTTTTCCCACAAACGCGGTGCTTCTGCGATAGCACCAAACGCTATCATAGTGGCAAAGCATCGCCTTAGTTGCCGTGGCATATAATAAGAGCACACCTCAGCGAGTGAATCCTCCCAAATAGTGTCCTGCACTGCTAATCCAAGTGCAATACATGCGTTGTAAAAGGAAGGGTGCGTCACGTTGTTTACTGTTCTTATATCCTCGAAACTCTGAGGACCTTTCACGTATTTCAGTAACATTCGTAAACAGAATTTTTCAACGAGGCGTGCACTCACAGTGTACGTTTGTGTTATAATATTATCATGGTGGACAGGCTTCACCCATATGATATGATTTCATATATTTCTGAGGACCTTCCTCTCCCACCTGTACTCTTTCGCCATCTCCAAAAACGTTAATTTCCTGGCACTTTCGTCTCTCTTATTCAAATCGAAGTACGCTTCCAGCTGCGTGCGCTTTCTTTCCGAGCGATTTAAAGCGGATACTTCTTCACCCTTTTGAAAACATACGTTCTTTTCACCAGGAAGATGTACTGCAAGCCGAATTATTGTATGGTTGAGTCTGTGCATAAGATAGCCGCAATCTCTATATATTGCTTCACTTGCGGTCAGCACTCTCATGCGCCGACACCATTAAACTTCATTGTAATCAATTACCTCCATTCGGACTTCACATGGCCCGTCCATT
The DNA here is from genome assembly GCA_037389465.1 of Baylisascaris procyonis. Taxonomy (NCBI): domain Eukaryota; kingdom Metazoa; phylum Nematoda; class Chromadorea; order Rhabditida; family Ascarididae; genus Baylisascaris; species Baylisascaris procyonis. Next base: position 295,381 of record JAZARR010000132.1, on the reverse strand, counting down.
CTATTGCCTCATGGTAGATCTTTGTAGCGGACTTGTACACCGACCGCATTTGTTTCTGCGTCGTCATCTCCAGTGTTCACCTCTTCTGCGCCTAGATTTCCATCATTTCTTCGTGAGACGGTATTCACAGCTTCCACGTTGCCGCAAACTGTGCCATTATCTTCTACCTCGTCTAATTCTGGAACACTAGGACCGACTACGTCTTCAGCTATGACATTTTTTGTTACCTTTGTCATAAGTTCCATTTTAGCGCAGTCTATTTATTTATTTATTTCAATGAACACAGCATTCATTATGAATACATGTCTCTTCATATCGCTTTCGCCTGCTCTGACCCAATGCCTCTCCGGTCCAGTTGGTTCCCGTGGTCTTTAGGTCGGCCTCTCCTTCTTGCAGGTCGGTCGCGTGAAGGTTAGGGCTTAGGCTGGTCTCCTGCCCATCGGTCGCGTGAAGGTTAGGGCTTAGCGCAGTCGTAGCCCTTAAATACATATTTGAAAATGTACTTAATTGCTTCTATGGACGCGCAGTGTTCTACGTTTATATGCGTTTCAGACTTCTTCAGGAAATATCTGCTATATGGAACAACATCATGATTCTTGTCTTCCGGTCCTCCAGAAGTGCCAACGTTCCGTCATCTGGCCGCTTTAACAAGGCGTAGCCGGTCGGACATATTGTGGTTTGCTCGCAAAACGCTTTCGGAAAACCTTTTGAATAAAAGCCGTCACTCATCCTCACGGGAAACTCGTATTCTCGCAGGGCCGATGAATCACGTGCTTTAGCACCAGTTTGCGAAGTTCCGACTGCATTCTTTCCTCTTCACTATTATCATCATCACGTACCCGAGGAATGTGAGCCTGAATGAAGTCACCTATATCTTCGGGTACCAGCACCTGATGTTCCCGCTTAATGCACAGCAGCAACATGCTGTACACATGTACGTGAGGGAGACCACGCTTTTGAAACTCGGTATTATAGGCGTAATCGGCCACCTCTCCCAGCAATTTTCGTTCAACAATATCTTTTACGAACTCCTTGAACTTGCAATGGAAAACTCTCGCTACCAACATTGGCTGATCTACACATCGTTCACCTTTCCTGAGATATTTCGTGGTTTCCGGCCATTTGGGATTCGTTGTGAACCCTATCGAAATTAGACCGTTTAGAGCCGAGATATAACCCTAAACATTTATTTAAAAGGTATCCAGAGTGAGTACCGAATAAGTCATCCGCAAATTTCTGGACCGAAACTCTGAATCTCAGCCCGGTCCGCCACGTTCTGGATCCAGCGAATCACCTTTTGAGAAAAAACCATGAAAACACAAATTTAAATTCGAAGGTTGCAGCAGCAAAGCAACGAGCGTCATTGAACCAGCATAGCCCGCCCATAGCTCGCTGTGCTAACCAATCGGCTACACCGCTGCTTGCAAACCTGGCTCTCACTGCGAGTGACATACCCCAGTGAGTCTGTGCCCCTCTCCTGAATAACGCATATTTCCCCGAAAACACAAGGAAGAGAGAGAATGTGCATATGTTCGTGATGAGGTCATCGAGATCTATCGTTTGGTAACAAACTTGTCGAAATCGGAGAGAAAAAAATATTTTCAAATTCTCACTCTACTGCCCTACCCCCTAAGATTGAAAAATTGCGATTTTTGGATTTTTTTCTCTGCTCGGTTCGCCCTACGGAGGAAATCCATGCACCGTTCGAGAGGGCTTACCGAGGTGATCAGAAATGAAACGACCGTTTAACACTTTGTGAGACAGCGACCGAAAACGACAACCCCCAGAACCGCAAAAATCGAGATTTCAGGAATTCTGGCCGGTCGAATCTTTTTTCAACTTTTGTTTCGAAATTTAACAAGCAATACATGATTTCATGGAGGCTTGAAAGTTGTATTGAACGAAACAATCCGCAGCACCGTAGGCGTAACCGTTGCCGAGAAAAGGGAATCGAAAATATAAATTGCATCTCATATATATACAGCATTCGCACACCTATAGTTTCCCTATTTTTGGCGTCACGCAGCACATAAGGCATATATTCGTGATCAGCTCATCAAGGCCTATCGTATGATACTAAAACCATCAAAATTGGAGACAAAAAATGTTTTTCGAAAAGATCCCCATACTACTAACTCAGGATCCAAAAACTGCGAAACTTGGGAATTTTTTTCTCCGCTCCTGTTTGTCCTACGGAGGTTGTCAATACGCCGTTCGAGAGGTCTCGGCGGCCTGATGACGATCTAAAAAACCGCCTAACAGCATATGAAACAGCGGCCGAGAACAAGAACTCCCGATATCGCAAATATCGAGATTTCAGAAGTTCCGGATGGTCGATTGCATTTTCAACCTTTGTCTCGAAATTCGATAGGCTATACACCATTCGATAGAGCTTTCGAAACTGTATCGAACAACGCAAACCGCACATCGACAGACTTAACCGTTGACGAGAAAAGAAATGCGAAAATATCGATTGCAGTACATTTATATAGAGATGCAAAATTTATGAACCTATAATTTCGTTACGTTTCAAATAAAACAGGAGGCGGTGCATATATGCGTCACCAGCTCAACGAGATCTATCGTCTGATACCAAAACTAGCAAAATTGGAGACAAAAAATAGTTTTCGAAATTTTCCCTGTACTACCCCCTCAGTACCGAAAAATTGCGATATTTGGGAATTCTTTTCTCGGCTCCTGTTTGTCCTACGGCGGTAGACAGCATGCCTTTCGAGAGGTTCGGCGAGCTTATGACGAATCAGGAGACCGTTTGGCACCGTATGAAATAGCGGCCGAGAACGAGAACTCCAAAATCGCAAAAATCCAGATTTCAGACAAAAATTCTGGCCGGTCGATTCGATTTTGAAATTTTCTCTCGAAATTTGACAGGCTACACATCGTTCGATAGAGCATTTAAAACTGTGTCCAAAAAGGTAAATCATTCCAACGTGGACCTATTCGTTGCAGAGAAAAAAGTTTCGAAATCTCAAATATAGTACATTTCACTAGAAATTTTACATATTTTAATTTTTTAACTCAAGAAATATTCGAAAAATGAATTCAAGAAATACACATTATTGAAGAAGCATGCAAAAATAAACGATAAAGAAAGAATGCAGCACGAAGAAGCAAACAGAACCTATGTTGATCGCAGGAAGAAGTGACGATACGAACCTATTAGCTGAATATTTTTTATTTCAGTACTTATATTAAGGTCAGGGGGGCTCTGCCCCCTCAACCCCCCGCGGGGGGCTCCCGCCCCTCTCGACCCCCTGATTTGGTCTGGATGCAGTTGTTGCTATGGAAAAAAATTCATTCTCTATAGAATTAGACTGTAAATTTTATTTTTATTCTTTTCTCATCTAGTTTCCAGAAAAACCCACAAGGTGCATAAATCGTTCGAAAGAGAATTAAATACTGGTTCGAATAAAGAAACTCACGTTAAAATACATCAAAAATTGGCCGAGTTATAAAGGCGCGAATTTCTATTTCTCTGACTCTCTCACTTTAGTGTACTATTTCGCCGCCAGACGCGTTTTCCAGTATTTCTCATAGAGACAGCCTAGGCATGTTATATACCGTTGTAAAGGAAATCGCTGCGCCGTCCAACGGCGCAACGTGCGCCTCTCTCCGATGAACGATTAAAAAGTTGTGGCCAAAAATAAAAAGTTTTCCGAGTGTCCTGAAAATCCTGGATCGGAGCAAAACCACACCTATGTATTTGAAACAGCTTGAAAAGAGATGAAAACTTGTAGTAGATGAGAAACCTGTGCGAGCAAGAAGAAAAAAGTTATAAAAATGAAGCTGGCAGTTTGCCAACTTTTTTCAACCCTAGGGGGAACTTTTTTCAGAATTGCAGTAGCCACTCTCAAACAGCCTGAAGCAAAAAATTTCCACCCCGATTCATGCATCCGGAAGCGAGATATGGGCAAAGATCAATTTTCCGGTTCCCCAACGCATATCTCTCCGCGATTATCAAACATCCACAACGCTTTTTCACCGACAAGTCGGGACCAAATTCCCAAGAGGCCCTATAAAAATCTCCCAAAAATTCTAAAAGTGACGAAATAATAAACGTTTCCGGATTACTCCTAATACATTTTAAAGCAATTGGGGAAAAACTTTCATATCCAGAATTTTTTTCACAAATCCGCACCCACCTCAAAAATGTCTCCGGAACCCGCAAAGAGAAGGAAAGATAGAAATCAAAAATCTAACTAAGAAACAAAAAGTTATTAAGAAAAATGCTTAAGTGTGAAAAAATATTTAAACCCGATTACTTCCGGAATTCACTCAACAAGATAAGGTCATAAACGAAGCAGCACGTCTGCCTCCCACCCAGAAACCATATGCAAAAAAACCAGCCCAAAATATGCTTACCATAAAGAGTTATCGTAGACGAAAGCAAAAATTCGCTAGTGATCTTCTGTATGCATATAGATCTAGCGTATTACATTAATTCTTTTTTTATTACTTTCTATTTTTTCTATTACTTCATATTTCATTACTTTAATTCAGTTTAGGTAATGAAACTTTATTTATTGCATGTAAGGACGGGTGATCAGTCGAGTTGGCGCGACGCCAGCCCCTCCTTCTCTGATTCTCTTGCTAGGCGTTCCTCTGGCACGGTGGTGACATAACGAAAGAGAAGAGAGGGCTTTTTCAAAATAATGGAAGAGAAATTTAAACACTTACGATCATTCTTCGAAGTAGGTAACTTCGGGAATGAATAATATTTTAGAGCAGGCGGAATATCGAAAACGAGATCGCAGCTTCGCTCTCCAAAACCTTGCCTGTTTTGCAGAATATTAGACAGAAATGAAGAGCGTAGGGAACTAGTTACGTCGTTGAAACGTCGAAATCACCATAAACGAACCCGGCTGCTTCGCAGGATAGAAAAATCTGTAAGAAACTTTCAAAGCTAACCACGCGGCTTCGCCGCATCGGCGAAATCTGGAACCGAGTTCAGGGCGCTTCGCGGAACCACGATCGCAGCTTCGCTGCTTCAACAGTTTTCCCATCTGCGATAATATTCAAAAGAACGCAGCTTCCCTTCCCTCTTTCGACTTCACGGCCGCGCTTTTCCTCTTCAATCGCGGCATAGCGCGAACGAATAATTACAACACAAGAACAACAAAATTATTACAAAAAGTTACTGCAAGAAAAAATTACTGAAGCAACAAAATTATTACAAAAAACTACAGCAAAAAAATTATTGAAGCGAATGAGAAAAAGAAAAAACAAATGTATGTTTATAAATGAAACTTCGTACAGAAATACCTGTTTCCGTGAGCTTGTCGACGAAAGCAGAGAATAACAGAAGGCGAGTGTCGCAATATGTTGCGAAGAGGAGGAATCGGCTCAACTTGTAAGCAGCAACTTCCCAGCACAGACTATTGTAATCAGACGAGCTGATAATGCTTAGTGGCGCAAATCACCTCCAGCACAACACAAAAGTGTTACGCCCAACCGAAAACAGCAATGCACTTCGCTCCGGGCGCATTACTACATGAGTGTGCAGGATTAGCGCTTTATATGCATAGCTACGATGTCTTCTGCATCATATCGGATATTAAGTTCACCCTCCAGCGCCCATAAATGCGTGCGTTGTTCATTTCAACGGCAAGCAACAACAACAACATAGGCGGAAGGAAGATGTGAACTGTGGTCGTACGACCCATACGGAGAGGCCATAAACGGTTGGAGGGGATCGCGAAGTGCAGTGGGCGTTTCTTGTTTACAGCGTCTGTCGCGAGACATCATAAACTACCGTAATCTATAGTCAAGCGACGCGAAAACACTCCTGTGGCATATTTGAGGCAACCACAAGCTACTAATGATCGCTAATATTTGCTTACACTTAATTCGAAATAAATAGCGACTATGTTTACAAAATTTATAAACTCATGTCACGCTCCTCATTGTGGGAATTTCAAAAAGGCGAAAGCATCATTTTAACGCCCTTGCTGTAACCTTTCACACATATCCGTTCCCATCGCGATTGAGCTAAGCAGAGGACTAAAGGAATCGAAAAGATATTCTGTCCGAAAAGTGAGCAATTTTTGCTCAAATCGTGTATTAGTGATATCTAAGATGTCTAGAAGAAAAAAATTCGAAAAAATATGGCTAACAAAAAAGTTTACCTTCAAAACTTTAAAGGGCTATAAGTAAGTAAGTGACTGAAAAAATACTACTAAATAGTGCATAGCAGTGATCGCTGTGAGGAGCTGCACATTTTGCAAAAAAAAAAAAAAAAATCAAAAAAATTCGTTGATGGTGAAAAATGAAATTTCAAAATAATTTCAGCATTTAAAATTTCAGAAAAATTTTAGCAATATATATAAGAGAATTTAATTCTGAATCCAATAAATTAAACTCGATAAAAATTGATGCAATTCTAACTCACTCACGGCCTTCTTATTTTCGAACTTTTTTGAACTTTAAACGCTTCTAAGTGTTTGAAATTTTGAAAAAAAATTAAAACCTTTCATATCACCGATACTCCCTCATTAAGATCTTTCATTTGATGTAAGGATGAATGAAATCGAGCCAAAAAATTTTTCTAAAAATATCGAGAGGGTTTTTTTCTAAAATACCCTTAGCATCGGAGAAACGCGATTTTGCGGGTTCCACAACACGGTGAATTTTGAAGGAATTTGAAATTTTCAACTTCGATTCAATTAAGCTCGCCGAGTTCTCATGAAACATCAAAAGTCGGATTGTGGTAGCTTGAACCCGTGCTGAGATACGGGGTCGTCGAAAACGGCAAAATCGTGATTTTGGGAATTCTGGTGGAACGATTCGGGCGGGGGTGAGTATCATTTTGGGTCATGCGATATATTTTCGGGTGCTACTCGCTATTCCAAGGTCACTGGAGTTGTTTTCAACTCTCTACGATAATCGAGTGCCGAGGAATCGGCCTCGCAATTTTAGGCCCCATAGATAACAGTGGTAATTGCACACTGCAAGTACCACAACACGGTGAAATAACTTTCAATTTGGTAAATTGGACTACCCTTGTTCATCACTTTTGATTGCCTACCGAATGAGCACATGTATGCGAAAATCCACCGATTCATTCTCGATCTATAACACCTTCAAACACGCCCCCTCCCCACCGAATAACTTTTCGAAAGTAGGTTAAAATTAAGTAGTAAGAGTAAAATCCACTTCCAGTATCAAGTCTCCAAAGGCCCTGAAACTTTGAAAAAAATTGACTCATTCAAACTCGAGTTATTCGAGATTGAAATTTCATTTCAGTGGGAACGGTTCCTTCACGAGGTTTATTTTACTATCCCCCTTCAATTATATAACTTGTGCCCCACCCAAACGAGTCACAAATGAAAAAAAAGAATAGAATAAAAAAAGATTTAGAAAAAACGAATAAATCTGAAAGAAGATATAACATTTCATGAAATTTCAGTATTCTTGAAATTTAAGGAAAATTAAAAATCCAATTTCATTCATGAACGAACTCGACGTGTAATTTGATGAAACGAAGAGGATGGAAAAAAATAAAAGAAAAATTTAAATTTTATCGAAAGTTATCGCGCGACATGTGAAAATAATTTAGTGATGTTCTATATATAATACACTAGCGTATTAAATTAACTCTTTTATTTATTACTTTATATCTTTTTTCCTACTACTTCATATTACATTACTCTTTTAATTCAATTTAGTTCATGAAGAATAATTATGGGTAGGGGTGCATGATGAGACGGCGCGATGCCAGCCTCCCTTTCTCTGATTCTCTCGCTAGGCGTCCCTCGCACACGCGAGTAACATGATGAGAGAGATGAAGCGACTCTTGAAAATAATAGCCAAGAAATTAAACATCTACGAATTTCCTCGAAATCTGTAACGTCGAGAATGAGTAAACTTTAACGCAGGCAGAATATCCAAAATATATAATCGAATAGATAGATCAGTTTTCATGCATAGAAAACCGAATTATAGAAGTGAAAATCTAATCACTTTTCTTAAACGATGATCCCGTAATTCAGCGGAACTATGGAATGTAAGCATTCGGCGTTTGTTGTTTACGGCGTCTGTCGCGAGACACCATAAAGTGCCGTGATGTTTCGAAGTGATCTACCGAATTATTCGGCAGAATGCACGGCTATGCAAGCGAACCTATCAGGTTCGAACGAGAAGATGAGAGAGCAAAGAATGTGTGACCTTAGGAGTTGGCGTCTATCGCGAGACACCACAAACTACCGTAATCTATAGTTAAGCGACGCGAAAACACTCCTTTGCCATATTTGAGGCAGCCACGAGTAACTAATGATCGCTAATATTCGATTACACTTAATCCGAAAATGAGAACGACTCAGTATAAAAGATTTAAACAGTCGTGTTTCTCTGCTCATTGTGCGAATTTCGAAAACGTGAATGCATCATTTTAACGCTCTAGTTGAAACCTTTCATATGCATCTATTCTCATCGATTATTGGTTAGATGAATTTTTAGTTTCCTTTTTGCTATGGATTTGCGGATTCAGGGGATATCTTTTGAGGTGATTGCGGATTTGTGAAAAAAAATTCTGGATATGAAAATTTTTCCGAAATTCTCTGAAAATCTACGTGGAGTTATCGGGAAACGTTTATTATTTCGCCACTTTTTAAAATTTTTCTTTGATTTTCATAGGACCTCTTGGGAGGTTTGGTCCCGACTTGTCGGTGAAGAAAGATTATGGATATTTGATAATCCGGAAGAGATATCCGTTGGGGAACCGAAAAATGGATTTTTGCCCATATATCGCTAATGGATGCATGAATCGGGGTGGAATTTTTTTTATTTCCCATTATTTGAGAATGGCTACTAGGGTTCTGGAAAAAGTTCCCCCTGGGATTGAAAAAATTTGGCAGAATGCCAACTTCATTTTTAAAACTTTTTTCCTGTTACTCGCACAGTTTTCTCATCTACTACATGTTTTCATCTCTTTTCAAGTCAGTTTCAAATATTTCACTTGGGTTTTGCTCCGATCCACGATTTTCAGGATACTCGAAAAATTTGCTATTTTTGGCCATAACTTTTTTACGGTTTGACGGAGAGACGCGCACGTTGGACGCCGCAGGCGATTTCTTTTCCGATGGTCTGTAACATGCCTAGGCTATCTCCGCTGGAAATATTGAAAAACGCATCTGGTAGCGAGATACTACGCAAAAGTGAGAGAGTCAGAGAAATGAAAATACGCGCGTTTATAACTCGGCCAATTTTTGATGGATTTTGATCGCACCCTTCCCGTTCGATTCAGTATTTAATTCTCTTTCGAACACTGCATACACCTCGTGGGTTCTCTTGAAAAGCGGATGACAAAAGAATAAAAAGTTTAATTTATAGTGTAACATGATGGGGCGCGAATTTTTTCCATAGCAAGAACTGCATCCAGGGCAAAGCAGGGAGTCGAGGGGGGCGGCAGCCCCCCGCGGGATGGTTCAGGGTGGGCGGAGACCTCCTGACCTCAATACAAGTACTGAAAGAAAAAATATTTACTTCATAGGTTCGTATCGTCACTTCTTCCTGCGATCAACATAGGTTCTGTTGCTTCCTTCTTCCTTCATTCTTTTATTTTCATTCATTTTTACTTTCTTCTTTAATGATGTCTATTTTTTAGTTTCATTTTTTGAACATTTCTTCGCTTAAAAAATTAAAGTATGTGAAATTTCTGTTGAAATATGCTGTGTTTGAGATATCGGAATTTTTTTCACCTCAACGATTACGTCTACGGGTGGGGAATTTGCCTTTTTATGCACAGTTTTAAAAGCTCTATCGAATGATCTATAGTTTATCAAATTTCGACAGAAAAGTTGAAAATGGAATCGGCCGGTCAGAATTTCTGAAATCTCGATTTTTGCGATTTCGGGGGTTCTCCTTCTAGGATGCTGTTTAATGTAGCGCTAAGCGCTTCCTTGATTTGTGATCATCTCGGTAAGCCCTCTCAAATGGTGTGTGCGGTACCACCGTAGGGCAAACCCACGCCGAGAAAAAAAGCCAAAAATCGCAATGTTTGAATCAATTTTTGAAACTTCTCGAAAAATATTTTTTGTCTCCACTTTCGATGAGTTTGGTGCTGAACGATGGATTTTGATGAGCTCATCACGAATGCGTGCATTATGTCCTGCTTAACGTGAAAGAAAGGGAAACTATAGGTGTGCGACTGTTGTATTTTTATATAAATGAACTGCGATTTATATTTCCGATCTTTTTTCTCGGCAACGGTGACGCCTATGGCACTGCGGGTTGTTTCGTTCAATGCAACTTTCAAGCCTCTATCAATTGATATATAGCTTGTTAAATTTCGAAACAAAAGTTCAAAATCGAATCGACCGGCCAGAATTTCTGAAATCTCGATTTTTGCGATTTCGGGGGTTCTCGTTGTCGGCCGCTGTTTCATCTGCTGATAGGCGATTTCTTGTTTCGTCATCAACCCGCCGAGACCTCTCGAACGGTGTGCCGACTGCGGCCGTAGGACAAATAGGAGCCGAGGAAAAGATTCCCAAAAATCGCAGTTTTTGGATCCTGAGAGTTAGTACAGGGAAAATTTCGAAAAATACTTTTTGTCTCCAATTTCGATGATTTTGTTGTCAAACGATAGATCTCGACGAGTTCGTTACGAATATATGAGTACTGACTGCGTTCGTCATCTTTCCGGGTAAATAGAATTTATTCGGAGAGAGGGTGCACAGACTCGCTGGGGTATGTCAATCGCGCTGAGAGCTCACAATGCAACAGCAGGTGTAGCTGAGAGGTTAGTGCAGCAAGCTATAAGAGCCCGCAATCTTGGTTCAATGCCGCCGTGGTCTCATTGTTGCAATTTTTCCATTTAAATTTATTTTTTTTTAGGGTTCTCTCTCAAAACAGTGATAAGCTGGGTCCAGAATGTAGCGTACCGGGCTGGGACGGAGGGGTTCGCGATAGATGGAATCCCCACCCGATTCGCTGGTTCTGCTGCTCCAACGTCAACAGGAACAGCAGGCGCTGATGCAAAAGATGATGGCCGCGATGCAGCAGCAAATGATGGCTCTCTCAGTCGGCACGACGCAAACGACAGCAACCTCAACGGTGGATCCGACTCTCGACAACGCGATTGCAACCTTCACGTACGTACCGGACGAAAACGTTACGTTCGAAACGTGGTCCCTACGCTACGAGGATAACTTCAACGTCGACGCTCAGAAGCTCGACGACGCAGGACGTGTGCGCTTCCTGTTGCGGAAACTTGACGCAACAACCTACGAGAAGTACGCAAACTACATTCTCCCGAGGCAGCCACGCCACCTCAAATTCGGCGGAACGATCAACATCCTCAGGGACATCTTCCGACCCAAGATATCGATATCAACCAGCGTTATCATTGTCTGAAGCTTGCCAGAAACCCGCGAGACGACATCACGACATATGGCAGCATCGTCAACCGGGAATGCGAGAAGTTTCGTCTAGGCGAACTCAACCCAGAACAGTTCAAGTGCCTCATCTTCGTGTGCGGACTCCAGTCGCCAGCAGATGCCGAGTATCGACTCCACTTGATCAACAGGATCGATACGAACGCCAACGCAACGCTCAAGGATCTCACCGCAGAATACAGACGGCTCGACAATCTCAAGCACGACAACAGAATGGTCGAAGATTCGAGCGCAATCCAGACGGTCAACGTTACGATAGTTCCGAGCAAGCCGAAACGCTTCAAACGGAAGGCGCCAAAGAAGCGAGCCAAGCATCAGACGCAATGCGACAAGGCAGCGGCACCAAAAACACCGTTATCAAAGGATCGATCCAAGCATTCGACGGGAAACGACAGAGCAGCTACATCAAGAACACCGTGCTGGCAATGCCGCGGCATGCACTTCGTCAAGGAATGCCGATTCTCCTACCACAAGTGCGCTCAGTGCGGAAACACAGGACACAAGGAAGGCTACTGTGCGTGCAATCGGAGACAGTACAAGAAGAGGACCAACGAACGACACCGTAGCTATCAATCAGACAGTATTCAAAGCGTCAAGACGACGACGAACGCGCGACAACGGCGGAAGTTCGTCACCGCGCTCATCGACGGACACTTAGTTCGATTCCAAGTGGACACAGGATGGAAATCACCGTCATGTCAAAGGCGTCATGGAAGCGAATCGGATCCCCTCGTCTACAGCCAGCCACGGAGGAAGCCTTCGACGCATCGAACAATCCAATCCGTTTCTCTGGACAGACGGCCAGAACGCTTGAGATAAACGGACGAACGGCAGCAGGACTCATCCTCGTTGGCTATGGCAACAACGCGCGCAACTTATTGGGCCTCGACTTCATCGACAAGTTGGACCTATGGAACTTGGCCACGCTATGCGACAACGTCCGAGGATCACTCCCACCGACCAGTCCGTCAAGAAAAGCCTCGATCCAGCCACAGTTTTTAACCCGCGGGAACGCTATCCGGAGGTTTGCGACAAGGCGCTAGGACGATGTACGAAGGCCAAGGCAACCCTCTGTCTGCGCAACGACGCCAAACCAGTCTTTCGGCCCAAACGACCAGTGCCCTACGCAGCTCTCGAAGCAGTGGGACAGGAACTCAGCCGGCTCGAAAACCAAGGCGTCATCTCGAAGGTAGACTACTCGCGATGGGCAGCTCCAATCGTCGTTGTGAAGAAGGCATCCGGCAAACTTCGTATTTGCGCGGACTTCTCTACTGCACTTAACCACGCTCTGGAGCTTCATAAGTACCCATTGCCAATGCCAGAGGACATATTCGCGACGCTCAATGGTGGACGCTACTTCTCGCAAATCGACTTCGCCGATGCTTATCTACAAGTGGAGGTGGACGACGCGTCAAAGGAGTTGCTTACAATCAACATGCACAGAGGACTCTATCGCTACAATCGTCTTCCCTTCGGCGTGAATTCAGCACCAGGCATTTTCCAGCAAATTATGGACGCGATGCTCGCTGGAATCAAAGGAGCCGTGGGATATTTGTACGACATCATCATCGTCGGCCGAACACAGGAAGAATACAACGCCAATCTCGATGCCGTATTTCAACGCATCAAGGAATATGGATTCCACATCAATCCCGAGAAGTGCAGCTTCTTCCTTCCCTCCGTCAGATATCTCGGCTTCATCATTGACGCGAATGGTCGACGACCGGACCCCCAGAAAATCGAAACTCTTCGACAGACGCCAGCTCCAACGGATGTCACAACACTCCGATCGTTCCTCGGACTCATCAACTACTATGGAGCATTCGTCAAGGAAATGAGGGACCTCAGAGCTCCCTTGGACAATCTACTCAAGAAAAATGCAACTTGGGAATGGTCAAAGGACTGTCAAAACGCCTTTGAAAAAGCCAAAGCGATCCTGAGCTCAGACCTTCTACTCACTCAGTACAACCCAACTCGCCCAATCGTGGTAGCCGCCGACGCTTCCAACAACGGGCTCGGAGCAGTCATTAGTCACCGCTTCGACAATGGCTCGGAGAAGGCAATCGCTCACGCATCCCGCTCCTTCACAGCAGCGGAACGAAACTACAGTCAAATCGAGAAGTAGGCTCTCGGCTTGAGCTTCGCCATCAAGAAGTTTCATCGGATGATCCATGGACGACACTTTACGCTCCTTACGGATCACAAGCCACTTCTCGCGATATTCGGATCCAAACGTGGTATTCCCATCCACACTGCAAATCGACTACAGCGCTGGGCTGCAACTCTGCTTGAATACGACTTAGAGCTTCAGTATCGATCGACGACTACGTTCGGAGAAGCGACGCTTTATCCCGTCTTATTGGAGATCACGTTCCCAAGGACGAGGACATGGTGATCGTCGCTATCACAATGAAGCCGACGCACATCGGACACTCTCCGACGCAACCAACGCACTTCCAGTAACGGCGCAGGATATCGCGGACGCAACTCGACCAGACGACCTGCTTCAAATGGCTATTCACTATACGCACAACAAATGGCCGCAGTCAATGCAGGACCGACGTCTCCGACAGCTCTTCAATCGACGCGATACTCTCAGTACTACAGACGGATGTATCCTCAGTGCAGACCGCGTCATCATTCCCGACGCCCTTCAATCGAAAGTCCGTCAACTTCACAAAGGACATCCAGGAATCACGCGAATGAAGGCGCTCGCTCGAAGCTACGTATACTGGCCAGACATCGACAAGGACATCGAGACGATAGTCAAACAGTGCCAATCGTGTGCAGACGTTTCGAAAGCTCCAGTCAAAGCTCCATTTGCATCATGGCCAACAACAGACAAGCCGTTGACCCGCATCCATGTGGACTACGCAGGACCATTTGAAGGACACTACTTTCTAATCGTTGTGGACTCGCATTCAAAGTGGCCAGAGGTCTTCATGACGGACCGCGCAACGTCCTTCGCAACCCTCAGGTTCTTGCGACAGCTCTTCGCGCAATTCGGAATGCCGGAAGTGATTGTCTCAGACAACGGTACTTCCGCGGACTTCGCCGATTTGTTTGAAAATCGAATCGACTGGCCAGGGTTTGTAAAATCTCGGTTTTTGCGATTTTGGGGGTTCTCGTTGTCGGCCGCTGTTTCATATGGTGCTAAACGGTTTCTTGTTTCGTCATTGGCTTGCCGAGGCTTCTAGAACGGTATATGGATTACCGCCGTAGGGCAAGCAGGAGCCGAGAAAAAAATTCCCTAAAATCGCTATTTTTGGGTCCTGAGGGGAAAATTTGAAAAAATATTTTTCCTCCCGGATTTTGCTAATTTGGCATCAAACGATAGACCTCGATGAACTGACCACGACGGTATGCGCCACTTGGTGCTGCATTTGAAATAAGACGAAATTAAAGGTACATGAATGTTGCATTTCTATATAAATGTACTGCAATTTATATTTCCGACATTTTTCTCGGCAAAGGTTGGCTCTATCGATCTGGGGTATGCCTTCCACGAAACAGTTTCAAGAGCTCTATCAAACGATGTATACATTGTTAGATTTCGGGAGAAAAGTTCCAAATCGAATCGACCGGCCAGAATTTCTGAAATTTGCATTTTTGCGATGTGGGTGTTTCTCATTCTCGGCCGCTGTTTCATAAGGTGTTAAGCGGTTTTTTTTGATTCGTCATTAGATTGCCGAGATCTCTCGAACGGTATATCGACTGCCGCGCAGGACAAATAGGAGCGGAGAAAAAATGCCGAAATCCGCAATTTTTCAATCGTCAGCGGGTAGTACAGGGAAAGTTTGAAAAAATATTTTTTTGTCTCCGACCTCGCTAATTTTGGTATCAAAAGATAGACCTCGATCAGCTGATCACGGCGATATGCGCTGCTTGGTGTTCCGTTTGAAATAAGACGGAATTAAAGGTACACGAATGTTGCATTTCTATGTAAATGTGCTGCAATTTATAATTCCGATTTTTTTTTTCTCGGCAACGGTTAGGTCTATCGATCTGGGGTTTGCCCTACTAGAAAGTGTTTAAACAGCTCTATCAAACGATGTATACACTGTTAAATTTCGTGAGAAAAGTTCAAAATCGAATCGACCGGCCAGAATTTCTGAAATCTCGATTTTTGCGATTTCGGGGGTTCTCGTTGTCGGCCGCTGTTTCATCTGCTGATAGGCGATTTCTTGTTTCGTCATCAACCCGCCGAGACCTCTCGAACGGTGTGCCGACTGCGGCCGTAGGACAAATAGGAGCCGAGGAAAAGATTCCCAAAAATCGCAGTTTTTGGATCCTGAGAGTTAGTACAGGGAAAATTTCGAAAAATACTTTTTGTCTCCAATTTCGATGATTTTGTTGTCAAACGATAGATCTCGACGAGTTCGTTACGAATATATGAGTACTGACTGCGTTCGTCATCTTTCCGGGTAAATAGAATTTATTCGGAGAGAGGGTGCACAGACTCGCTGGGGTATGTCAATCGCGCTGAGAGCTCACAATGCAACAGCAGGTGTAGCTGAGAGGTTAGTGCAGCAAGCTATAAGAGCCCGCAATCTTGGTTCAATGCCGCCGTGGTCTCATTGTTGCAATTTTTCCATTTAAATTTATTTTTTTTTAGGGTTCTCTCTCAAAACAGTGATAAGCTGGGTCCAGAATGTAGCGTACCGGGCTGGGACGGAGGGGTTCGCGATAGATGGAATCCCCACCCGATTCGCTGGTTCTGCTGCTCCAACGTCAACAGGAACAGCAGGCGCTGATGCAAAAGATGATGGCCGCGATGCAGCAGCAAATGATGGCTCTCTCAGTCGGCACGACGCAAACGACAGCAACCTCAACGGTGGATCCGACTCTCGACAACGCGATTGCAACCTTCACGTACGTACCGGACGAAAACGTTACGTTCGAAACGTGGTCCCTACGCTACGAGGATAACTTCAACGTCGACGCTCAGAAGCTCGACGACGCAGGACGTGTGCGCTTCCTGTTGCGGAAACTTGACGCAACAACCTACGAGAAGTACGCAAACTACATTCTCCCGAGGCAGCCACGCCACCTCAAATTCGGCGGAACGATCAACATCCTCAGGGACATCTTCCGACCCAAGATATCGATATCAACCAGCGTTATCATTGTCTGAAGCTTGCCAGAAACCCGCGAGACGACATCACGACATATGGCAGCATCGTCAACCGGGAATGCGAGAAGTTTCGTCTAGGCGAACTCAACCCAGAACAGTTCAAGTGCCTCATCTTCGTGTGCGGACTCCAGTCGCCAGCAGATGCCGAGTATCGACTCCACTTGATCAACAGGATCGATACGAACGCCAACGCAACGCTCAAGGATCTCACCGCAGAATACAGACGGCTCGACAATCTCAAGCACGACAACAGAATGGTCGAAGATTCGAGCGCAATCCAGACGGTCAACGTTACGATAGTTCCGAGCAAGCCGAAACGCTTCAAACGGAAGGCGCCAAAGAAGCGAGCCAAGCATCAGACGCAATGCGACAAGGCAGCGGCACCAAAAACACCGTTATCAAAGGATCGATCCAAGCATTCGACGGGAAACGACAGAGCAGCTACATCAAGAACACCGTGCTGGCAATGCCGCGGCATGCACTTCGTCAAGGAATGCCGATTCTCCTACCACAAGTGCGCTCAGTGCGGAAACACAGGACACAAGGAAGGCTACTGTGCGTGCAATCGGAGACAGTACAAGAAGAGGACCAACGAACGACACCGTAGCTATCAATCAGACAGTATTCAAAGCGTCAAGACGACGACGAACGCGCGACAACGGCGGAAGTTCGTCACCGCGCTCATCGACGGACACTTAGTTCGATTCCAAGTGGACACAGGATGGAAATCACCGTCATGTCAAAGGCGTCATGGAAGCGAATCGGATCCCCTCGTCTACAGCCAGCCACGGAGGAAGCCTTCGACGCATCGAACAATCCAATCCGTTTCTCTGGACAGACGGCCAGAACGCTTGAGATAAACGGACGAACGGCAGCAGGACTCATCCTCGTTGGCTATGGCAACAACGCGCGCAACTTATTGGGCCTCGACTTCATCGACAAGTTGGACCTATGGAACTTGGCCACGCTATGCGACAACGTCCGAGGATCACTCCCACCGACCAGTCCGTCAAGAAAAGCCTCGATCCAGCCACAGTTTTTAACCCGCGGGAACGCTATCCGGAGGTTTGCGACAAGGCGCTAGGACGATGTACGAAGGCCAAGGCAACCCTCTGTCTGCGCAACGACGCCAAACCAGTCTTTCGGCCCAAACGACCAGTGCCCTACGCAGCTCTCGAAGCAGTGGGACAGGAACTCAGCCGGCTCGAAAACCAAGGCGTCATCTCGAAGGTAGACTACTCGCGATGGGCAGCTCCAATCGTCGTTGTGAAGAAGGCATCCGGCAAACTTCGTATTTGCGCGGACTTCTCTACTGCACTTAACCACGCTCTGGAGCTTCATAAGTACCCATTGCCAATGCCAGAGGACATATTCGCGACGCTCAATGGTGGACGCTACTTCTCGCAAATCGACTTCGCCGATGCTTATCTACAAGTGGAGGTGGACGACGCGTCAAAGGAGTTGCTTACAATCAACATGCACAGAGGACTCTATCGCTACAATCGTCTTCCCTTCGGCGTGAATTCAGCACCAGGCATTTTCCAGCAAATTATGGACGCGATGCTCGCTGGAATCAAAGGAGCCGTGGGATATTTGTACGACATCATCATCGTCGGCCGAACACAGGAAGAATACAACGCCAATCTCGATGCCGTATTTCAACGCATCAAGGAATATGGATTCCACATCAATCCCGAGAAGTGCAGCTTCTTCCTTCCCTCCGTCAGATATCTCGGCTTCATCATTGACGCGAATGGTCGACGACCGGACCCCCAGAAAATCGAAACTCTTCGACAGACGCCAGCTCCAACGGATGTCACAACACTCCGATCGTTCCTCGGACTCATCAACTACTATGGAGCATTCGTCAAGGAAATGAGGGACCTCAGAGCTCCCTTGGACAATCTACTCAAGAAAAATGCAACTTGGGAATGGTCAAAGGACTGTCAAAACGCCTTTGAAAAAGCCAAAGCGATCCTGAGCTCAGACCTTCTACTCACTCAGTACAACCCAACTCGCCCAATCGTGGTAGCCGCCGACGCTTCCAACAACGGGCTCGGAGCAGTCATTAGTCACCGCTTCGACAATGGCTCGGAGAAGGCAATCGCTCACGCATCCCGCTCCTTCACAGCAGCGGAACGAAACTACAGTCAAATCGAGAAGTAGGCTCTCGGCTTGAGCTTCGCCATCAAGAAGTTTCATCGGATGATCCATGGACGACACTTTACGCTCCTTACGGATCACAAGCCACTTCTCGCGATATTCGGATCCAAACGTGGTATTCCCATCCACACTGCAAATCGACTACAGCGCTGGGCTGCAACTCTGCTTGAATACGACTTAGAGCTTCAGTATCGATCGACGACTACGTTCGGAGAAGCGACGCTTTATCCCGTCTTATTGGAGATCACGTTCCCAAGGACGAGGACATGGTGATCGTCGCTATCACAATGAAGCCGACGCACATCGGACACTCTCCGACGCAACCAACGCACTTCCAGTAACGGCGCAGGATATCGCGGACGCAACTCGACCAGACGACCTGCTTCAAATGGCTATTCACTATACGCACAACAAATGGCCGCAGTCAATGCAGGACCGACGTCTCCGACAGCTCTTCAATCGACGCGATACTCTCAGTACTACAGACGGATGTATCCTCAGTGCAGACCGCGTCATCATTCCCGACGCCCTTCAATCGAAAGTCCGTCAACTTCACAAAGGACATCCAGGAATCACGCGAATGAAGGCGCTCGCTCGAAGCTACGTATACTGGCCAGACATCGACAAGGACATCGAGACGATAGTCAAACAGTGCCAATCGTGTGCAGACGTTTCGAAAGCTCCAGTCAAAGCTCCATTTGCATCATGGCCAACAACAGACAAGCCGTTGACCCGCATCCATGTGGACTACGCAGGACCATTTGAAGGACACTACTTTCTAATCGTTGTGGACTCGCATTCAAAGTGGCCAGAGGTCTTCATGACGGACCGCGCAACGTCCTTCGCAACCCTCAGGTTCTTGCGACAGCTCTTCGCGCAATTCGGAATGCCGGAAGTGATTGTCTCAGACAACGGTACTTCCGCGGACTTCGCCGATTTGTTTGAAAATCGAATCGACTGGCCAGGGTTTGTAAAATCTCGGTTTTTGCGATTTTGGGGGTTCTCGTTGTCGGCCGCTGTTTCATATGGTGCTAAACGGTTTCTTGTTTCGTCATTGGCTTGCCGAGGCTTCTAGAACGGTATATGGATTACCGCCGTAGGGCAAGCAGGAGCCGAGAAAAAAATTCCCTAAAATCGCTATTTTTGGGTCCTGAGGGGAAAATTTGAAAAAATATTTTTCCTCCCGGATTTTGCTAATTTGGCATCAAACGATAGACCTCGATGAACTGACCACGACGGTATGCGCCACTTGGTGCTGCATTTGAAATAAGACGAAATTAAAGGTACATGAATGTTGCATTTCTATATAAATGTACTGCAATTTATATTTCCGACATTTTTTTCTCGGCAAAGGTTGGCTCTATCGATCTGGGGTATGCCTTCCACGAAACAGTTTCAAGAGCTCTATCAAACGATGTATACATTGTTAGATTTCGGGAGAAAAGTTCCAAATCGAATCGACCGGCCAGAATTTCTGAAATTTGCATTTTTGCGATGTGGGTGTTTCTCATTCTCGGCCGCTGTTTCATAAGGTGTTAAGCGGTTTTTTTTGATTCGTCATTAGATTGCCGAGATCTCTCGAACGGTATATCGACTGCCGCGCAGGACAAATAGGAGCGGAGAAAAAAATGCCGAAATCCGCAATTTTTCAATCGTCAGCGGGTAGTACAGGGAAAGTTTGAAAAAATATTTTTTTGTCTCCGACCTCGCTAATTTTGGTATCAAAAGATAGACCTCGATCAGCTGATCACGGCGATATGCGCTGCTTGGTGTTCCGTTTGAAATAAGACGGAATTAAAGGTACACGAATGTTGCATTTCTATGTAAATGTGCTGCAATTTATAATTCCGATTTTTTTTTTCTCGGCAACGGTTAGGTCTATCGATCTGGGGTTTGCCCTACTAGAAAGTGTTTAAACAGCTCTATCAAACGATGTATACACTGTTAAATTTCGTGAGAAAAGTTCAAAATCGAATCGACCGGCCAGAATTTCCGAAATCTCGATCTTTGCGATTTCGGGGGATTTCGTTCTCGAGTGCTGTTTAATAAGGTGCTGAACGGTTCCTTGATTTGTGATCAGCTCGGTAAGCCCTGTCGAACGGTGCATGGATTGCCGCCGTAGGGCGAAGCCGAGCCGAGAAAAAAAATGCCAAAAATCGCAATTTTTCAATCGTGAGGGGGTAGTACAGGGATAATTTGAAAAAATATTTTTTGTCTCCGATTTCGCCTATTTTGATATTAAACGATAGATCTCGATGAGTTCATTACGAATATATGCGTATTGACTATGTTCGTCATCTTTTCGGGTAAATATAATTTATTCGGAGAGATGGTGCACAGACTCGCTGGCGTATATCAATCGCGCTGAGAGCTCACATTGCAGCAGCTGTTGTAGCCGAGTGCTTAGTGAAGCGAGCTGCCGGCACGGGCTATGTTGGTTCGATACAGCCCGTGGTATCGATGTTGCAATTTTTCGATTTAAATTAATCTTTTTAGGGTTCTTTCTGAAAACAGTGAGTACTTGGGTCCTCGATGTACCAGACGGAGATCAGAGGGAGGGTTTGGTGCACAAAACTTGCGGAAATTGCATTCAGCACTTATTGTGGATATGTTCTTTGAATAAATGTTTGGGGTTGTATTTCGACTCTAAATGGCCCATTTGGATGCGGTTTGGAATATTAGACTCAACATAATATGAGTAAGGTGGAAATAGCTGTGCAGTGCTGCGCGCAGACAGAGTATGTGCGCGCAGCATCGGCACAAGTGGTGCTACGCTCAGTAACAACCACCGAAGAGGATATCTCGGCTCCGGATGGACGAATTTCGATACGGTCTTGAGTGAATCGCTCCGCATGACGTGCGCGAGGCCGTAGCAGTCGCGTGAAGGCGCATGCGCATGGCGTAGCCGCGCGCACGCCGCCGCACGCGCCTTTTAACTGTCCCATCAGATAGCTCCGCTCCAAATGTATCAATTTTGATGCGATTTTTTTTTTTTTTTAAATCGATCAAGTATTACTGACAGAAACGTGTGATATTATAGCTTCGTGTAAAAGGCAGCTAATCTATTTAATACAGAAGATCACTAATTATTTTAAGCTTTCGCTAACGTTTTCGGCTCTACCGTTTGTTGGATCGTTCGGGTTTTTTGCCGATCACATTGTATGGTGGTTTTTTCCAGAGCAATAAAATTTCGTCCGTGTCTGGGGCTCCGTTGCCGAGTTATTCGGGTCAGGTGCCCATTTTCATAGTTAAGCATTTTTGCTTATACCTTTTTGTTGGATAGGTGAATTTCTAGCTTCTTTCTTTTAATGAACTCGTGGGTTAGGAGACATTTTATGAGGTGGGTATGGATTTGTGAGAAAAATTTTGGATATGAAAAATTTTCCGGAATTGCTTTAAAATGTATGAGGAGTAATTCGGAAACGTTTATTATTTCGCTACTTTTTAGAATTTTTGTTTGATTTTTTAGGACCTCTTGGGAATTTTGGTCCCGACTTGTCGGTGAAGAAAGATTGCGGACGTTTGATAATCCGGAAGAGATATCCGCTGCGAAATCGGAAAATCGATTTTTGCCCATATCTCGCACCCGGTGCATGAATCGGGGTGGAATCTTTTTTATTTCCCATCATTTGGGAGTGGCTACTGGAATCGTGAAAAGGGTTCCCCCTAGGGTTGAAAAAAGTTGGCAAAATGCCAACTTCATTTTTATAACTTTTTTCCTGTTACTCGCACAGATTTCTCATTTACTACAAGTTTTCATCCCTCTTCAACCGATTTCAAATATATCACTTGGGTTTTGCTCCTATACACGCTTTTCAAGACACTCGAAAAATTTTTTATTTTTGGCCATAACTTTTTTAAGGTTCATTGGAGAGACGCGGACGTTGCGCCTTTGGACGCCGCAGGCGATTTCCTTTCCAATGGTCTATAACATGCCTAGGCTATCTCCACGGGAAATACTGGAAAACGCATCCCACGGCGAAATAGTACAGTAAAGTGGGAGAGTCAGATATATAGCTGTTGGGCTTTTCTGTAAACTAGATGAGAAAAGAATAAAAGTTAAACTTATAGTGTAATTTAATAGGGAATGAATTTTTTCCATAGCAACAACTGTATCCAGAGCGAAGCAAGGGGTCGAGGGGGCGGCAGCCCCCCCCCCCCAAGTGGATTCAGGGGGGCGGTGCCTCCCCTGACCTCAATATAACTACTGAAATAAAAAATATTTACTTCATAGGTTCGTATCGTCACTTCTTCATGCGATCAACATAGGTTCTATTTGCTTCTTCCTGCTGCGTTCTTTCTTTTCATTTATTTTTTGCATGCTTCCTCAATAATGTATGCTTTCTGAATTCATTTTTCGAATATTCGTTCACTTAGAAAATTAAAATATGTAAAATTTCTATTGAAATGTACTATATTTGAGATTTCGAATTTTCTTCTCCGCAGCGGTAGGTCTACGGAAGAGCGATTTGCTTTTTTCGACACAGTTTCAAAACCTTCATCAAATGATGTATAGCTTATCGAATTTCGAGAGAAAAGTTGAGAATCGAATCGACCGGCCAGAATTTCTGAAATCTGGATTTTTGAGATTTTGGAGTTCTCGTTCTCGGCTGCTGTTTAATATGGTGCTAAACGGATTTTCGTTTCGTCATTGGCTTTCCGAGGACTACCGCCGCAGGACAAATAGGAGCGGAGAAAAAATTCCCAAATTTCGCAATTTTTGGATCCTAAGGAGGATGTACGGGGATCTTTTCGAAAAATACTTTTGCCTCCAATTTCGATGTTTTTATTATCGTACGATAGGTCTTGATGAGCTGATCACAGAGGTGTGCATGATGTGGTGCTTAACGTCAAAAAAGGGGAAACTATAGGTGTGCGAGTGTTGTATTTTTATATAAATGAACTGCAATTTATATTTCGGATTTTTTTCTCGGCAACGGTGACGCGTACGGCGCTGCGGGTTGTTTCGTTCAATACAACTTTCCAGTCTCTATCAAACGATATATACACTGTTAGATCTCGGAAGAAAAGTTCAAAATCGAATCGACCGGCCAGAATTTCTGAAATCTCGACTTTTGCAATTTTGGTGGTTCTCGTTCTCGGCTGCTGTTTAATACCGTGCTAAACAGTTTCATGATTCGTCATTAACCCGCCGAGACCTCTCGAACGGTATATCGACTACCGCCGTAGGACAAATAGGAGCCGACCCAAAAATCGCAATTTTTGGATCGTATGGTGGTAGTACAGGGAAAATTTCGAAAAATATTTTTCGTCTCGGATTTCGCTAATCAAACGATAGATCTCGGTGAGTTCATCAGGAATATATACATATTGTCTCTGCTCCTTATGTTTTCTGGGAGATATGCGTTATTCAGGAGAGCGGCATAGACTCGCTGAGGAATGTCACTTGCACCGTTGCAAGTGTTGCAAGCACTCGCACCGTTGCAACAGAGCTTGCGTTGCAAGCACTGATGTGGCCGAGTGGTTAGTACTGCGAGCTATGGGTGCGGGCTATCCTGGTTCAATACCCCTCGTTGTCCAGGCGTCGCGAGCTTCGCATTTAAATTTAATTTTTCATGGTTTTTTCTCAAAAAGTGATTCGGTGGGTCCAGCATGTAGCGGACGGGGCTGGGAGTCAGGGGTTCGGTCCAGAAATTTGCGGATAATGGATTCGGTACTCACTCTGGATAACTTTTGAACAAATGTTTACTCTTACAACTGGGCTCTAAATGGTCCAATTTCGATACGGTTTTCAGAGAAAGGTGGAAATGGCTGTGCACTGCAGCGCAGGCTGAGTATGTGCGCGCAGCATCGCCTCACGTATTGCTACGCGCAGTATCAAATGTCGAGGAAGATATCAGGGCTCCGGATCGACGATTTTTGATACGGTTTTAAGCGACTGGCTCCGCCTGACGTGGGCGAGGGCGTGGTGCGTGCGAAGAGTTGCGGCCGAGCGGCGCAGCCGCGCGCGCGCCGCCACACCCGCTCCCTACCTGTCCCAGCTGATATCTCCGTTCCAGGTGGACCAATTTTGACACGATTTTCTTCAATCGATAAAGTAGGAAGTGTAGACAAGTGTGATATGTATAGCTTCTCTAAAATGATCTGAAGGCATGAGTCGGTTGTGGAGTGCTTCTACTTGTGCTTGCGAGCGCCGAAGGCGCGAATCTGTTATGTAGTGCTTCGTCTTCTGTGCTTGCGAGCGCCAAAGGGCCATTTTCGCCGAAGGGCAAAAATCGCCCAACCTAGATGGGCGATTTTTGACCCAGTTTTTTGCAAACTTCACATATTCATTTTTTCATATAATATGTGTTACTTAACATTTGTTACTTTTGTTATTGAACTTTTGTTATAACACTTTTTGCTATTGAAATGTTGCTTCACGCGGAGCAGCAACTAGTATGAATAATAGAGAAACACTAAGGTGGGACTTGATTTTATGGATGATGTTGAGTATATTCTCTTCGAAACAAAAAACACTCAAGTGGCATATCAGATGGGAAAGAGGAAAGATAAAAACAATACAAACCTCACAAATAAATTCTTTATCCTTTGCGAATCGTGCTATTGTAATCGATTGGAAAACGATTTCAACGCATCTTAAAAGGTTAAAATGTTTCAATATTAGTATATAACCATTTGATCACATCAATAAATCACTTCATTTAAAAATATGAGAGTATAAAAGTTTTTCAAGTGCAGTCCACTTTCACAAATGATTTTCCACCATAGTACATTCAAAGTGAATTAAAACGTGGCGGTCGCATTGTTAAATTGTTAGCATATTTGCTCTCTTTTCAGTTTTTCTATTCTTTTCTTTATGAAAATGACTGTTCACCAACCAATTAGAATGAAAATAAAAAGAAATCGACACTCACCACATCCGTTTGATGGTCTCGTTGAGAGTAATGTTATTCCCGTAACGAGATGCCAATTATGAAATACAAAATCCGAGATGTTTTGCAATATAATCATAAGAAGTGAGGAACCCGATGCTAGAAATCGCAACTGCAGTTCACTTAATCGGTAAATTAGAAAACCAATTTCAAGGCAGTCAATTATCGATTACAAAAATATTGATAATTAATAACCTTAAACAAATAGCCTTAAAGGTGGTTAATTATCGCTGACAGGAAAACTATATAACCCGTTTTAAGAAATATATAAAATTCCCATACTCTCATACTTGACTATAAATTCCTCCCCAATGTAAATCATCCTCAGCAATCATTATTCAAAAACATAATCGTTTATTCGTTTCCCAAAAGCGCTTATTTAGTAATTTTGTGCCCACTATATTTTACAGTGACGATTTAAACTACCAATCTAGTATTAAATTCACTCAAATTTCGATATTTTTACAATCGTTTCAACAAGTGCAGCTTCAAATCTCCAGTTAAATGCATTGAAACCGCTGCTATTATTACCAAAACTTAACAGTGAACAATATCAGAAATTGATGCAAAGTCCATATGAAAACAAGGTAAGAATCCTCAGGTCATGCTTGAAACCAGAAATATGTTCGAGAGATTCAGAAGCGAAAAATGAATATCGAGAACTAAACCTCAAATCGAATCCGAATGGCAAAATTTCGTCGTTCACTCGAGCATTTATCCATTTCGGCTTGCAAGTGAACACCAATTGCTAACTAAAGGAGTTTACCCTTTAAACAGATGAAGAATTAGTGCTACAAATATTTGTGATGAAATTCAGAGCGATAAATATTTAGCTGTTGTATTCGGCATAAAAAAATTCTGTTATGTTCGATATCACACAGTATTCTATCGATATTTATGGTGTATATTAGAGTGGACAATCTCAATTTTCGTTTTTTTTGTTTCAGCGGTATTTCTCCCCAATAAACAGCCAAATAGGAAAAATGTTAGTGAAGATGGCTTGAATGCAAATAGAGACGAAAGGAAATGACAGAAACAAACGATAAATGTGGGAGTGCTACTGTGGACAGAACAATTAAGCTCGGATATAGAGCATCTCGGTAAAGTTTATTTACTAACCTCATAGTGGATGTGAATTACGCGATAAAAACATCCTCCTTCACTCTCCCCCTCTCTCACTGTATCTGAGTGCAAAAGAAACCTATTTTACTGAAATTTTTCTGGTTACTTTTTCTCGAGGGAGTTGATTCGTTAGAAAAGATTCTTTTGTAACAAGCTTTTTTCGAACTACGCCTTTCCCGTTCCTTCGCTTTTCACTTTTCCGTTCACATCAGGATCTTGATTACGCAATGCTGGGTTGGAACATTTAAAAAATAGTACCTCAGCATAAAATTCAATCACCATTCAAGCTTTCTATCCTTACTCGCCTCCCTTACCCTGGAGTCATCACTTACTTGTCTTGCAAGTTCGTTGACCTCTCTTGTTTTCTTTTTAGCTTCTCTGTATCGTTCGACTAACTCCTTCATCTGTCCGATGCATTCTTCCAAATTTTCACTGACAGACGGAACGCCACCCGTCAATATCGAAGTCTGTCCATTGTTTTCTGATATCTGCATTGTGTCGCAACTCTCTTCTTCCGCATCGTCCAATTCTTCCGGCATCACAAAGTCATCCATTCCTGGACGGTACTTTCTGTTTATCATTAGCCATTGGCCGATTAAACGCACTTGTTGAAGACTCATGCCATACATCACTTCGTAGTTCTATACTTCAACAACAGCCAGAATCTTGCTCTTTGAAAGCGAGCACCTCTAGTCAGCCTTTAAACAGCGGGAGAGCACCTCTAAAATCATGAAACACATTTTAGGCTCTCAAAATCCCCCTCTCAAGAGTTTGTTCATTTAGCAAATACATATACTCATCTAGGCATTGAGTTCCCTTCTAGATGTTCACTGATATTTCAACCCAACCGACAAAAATTCCAATGGACAGATAGTTCCCCTTCCGTCACTGGTCAGTGACCATCATTTACTCCTTCAGCATATAAGAATAATATTTTCAGTCACTGAGTACAAATCTTTATCGATTTTCAGAAGAATACTGAAATTGATCGTTAGAACAAGTTGAAAGTTTCTTAATATAAGATTCATTAGAACATTTATTCAACAGTATTAGAAAGTACTTGTAAGGGGCTCTGGTTTGGTCTCTCTCTCTCGAGGCTAGTCAGGTGCTGCGTGCAGCCGGCACCATAGAAAGGGGTGAAGAAAATTTTATTCACTTAAAACAAAAGTAATCACGAAGCAACCAAATCACAACAGCAAAAGGAGAGGGGAAGGCCTCAACAACGAGTGCTCGAACGACACTTAGCACGCCTCTTGAAAGCGGACGTGCTCGCATGCGCACTCCCGTGACCGATGGCACCCCGCTACAGGGACTCTGACACTGACACTGACACTGAAATCGCAAGGCAATAACGCTCCCCTTTTATACATTCCGATTCTTACTTGGAGGCATTTATAGGGAGTTTGTTCTACCCTAAGATTACTAAGGCATTTGGTAGACGGTTTTGATTGTCGCGCGGCCACCCTTTCCCCTGCTCTGTACGCAGGCAGTTGATCTGCATTTGCTGATCTCTCTCACATGTATGCCGCTTATCCCTTACATACTCATAAAGAAACAAAAACAAATCAAAAAATAAGTAAACATGCCGAATATCACAAAATTAACACTAAATAGACCAGCATGAAATCAATTACATTCACTTGATCGAAATCACATTCAATCTCCTCAAATCAAACAATTCACTTGAAATAGGATTTGGGCAAATAGCGGCTGCAACCATTCTTCCATACTTAGAGCTCAGCCGCTTCCTAACTTCTTCGGGTCGCAGCCGCCTTTTACCAAATACTTGAAAATTTAGCACCAAATTCAAGTTATAACAGAGAATTCCCAAAAAGCCAAACATGAAAAATTAAACCAAAGTCTTGTGATCTCATATCGGATATTGACCACGCGTATAACCATATCCTATCATTTCAAAAAGAAAGCTAATATTCTCTTTTAATTGTCTCCTATCAGCGTTTTATAAATCCTCTTGAATTATAACAAAATACTTCCAGTAAGAACATCAAAATATTGGTCTAAACTAATACTTTCTCCCTATCAGAGCGCAATTTTTTACGAAATAGGAAAAGGAAAAAGGACCTCAAGAAGACGCATTCTTTGGCGACATGTTTTTAGAAAAGAAAAGTAGTGAAATATATGGAAAAGTCTCGTTTAGCGCTTATATTGTAGCAGTTGAACGAATGAGACTTTCTTATCACTACTGATCACTTAATCAGTTAATCAAATTTCAAAGTGGTATAATTTAAGGAACGATATTTTATCCAAAGTGATTATTCACGACGGCAACGAAATGTGCCAATGCAACAAGAAAGTTCCGATTCATTTAGGTATTTCTTTTCTCAGCCGACAGCCGACTCTTCCAGTAATATACATAAACCATCTATGTTTAAATTTCTAGCATGACGATAAAGGATTGATCACTCGTAATATATAGAAATTAAAAATACCATAAGCCTTTCAATAAAATCCCCCTTGATTTTGCTACTATTTAATTTCTCAACGGAAGTGTGCAGCAGAGAAGTAAAACTTAACGTCTACTAGGTGGACAACACAAATAATCGAGCAACTTTATCATTTCTTCACTGTGATAATATCATTGAGGAAAAACGGCAGTTACCAAAATTTAAAGGCAAAATAATTCTGAACGGCTATGTGCTTATATCATATCGTGCTCGTTCGTCCCAGCCTCTCCCCTTCCCCTACTCATCTAAGCTATGGAGCTGGTATCCAACGAAATGCTAAGAAATAAATATAAGTATTATTTGCATCTCTGTTCAAGTTTGCAAAATGACTGGTGGATGGCCTGTATTGGTTGGCATTTAACTGCCCTCCTCTCGACTTCTTCGCGAATATAACGTCGTCTTTTGCACATCTCGCCACGTTACACGCATCTCGTATACAATTCGATTATGAGACTTCCTAATTGGAATCATTACTATAAGTTGCTAATATATTTCATATTCAAGAGGGTGAGGGAGAAGCAGAAGGAATTTCCTTGCCGAAGAAGCCAATCACCTCATCTCCATGACTCGAGACGAGGAGAGATGAACGCTGTGCGGCTGAATGTTACCATTGAATCAATAACCTTCTTTATTCCCTAGCTCTTCAATAAAACAATAGCCTAATCATTCATCACTGTAGCGGGAAAGGCCAGATAGACAGTGAGTCATTTAAAGCTTTGGTGTTTCTCTCAGAAGTCTGCCTTCTACTTGGCGATTCAAAATCCATTTCAACATCAAGAGCTCGGATTTTATTTCCGGTAATATATATTCTTGATAAATGTTCGTTATTCTACCATCGGGAAGTGAAGCCGTTCAGGAATGATGGATTCATCATAGCAGCAATGATCCCGTTATTCAAATGCACACTGAACGAATCCATCCTCCTCACGGTACTTAAAACCTCTGCTAATAGTATTACTACTGCTAATAGCAGTTTACTATAACCCGAGTTGCTTATTATCATATTGTGCATTGTATCTGATAAAGCATTACATTGAAGTGCTGAATAAACAGGATTAAAGGTGCATCTTACTATCTCAACCTGTCATTTTATGATGCACTGCTAAAACTCTTTCCCTTCACTTATTCATTAATAAAATATTTTCCTTGTGCCATAAACGCGGATAGCTCTTTCTCGTCGTTAGGAAGCTCGGTGTGTGGATAATTCACCTGTTCAAAGCAACTCACTAATCATTGTTGCCTAATGAGTATAAAGAATGTAAATATTACTTGCGATCAGCTGAAAAATATAAACTGTAATCAGCAGTTCCGGCAGAAATAAACTATCTGTTCCTCCACATGTTCAATAATATAAATAATAAAAATAAAAATCGCACTAACCGCTTGCACATCACCCAACGTAACAATTGTCTCCAGAAGCTCAATAGCTAAGACAGCCGATTTTGTTGTATCTTGATTATACAGTTCCTCCAATTGTCCAGCAATCACTTCCGCTTTCTCTTTAACCACCTCCAGAAATTCCACACTGCTACCATACATCGTATCGTTGGACTGTGCATATCCAATGTGGTACGGTAGCTCACTTTGACCCATTGCAGTTAGATAGCGCAAGCAATCGATAAACAATCGTCCCCGTTCGGTAAGGTCATTTTTCCACGGATGCCTTAAATCGGACGTTACGATATATCAGACATGACTATGTAACATCAACACATAACACAAAGGTAAATTAATACAAGATGTCACTGACGCACCCAGAGTTCCCCAGCCCCCTCCAAATGACGGTGAGCAAATGGACTGCTGACCTTCGTGGTACTACTAAGGATGGGAAGTTGCGTAGAAAAATTTTGGAATCTCGGGAAAAAAATAAAATTATGTTAACAGGCCAATACCTTACGAAGAAAGAAAACGCAAATTCGGAAAAACAGGCCAATCAAACCCTTGCAAATTTCCTTGTCGGACTGTGAAGCGAGAAAGGAGTTTTTAAATGCTTCCTTGTCTCCACCCTCCCCATTCCCAGTCGATATATCAGTATGTCGCGAGGAAAGACGATGATGCATTCATTGTAAAACGATTATTGTACTGTTCACTTAAATGAATAAAAATAACTACAGTATGCAACAAACCTTGCAATAGCGTTCAGGAATGCGTTGAACATATACAATGGCGCTTTTGAGGGTGAATCCGGCACGAAAAGCGTGAATGCGAGTAACGACGATGCTGCATAACGATAATCGGATACTGCAACCTCTTGGCTCGTTGCCAGTAATTCGATGCAACATTTCACTATTGCATCCAGCTGAAAGAAACCACTGATTGGAAATTGCGGTGGTTCCTAAGGTAAAAGGAGATCGATAAGTGTCTCAGTTACAAACCTGATGTAACGATAACGAATTCACATGAAGTGCAATAAGTCCGACTTCGATGTAAAGCTCAATCTTATATAGCGGACTTGAAAGTGAGGCAATAGTAATGAACGCATTTGCAATACAAGCACGCAAGAATGAAGCAGGCGTACGTGAAGTGGCACCCCGATGGATCACCGAATATCCCAGTGCACATACACGTGAAACCACCCACTGAAAATATGTGTCGATCATCCATATATCATATTCAATACATATTTGTACAGCAATGTACACTGGCTTATTCATGACTTGCGAATACGAATGGAGAGGGGAAGGAGGGAGAAGTTACGAAGGACGAGCATTCCGGAACAAATACCGGAATTTTAACAATGAATATCTTTGTTGACATGGACAACATCTGAAAACAGTTCCGGCACTTTCTCCAAAAAGAATATGAAAAAAGAACTAATCAAACGAAATATTGTTCACGAAGAAGCCTGATACCCAAGGAAGGGGGATAGGCATGGAGTTGTTCTCACCAGCCCCATGCTAGTACCTGCACGTTAGCTAGGCCAACAAAACTGCGCAGGTGCCTCCATCCCGTCTAGCCGAAGACATTCACCAGTGCAAAACCTCCGGGTGGGTTCAGCGAAATCTGCCCATATATGATTAAATAAAACCTGTTTGTTCAATTGCAGTAATTGGTGAATGTCGGCGATTAGAAAACAATTCCGACCCACACAGGGAATGACGGACACCAGTGCGGCAGTAGCCTCAAACCTTACTATTTCAATCCAACTTACAACAAGCAACACCATTTGCTAGTGTGGCATCGCATATTACTTGAGAGTAAGTCCGGATCCTTTTTCCTGTCTTTTTGTCTTTGCTGTCTTTTTCTGGATGTTTTTCTAGTAAGAGTGTGTTCCAGCAACCTTATGAGAAAATTTTAGAAAAACATTTTCCAATAAATATGACAAATGAAAAAATGCAAAAAAATTTTCGTGCCATTCTGAAGGTGAGTTCCAGCCATCAAGTTGTTTCAATTTTGAATTATTGCTTATGAGATGATTAGGGTCGTAATTTCTATTCCTTCATAGGGAGAGAAACAAGTATTCAGCATCTCGATGAAATTCCCCAACGAAGGAAACAATGAAAATTTCGTGGAATGCATTATACGAACGATCCTAGAAAAGACGCAATTCTTTGCAAGAAAATTTTTCATTAAGATTACGGAAAAACCGATCATATGAGTAACGTAAATCAAAGAGCACAGAATGCTCATATATTAGTCTCGCTATGAAAATTAACACAGCAGTGATATCATCAAAAACCGATTTCATCAGACATCGATTTGCAATTAATAAACGTTTTTAGTGTTAAACTAATGAAGAAATCACCTTAATAAAAGCAACTATTGCTTAATAAATATAAGCAAAGTTGGAAATTGCAATCGTTTAAAACAGATATGCCGAATGGATATTATAAAAGCTAAGAAATAAACATAGGCTGCAAAAGGAAATTTCCACAACGATTTGTGTTCCGAAGCTACAAACTATGCAAACCTTGGAGGGGGAGGGTTGACATTTTACAGTACATTTAATAAGGAAATTACAAATAAAAGGAAACGACCTCGAAATCAATCAATTTGTTAACTATCATCAAATACGCCCAAAGCATGACCACCTCCGCAACATTACTTCTGCAAAAATATTTTAACACAGTTGGCAAGCGAAGATAAAGAAGCAAAGAAACTGACCGCAACAACAGAATCGATATTGCTAAGCGCAGCACGACAATCGACAAAGAAATCGAGTGCCCGTTCAGGATCGCATTCAACATTGAAACGATCGAGTGAACGTTCGATTAATAATGACGCCATCTGCATGTCCCTCTCCATTGAAGTTGCATTCAACGAATCATGCAGAACCTTACATAACCCGAGAATCTGCAAACAACCTCTCTTTGTTCTGCAATTTCGACCATTACCTAATCTCGTATGTGAACCAGCCAAACATCCTACACAACAAAAATCTTTATGAATTTACAGAACATAGAAAAGCATACCAGTACCAAAGGAATCGGCCCGACATGCGCTTTTACAATCACCTCATCAGACCAACCTGTTTCATAAGTCACCAGCAAATAACACATATGCAAAATATGCAAAAACTGATGACTCCACCATTCGCACAAATCTTTCATAAAAGATCAATCATTTTTTTAACCCGAATAGCGTAAAATGCAAATTTTTGACAGTTCTTAGTGTCCATAACTTCCTTCGAAGTTGATGGATGCTGCTGGAGCCAACCTAGTGGTTACACTATATCCATCAAAATTTCCTGAATCCGAAACTGAAAGCATCAGATAGACAAAAAGATATGCACATACATAAAATGGGCTTTTGCATAGAAAATTTGCAAAAGAGAAAAACAAGGATTTAAAAAATCCTTTAACTCTGTATGGCTGATGTCGGAGTAAGTGAGCAAGTAAACTTCGCCAGCAGGCTCCCCTAGAAGGATACTCAAAGCTATGATTAAATTTCACTCGCCCATAGCCATCATACTGCAATGGCCCACCAAGTTAGTATACACACTGAACAAGATAAGTTAGCGATATTCGTTATGGAGGGATCTGTTTACTAAAAACCTGGAAATGAGATAAAGAAAATTTTGCTGATATAAATGAAACCAATTTTGCTGATGGACACAAGGAAATACCTGATTTCAATGACCTCCTTCCCTTCCTCCTCCCCCTCCCCACCCCAAGAAACTCCCATTTATTTGTTACAATTAATAAATAAAACAGAGAGAAACGAATGTAATGACAGGTGATCAAGACAAACCTTTTAAGGGTATGCGGATTCCGATGAAGGGGATTTACGGAAAAATACGTTGAAAGAATAAGGTAAATAATAGGAAGATTAGCAAATGAAGGGGTAATTATAAATGATATAAATATCCCTTAAGATGGGAATGGAGCTCAAATTGAGTAAAGAAATAAGACAGCGTTTTTTAATCGTCATCTCTGCATTTGACTTTAATGAGCGATGTGTCCCTAACTCAGTGCTCTTTTGCTCGGTACATAAAAAATGATGGAAAGAAAACAACAATAACATTTTAAGAAAGAAGAGCGCAGCTCTAAAATAAACTTTTTTGCTTCGTTGGACCCTTGTATCGTCCTCCGCTTTGCTTTCTTTTAAGCTTCTCCCTCCCCCACTCTAGAAGGTGCTCGTGGACAGCACCTGAAGCCTTATCGTCTGGTCACTCAATGACATTTACACCGCTATATGTCCATGCTTTGGCCTACTAAAAGAAATTACAGATTGCATTAAATGATTTCATTGAAAGGTCAGAAATACGTCGGGACCTGGTTCGCGAACTGGAAATCCTTTGAATATCGCATAGGATGTAGACGAATAAAAGCAGAAAGCACCACGTTGGCACATCGTATAGAAGATGCATCGCCACGGAAGAGATCGATGAGAGCGGGAAATTGTTCAGTAGCATATAATTCGGCCATACCCAAACGATCGTTCACTAATTTCTCCACTATTGATAGCAACGCATCATAGAAGTTCTCGTATTTCTGAATACTACATCAATATAATAGAAATATGGAATCCATTCCACATGAAGGAATATTAGCTGCACAAGAAAATCATAGTATTCGATTATATTTACACCATAATGCCGCTCATATCTACATCTATATAAAGTGAAATGATGCATTTCTACAACTTAAAAAAAAAACGAATATGAAATGAGGTGAAAAAATTATCCACATAACTTACCATCTCCCGGAAAACTCGTTTGGAAAGTCCCGAGTTAAAGTCGTTTGATGCATAAGAATGAGACTTTATGAATCGAACGGAGTGAAAATATGAATATTAAATGCGATGAGATGATTGATTTTGTTGACATTTGTGATCAACGGATTGGAAAGTTAACAAACAACATTTCTCGAAGGAACTGTCGATGCAGTCAATGCTTTTATTCAACGCATTTATATGACAATTGAATATGCGTTTGTGAATTAATGTAAATGAAGGAGAATCTTGCAAGCTTCTTAGATTTCTTCAAAAAACAATTTGAGTTCACAGTAATGGAATCGACTGAAGTATATGAGGAGGGATGGAAATGCAACGGATTGCAACGGAACAATTTGAGTTCACAGTAATGGAATCG
This sequence comes from Baylisascaris procyonis, assembly GCA_037389465.1. Lineage (NCBI taxonomy): Eukaryota > Metazoa > Nematoda > Chromadorea > Rhabditida > Ascarididae > Baylisascaris > Baylisascaris procyonis. Next base: position 259,661 of record JAZARR010000132.1, on the reverse strand, counting down.
ACTGAAGTATATGAGGAGGGATGGAAATGCAACGGATTTCAAAGAGACCCATAAAAGGTCGATCGCCCCACCCCCACGAAATTTAGATAATGTTCGATTGGGTTCCCTTCCCCTCTGGTCCTCCTCCCCCCCCCCCGCACCTTTCCTTCGCATCTATACTCTTTATTTTTCTTTCAGTCTGCATAAGACTACATTTATAAATTTATTACGTGTAAAACATTAAACAAGTATATGAACAAACGGGAAAAGTAAAAGACATTCAGTGATCAGAAAACGCACCCTATCAGGAAGGAGCATTTTGATTATGCAGTCAAGCATTACTGACAATTCATTCAGTGAGAAATATCTGGCCGCAAATTCAATCCAAATGACGCTGCACTGCATGTAGCCACGCATACTTGCTAACTTCGTGAAATTTTCGTTATATTCACATCCACCCGTATGCCAACTCATTCTTTAAACTCCCTTTTATTTACACTCAACTGCAATTCGATTAATTCTCTAGCCTCTTATATTCACAACCACCTTTTTCTTAAATATTTTAATAAACAAGCATCTCCCAAGACGCGACAATCCCATTACAAATTGTAACATATACGATGGACAAAAAAGTTAATGATAAACTCACCATCGGGCAACCTGCGTGACTCGGCAAGTCATAGCTCTCCCCAAGCATCCCTCGTTTTTTTTTAATCAGCCGGTTTGGATATGTAAATTTGAGCCGATTTGCATATTCAAAAAGATGAATACATTGTGTCTCAGCAGTTCCAGTGAGCAACCCAAATAAAGTTAATATGACTCCCACAAACACGAAACGCACCCACTTGCCAGATGTTCGAAATTAAATCTCCTCCACCGTCGCTCCCTTCTAAATCTCTCAGCAAATCTCTTTTTTGGTAGAGATTGGGGGATTGGAGGAATGGAAGATTCCAAAAAGGACATTTCTACCAGCATCGAAATTTCTCGATGCATTCGAGGAGTCTAAAATTTGAGCACGCAATTTCGTTATGCGGTAATTTCGCGAAAAAGGCTTCAAAAATGCCAAAATGAAAGCAAAATCGAACGATATTCTGCGCCAAACCTTTCTCAATATAGATCGTTTAGCCTCATCGGGTGTTTCACCTTTGAGTAGCTGTTCACCGAAGACGCACAACTCTTGAGCGGTTACTTCCTCCCCAGATGTTACCTAAAAATTTTGAAGACGATCAATCACATGACGCAAACATTTGATGACAGGGATATGTAACCACACAATAGAAGATTCTGATTCCGCTCACCCAGCTCCCCATTTTCATAGTTCCATCTCATCTAACGATGAATTTAAGAGTAATCTCAGCATAAAACCTCTGCAAAAATTAAATTATTTAAATATTCAAAAAGTCTCTAGGAAAATTTTTTGCTTGAAAATTGTTCCGATAAAATTTTTTGTAATCAGAAATTTATTTCATTGAAGTTGCCTCAAAATACTTAACCAAAAATTGGCTTTAACAACAACTTAAGAGTATTAAAGAATTAACGAAAATTCTTTTGACTCTACAAACGAATACCTTCTGAGCACTTGGAAAAGTGCAACTCTGATCCATCCATCTAAGCATTAGGTGAACGTGCCTCAATATTCCATCACACTAAATTCAAAACGGTAAACAAAACTCTTTGCAGTCACTTTCCCATCGAAAGGATATCATAAAAGAGATGTTTTAATCAAACACTATCTCTCATATACACAATCCACCATCAATCAAACTGCTATCTCATCCGACACATTAAACAACTATTAAAAAAAACTTACCACTTTGCATGCTTCAATCGCATGCTCACATAGATAAGCTGTTGGTAAAGCCCTTAGAAAGGGTGGGGGGGGGGGGGTGGGAGAAGAGAACTAGATGAATTTACTGCTTCGCCAAGAAAAAAATCGAGGAATTCAGAGAAATTCTAATCTCGCGTGTTTACAAGAGGGTGGAGAGAACTGGAAGAATCTGAAACTCTTTGCACTTGGCTTCAATTCCCCAAGTCCGACGTTACCATCGACTAGCTAACTTCGATCATAGTGCCACGTGGCAACAGTTGCACTATTATATGGCATTTTGCTTCGCCTATGTGGGATGTCACTTAGTGGTGAATGACGAATATAAAATTTCAACTGTAAAAAATCGTCAATCAACTATAAAAATACGAAGAAGATGAGATGCTAGGGCTGCATAATGTTGATCTAGATTGAACAGATTAGCGTTCGACATAGCTTCATCGCTATTCATTTTCACACCCTCTTCTCAATTTCCATTCCCCCGTTCCGCTGAGTTGCAAACTTTCGAGACAACGCCTATTCCTTTCTTTATTGAAAAATTAATGTTTATAGAAATAAGGAATCTTCTTTAAAATGATTACGGGAATAAGCCTTTTCCTGTCCTGTTAATTCCGAGAACTTTACATTCAATTTTTAAACTTTCAAATGTAAGAGAGAGTACCGTCGGAACGCTTGAAGCAGCTTCTATCTTCTCCTTATGAGATCTTTTTCAATAGATAGGATCGTCTCATAAAATGTTTCCTCTTCCCGCCAAGAAGTCCAACCCGCACATCTCGTTCAATCACTGATGACGTTCGTCTCCTCTGCCTTCCTTCGTTAACATAAGTTTTTTTATAAATTTTCGCTCAGACAATATAAGGTGACAACAAACGAACCGTAAAATCGAGGCAACAACTCCAAAATACGATTTTGCAAAACCAATTTTTTGCCGTCTCGCTCGTAGTGAGTGGCACATCATTATGAGTGAAATGTTTTGGTAAAGGACCAAGAGCCGCATCAGCACGTTCCTTATTAGTCTTCGAGAGAAGTCGTTCATAGACCAGGTCTCCGAAAATGTCCAGAATATCGGTCACAAGAACGAACTGACTCGGATAGAAATGAGGTGCCGCTGTTGAAGATAGAATACGTGATAGTCCAACTACAATCTGCAATAAATCAGGATCACATATGGATGGTAGTGATATAGTGATGCCACGAATGCGATTAAATATCAACGAAGCAGAAGAGATTTGAGTCGAGTGGGAGAGGTAACCGTTCTCTTTAGAAAACTTACTAACTGCATCTACTTTAACAACAAAGATTGTTAACATCGAACTCAGCCTATCTATCGCTGAGTGGAAGAACCTCTTGGAACACAATTATTTTTTGATAGGCGCATTAAAAACGAGTTCTCATAATTTGCGATAAACGATTGGGCAACGAACTCATTTTCGCGAATGCTGCACATGCTTTACTTGAAGCTTTCTACAGCAAAACTCACAACCATATTTTAATTTCCCTCTCAGGCATCACCTCGAAATATAATTCAATGTTCCACAGACATCACTCCAAAGATCAGAGATACAGAGCAGAGAAGTCCGTTGCACTTCACTGAGATACTAAACTATTCGCCATTATAAGCAAAATAAGCAAACATGTGTTGGGATGTTGAAGCAAAGCAATACCTGGACAGATTCCACTTTCCTTTCATTAGCCCAAGCTGTCAGTAACTTCTTCCTCAACTCATTCACGTTTTTCACGTATTCCTCCTGCGTGAGGTCAGCCAACTTTTTCAACCCCGATGAATCATCCAATTGCTCCAATCTGAAAACAATACGAAACAAGAACTGAAAATATACCCAAGAAAAATTTCTATTGCACATCTTGTAATATATTCACTGTCACATACCGTATAGCTTCTAACAAAACTCTCTTTAAATTTTCACTTGAAGAATCAAATGCTAGCGAGTTTCAATTGTGCAATAATATCTAAGAAACGAACGCCTATTTTTGTGACTTAAAAATTCGTCGATATATCAATGCCTTATGCCACTTTTCAGCACAGTTGCAGTTGCCATAAACCACCTTAAAGCAGTAAAGAATATAATCATAGATCCTCTTTGATATCTTCGTCAACACAGAATCCCTTTCTTTGAGCGCAACAGGGCTTCTGTTGGATGTTGTACGATAAATGTGTGGGTGGTATTTTCAACGGATCTGTGTCACTCGACATGCTTCGAGAACAGTTTCAGTCTTTGCAGCAACGTGCAAAAGAAGACTTAAATAAAACAAACCTGTGTGCCGCACGATCGGCGATCAAAATCTTCGTATTCAACGGCACTCCATTTGGTAAAAAGCTGGATGTTATTGAGAGCTTTTCATTGGTCGTAAATTCACTGAGTATTTTTTTCCTCTTGGCCGACCATGGTTCAAACCCAGCCAATAGCTGCAATAATTCAAACTATTTAGGGAAATAATTCTGTACCAACAACCTGAATAAAATCTGAACGACTAAGATAGTTCTTCAATATGAAATTTGAAGGAGATACTTTAAAGAGTCCATCTGGGTGCTCAGAGACTTCAAGAAGGGAGAAAGAAATTGATAAGAAAACCCCATCTTCGACCGAAAAAAAACATGTTAACTGTATCCTTTCCTATTACCAAGAGAACGCCCTTTATTTGCAACATTGACAAAAGCTTCCACGAAAATAGTCTGAAATATCTGAAAAAATGTAAACACCTCATCGTGCATTTAATATACCCTATTTGGTTAGAAACTAACCCTTTCTAATAATGCTATGAAGGTTTTTGAACATGCCGTTTGGATGCCTTTACAATGTCTTTGTCTCTTATAGAACGTCGAAGCATCCAAAGATTCTGCTGCTAAATCATCAAACTTGATAGAAGCCTCCTCGCCATTTTCTATACCGACTTTATACAGATATATGGATAAAAATGGAGAAGGGGTGGAGCTAGTGCAGGATTGAAAAACACACCTTGCCATGACAAGAGCGGAAAGGGAATAATTTAGCAAACTTCTAAAAATAGTGCTCTCATTTTATCGAGCTTGCTTAGAAACGTCCACACATGGCCTGCTTCACGTATGACTCCAACGTCAGGGCAATTCACAAATCACCCCTTCCCCTTTCTCAACCATTTTAGAAAGATGCTCTACTGTGTTACAAATAGAAACCCGATCCATCATTATCCAATCTCGTTAGTTTTCACAGCCACCCAATTCACCTGGGAAGCGGATGAAAACTTGTTGGGGCAGGAGGGAGGGGGGGGGGGGGGGTTGAAGAGTGGGTGACAGATACGCTGGGAGGAGGGCAAGCAAGAGCGAGGGTAAGTTTAAAGTGATTCAAGTCAGTGAGTTCATCCAAATTAATGAAGCTGTTACTCTTCAAACCCCTTTTCTGTTGTTCAGTGAGGGAACGCTTGAATTGGCCTAACCTCCCTGTCTACTAGTCCATAAATGACACTCCCATTGCACTCTCTCTAGCCTCTCCTCAGAAACGAATCCCAAATAGCTGCAATCAGAAATGAAAAAAACATCATAGTGACCGTTTCTTTGGGTAGGTGTTCTTCTCCCTCTGTAGCCAACGTATTCGGCAACGTTGGTCCAGTTTTCTCGATTCGGATAGAGCGTAGATCAACTCGGGCAACATTCGGTTCGGGTTGTTCATCGCGGGTTGCGCCTAACAACAAATCCACTAACAATAACATTTTTTTCTAAACTATTTTAAAAAATATCTTCTACAATTACTTATCGTTCCATTCCAATTGCTAAAGGTGTTGATTTGCCAATTGCCTAGCTGTTTAAACTAATTAAGTAGATAAGTTGTATCAGGTGGCCTGGTCGGATGGCACACATGCGTATCGATTCAATCCCGCATCTCAACTTGTGTGCTGTCTCTTGTAAGGCCAAAGTCAACAGATTAACAGCTGCTACTGGCAGTACACTGGGTGCTGTTGCACTGATGATTGACGATGGAGAGCAAAGGAATGCTTCCGATTTATTCTGGCTTAATAATTGAATTATGAAAGTTCCCAAAACTTTTACCGGAAGTTTCAAAACCGAGGTGCTATCAAAAATCATCAACAATTACATCTACTGAACTTTTACCTAACAAAATATTATAAACGCAGTTTGGAGAAAGCAAAGAAGTTCATAATGTATGGCCAGTTGCTTCTACCTGAATTATTAGTGGGGAAAGAGGAATTCTTGTGATTTATTGCTTTATTGCCTTCTCAAAATTGTGAATATAATTTTGTAAATTTCCTATAATTTTATGGGTTGCCGACAAAAATGTCAATCGGGAAATTTAATCACGAATCTCTATGCAACAAATTGTTAAGTGATGTGAAACATCGATAAGTGGTGAACATTTCTGATACCTCAGTGGATATTCGCAATGCGGTTAATGGCTACCTTTAAAGATAAAACAAAGAGGTATCATCGAACGCCGATGCCAAAGTCACGCAACAAACTATTGTAAAACGACACGGCAGTGAATCTGCCGAAAGCGCTTTGGCCTCTATCGACGCACTCAATTTCCCTTCCATCGAGAATATTTCATTGGAGTATACGACAGGAGATGACCTAGTATGTCGATTTCAGGGATATTTCCTTTTCGACACCTGTAACCGGTGTAATCACCTGGCCGACCACTCACCCAATGGATCGATAAAGCCCGGAGGCGATTCTTTAGTGTGTTTTGCAGTGATATCCGTTTGAGAGGTGTGCAAACGTGTTATCTGCGGGCGTATACGCTTTGTACTCAACGGATCGACGAGAACCTCGACTGCTCCTGTTGCCCAATCGTCGTTTTCTTTGCGCCAATTTCGAGTTCGCCATTTCCACTTCCAGGTAACGGTCGAGTCATCAAACAACATTGACAACACCTGTAATAAAGCAATAACAAATAAATCAACAATAATGTTCAATTTGTATGACTTCCTTAGGAATTGCAATAAATGAACGGAAGACATTCACTGAAACAGCTGTATCGCAGAGGGGATTTCAGCAGAATTAAGTCAGCTGGGGTAGGATGTGGAGGTACTAGAGCTGGTTCTGCGAACATAGGCTGATCCATGCTTCCGATATTATCCATCGATGCGTTGTCCAGTCCTTCAGCATAACGATATAACAACGTTCGATTATGCCCGATGTAAAAATAACTGCGGCAAGCTAGCATAAAACCATCTGAGGCATCGTAAAGAGAGGCAACCGTGAGAGGTGGATTTATAAACCATCATCAACGCAGAAATAAACCCTTCCAGGTCACCTTTACAATTCACTGCAATCATGAAAAGCGAGCAATGATCGCGGTATAGTTGGATCGGAGAGAGCAAGAATGCAAATATTTATATTCGCCAATATAAACTACTCACTCGAATAAAGTTTTATTCATCAAAAGCTTTAAGGTATCTTTACGAAACCCCATTCCTTCAGCATACTTGCAGAGTTGAATGCAATCACGTTAAATGAAACCTCACTACTGCTACTTGGTGGTACACAACAGCTCCAACACATACACGCTCCGAACCATACGTGAAAATCATTCCATGAAGCCTGAACTGTTCCACTCGTTAAGCATATTGAACTGTGTGGAATTTGAAGTAGAACAGCCGAGTAACAACAACATCAGTTTCTCAATTTTTCTGTCCTCACCACAAAACTCAACAGACAGCTCAAATTACGACCCAAAATTAAAATTACGGAATTTTGATTTTCCAGGGTTTTTTTTTTCGGAAGCACATCACTAGAATTGTTGCGAGGGTTAGGCGTTTCATGGGAGATTTTAATCTTTCATACTCTCTCTGTTCAATGCGATAACAAAAAGATATTCATGGGCGCTATCTCGGTTTCGATGCTCTGAACAATAAGTGCAATTCCACACCTGTCCCCCTTCTTTAAGTCTTGTTACTCTTTTCTATTGTATTTCAGGTCCATCAATCTTTTCTCGCTTTATCTGGTATCAACAATCTTCTTTCTTGCTCCCATTATCTGTGCAGTAATGTTTTCTTGTCATCGTTAGATAACAACCATACTTCTGTGATTTACATACTGTTCATTGATGCTTTTCTTTTATTCTTGACGCTTAATATATTCTTTTTTAATCTCTACAACTTCAGTAATGTATTTCGATGAAGAAAGTCCCAAATCGGTTAAATCTTCGTTTTAAAAATCGTCCAAATTAAGCAGCTACTAGGTGTAATGGTGATGCTGTTACTGGACGGAACGATGTTGCATCGAGCAAACGAGGAATCACTGCGGTGATTATGCGTTACTTCCATTTGTTCAACGATTTCCTTTGTTGAGTGGGCAATGTGATAAATGAAAATCAGTGTGAGAACCTCTCAGAATAATGCAACATCTTGCGGCTCATTTTTATCACAATAGTAGTATTTTGACATATAAGATCGTGCTTTATCAGAAGCAACTAACTGATGCGTAATGTTGGACAAGTTCTATCTATCAAGTAGTGAAGGTTATCATCATAAAGGTGGGCATTTTAGGTATGACCCACAAAAGTGAAACGTCCATCCACTCGGTCATTTCTAAAGGAGCAATTCAGAAGTGATATTTGGACATCGGAAGTAAAGAAAATGAAGAACACAACTGTTCACACCAACTATCCGTATTTCCGCCGATGGCCCCTCGTTTTCTAAAACATGAAATATTTGGGAAAATGCATTATACATTCGCCAGTAACTTACTGATATCAGTGATCAGTGATATTATGTAAATGCTCTATCGTCCAATGTCGCGAGTGGTGCAAATAACAAGGCCGCAAATCACACGTTAAAATACAAAAATTTTGAAAACCCCCGATGAAATTGAAATTTTACTGATGACGTTTTGCAAACGATAAAAGGAAAAACACTCGTTTAGGTGCAATAACCACTTGCAACGCAAAGCATTCCAACGTCGTTTCCCCATCACGCCGCGTCATCACGTGGTAAAAGGCGCAGAATGTATGTGGAATGGATATGATATGGGGAGGGGGTGAAAGTAGTTGGAGGTTGGAAGCAGATATGCAAAGAGACTGGAGGATGGGGAGAGGGGAAGTCAGCGGATGGGATATAAGAAAGGTAAATCAAACAAAGTCAAAAAACCGAAAAGAAAAGCAAATTGAAGTGAATTTTTTAAATGGGTAAAATGAAAGTCCCTACTAATATTATAAGGGTTTTGCCGAATTGACAGATTTTACCTGTTTCTTCTTAAATTTATTTCCGATCTACTTTACCCGCTTTGCCCTTCCCTCACTCACTTCCTTCGCCCTTTCGATTCTCCTCTCATATTCACCTCACATACCTTCTCTTTCCTAGCCCATCTGATGACGTGATGTGACAGTGAAACGTTGCAAAAGCGTTTTTTGTTGTTATGTTTAGACTCCTTTTTATCCATTAATTGCATAATATAACAAACAGCGCAACAAAAGTCGTTGAAGATTCCATGAATTCCTGGACAGTGGCATTATCTGCACCGGGAAATGTAATGCTGCCTTTCGGTGTCAATTACAATCACGTTCCCACATAACTTTATTCTCTAAGGTTAAAACTTTTCATCACTGCCAAAGGATACCGATCATCCTAACCCAACAAGAATAACCTCATTACCGTATCCACCACGCCCACCGTATCATCAACAATTCATATGAACCTTATCACGAAATTTAAGAGACTCGGCTCGCGCTTTCAGACGAGTTTCTTCCGAAGCTATGAGTCAACTGCAAATGGTACAATTCTTCTCGTCTTGACCTCTGTCAAGACCCGGATGGAAGCATTCTTTCTTTGAAACGCCAACTTCTTCCACGCTCCCAGAGAAAATCACCGTTGAACCCCATAAGCGAAAGCTTCTGTCCAACGAAATGTGTGCAAATATTCTCCGAGGTCCTCGCCGAGTGTTATCAATATATCATATCTCTTATCAGTCGATGGTTCGCATTTATCATCAATATTTTATCATCGAACCACAATCGGAATCACTAATAAAACAAATCAGAAAAGCACCAAACACTCATTTGTTGAGGTATCACACAACTCCACTGCTCCCTCTACCAATAAAATCCTCTCAAGAAACAGTCAATCGACTGTACATTCCACCATAGAAATACTACACCAAATGCATTTATACATTCGCTTATCGTTAATGAGTGAATATAAGGAAGACTAAATCCGACATATATTGTTTAAAAAATAATAGGCCAGAATTCTCGAAGAAGCGAGGCAAGTCGAATGGGTCTGAAAGCAAATTACTTATTTCGATAAAATTTTGCGATGAAAGCAAAATATGTCATTTGTAGCAGATGGTGCAACATCGATGCAACATAACTTCAAATGATAACGATGGATGCACTCCTAGGGAATGATTATTTGTACTCGTGGGACGACTATGAGGGAACTCGACCGATAGGAAATTGCCCGATTCGGAATGCCCATTTCATAAGACAAGACATTATCTCTTAGTTATCGCCCAAAACGACCCGGTCATTTTTGATGTTCGCCGATCGTCTTTTGCATTCCAATTTAACATTAGACATATGCAGATATAGACATAGCTTTATGCTTACATAGTCAAGTCAATTTCTCCCCCATTTAATTTACGGTGGTGGAGAAAAAGGCATGCTTCGGTGTTATGTCGCAAGTCATATTTAAATAAGCTCGTGTGCATCAAAAACAACCTTTTTTAACAGTCCACGCTGCACTAAAACACACCTAGGAGTCCTCCTTTTTTTTGAGTTTTTTACACTACGTTTACAGACTTTCTAACATGACGAGATTTTGCGCTTAGATAAGCAACATTTCTGCAGTCAAACAAACAGTTTTCGGTTGCTGATACAAGCTGAATTTTTTAGAACTAAGTGGGAAAGGCAGAGTTAAGCGGAGAAAATATTGCGGAAAGACTATTTTTTTTAAATTTACATTTCTTTACAAGACTGCTTGCGGGTGCTGCTTGGAAATCAGATGCGGGTGGCTGCAGCTGTCCCCTCTAAACATGAGATGGGAAGGGATACTCACATATGGTGCTAATCATCGTCTCCGCTCTCCGATAGTTGTTAGTACGATATTGTTAGTGCAGGCAAGTCATGACAGCAAAGGAAATTGGATAGAAAATAAGTTGCCCCTCATTTGCACAAAACATCCATACTGCAAATGTGCTAAGTAAAAGTGGTGTTATCTTTGCGGTGATTCGGCGGTCACAAAAACACATCGACGATAAGTCTTGAATGGTATCTGAGATGACATTATGAACACAACAGGAAACATTTTTAGACCCTCTGCATGGAAGCCACCATTTAAAGAACTCGGTTATATAACTGCTGTTGTTGTGCGTTATCACATAATGATCAATAAATGCAAATACACCCCATTTACCATTAATTTTATTATTTCTTCCATCGGTTGTTTTCGTAGTCATAGAATTTAGGCGGTCCCAAGAAGGCACCCTTCTGGAGTACAAGCATCCGCTCAACTTGCGCTTCTTTATATTCGTTCTGGAACGTCGAAGGAATATCCGGATAGACTGCAAAAGAATTTCTGAGAACACAATATCTCTGAAGCTGGTTCGATGAACGAAAGTTTGTACATTAACTCAGTGATTAAAATGCCTACTCAAAAATCTAATGACCAACATCAGGATGCGTCCTGCTCTAAGGACCCTTCAGTTCTGATTCTCCTATTTGTCCTCCTCGAAAAGTGAACTAAATACTGATTGATAAGATTACTGAGTCACAGATAATAAATGCACTACCTTGTCAAGCATTGCTTCTCTAATTTTTGAATTATTTCGTTGTCTTCGACGCAAAATACAACACCAATTGCAGAAGAATAGATAAAAATAGGTAGTAGTCAAAGGATGTGAATTGCATCACATTTCTTTCAAAAGGAGAAACAGCAACAATGAAACTCGAAAGAAACTTTGCTTATCTTTAATAAGTGTTTTTCTGTTAACATTAAACAAAAGATTATTGTAAAGGAAATATATAAATGAGAACGACTAAAACTTATACCAAATCTATTCAAGAAAGTCGAGTAAAAGGTAGCCAATGCCATGACAGTTAACACCGTTGCCGCAATCACTTTCCAATAACCAGATGGCGCTTCAAATTCGGCAAGCGTTTGCCGGAAACTATAGCGGTAAAGCATCTTCTTTTCTTCGGCTGTTAGATTCTTCCAGTCACCCTTTTCCTTCGAACGTATCGGTCTTATTTTGTCATCCTCAACCCGGAAACGAATCGCCGGATACCAGTAATCCAACCGATCCTGATAAACCTGAAACCAAACATATCGCAAATCGGAAAGACATTCGTAAACATGAGTCCCAGCCGGGCCCAAATAGACAGCAACGGCTAGCATTTCACTCAAACGCATAACGGAGGGAGGAGGGGATGGGATGGTAATCAAGGTGCAAGTTAATTACCCAAGTCCAAACTTGAAATATCTGTCTATTAACAACGATGGGAAAAACGATGAAGGGATCAAAGTATGCAGCAAGTCTCGCCAACCATGACGAGGATGACGTAAGCGATGCGAACTTGAGACGGCAAAAAATGCGATGCAATGCTGATCGGCGACACGCCATCTGCAGCGCTGCCATATATTAATGCGATAAATATGGTATCGCACTGCGAAATAGCTAGGTGACAAGGACATTCAGGCTCCATTAAGAGCAACTTCTAATGCTCTGTTATTTATTCCATTGGAGGTCTTTAATGGTGCATTAACAGGATATCCGAAAGAGCGCACTGCTTTATCACTTCAACGTTGACAGCATGCCAGCTGAACTCTTTTTAAAACGGCTGCTATGAGGTCAGCAGGAAACATTTCATCAATATAGTTTTTGCAAACTTTCGCGGTGCTGTTCAGCATGTCGAACTCGCGGTCTCGTACACATCGCTGTGTTCATCTCCCTCCTATTAATGAGTACGAGCTGTGGATTATGATCCCCACGTCGCCCATCCTAGTGCAAAATGAGGGTTAAAAATTAGCATGCAAACTATGTAACCTTACAACCCCTCGAACGGTCGTAATTTGTTTGCAGTAACCTAGTGCTATCAAGGACGACCGACGCCTGTAAAGACAAGCAATCGAAAGTTGGGATGTGTTTTAGCTGCTTCAGTTAGATCATGCGATAACCGGAATAGACGATACAGGTTTCCCGTTCGATTTAACAGTTCAACGTTATTCGCAAAGGAAGGTGTAATTGTGGGGGAGACGCGATGTTGATGATCTAACGAATGAACCAACCAATGAATTTATTGACATAGAGCGGTGCTTATATACAGTTTACTTAGGCAAATTCTTTAATAGATAATTTGTATTGCTTTAGGCAAATTCTTTGCTGGATAATTTGCATTTTCTTTTGAAGGATTCATAAACCTGAGAAATGAGCATTTCTAAATCCAAACGACTTTGAAAGTGAAATTTTGTGAATCTTGTCAGCGCCAGCCGAGAGCGGCACCTTCGATATGCTTAGGAATCGATTCTTCTCGACACTCCCCGCCGAAGATTTCGTCGTTAGCATTGTTCTGGTCTTTCGGAGAATCGATCCTTTAGAGGAGAGAAAATTTTTCTCGTTTACTCTTGACCTTTCCCATTCCTTTCTCTTCTTTGCTTCCTTTTCAGCTTCTTCCTTTTTTTCCTCTTCTTCTTCCTTTTCTGGTTGTATCGATTCCACTTCAGGACGTTCGCGTTTAGTTGGTTTTGGTTGCTCTTCTTCTTTTTTTTTCTTGGTCCTGTTCTTCGACTTCGCCATCATATCTCGATAGCGTTCCTTGGGAATCGAATTGAGAAGTCCGCCTGTAAGACCTTGCTTTGCCTCAACTGCGTTTTGACCGCTTGTCGATACTGCTTAATTATCAACTCCTCTGCCTTGAGTTCTTTGGGTTGCTGTTTGGACAGTAGTGCATACTTTTTGAGCAATTCGTCCTGAACGCGTTGATTGTACTGCATCTGGTTGCTGGTCTCCGCTCCATGTTTCGCTTCCATATGTTTTTCCTCCATAGGCTGACATTCATTCAACCGCCCATTTTCAAGATCCTTTGCTTGCTCATGATGCCTCCGCAACAATGCGTGATTTGTTTCCGCTTGTTTGGCACGTACGTCCGACTTATTGGCAGTTAACTTCTCCTTTGGTATCAACTTTGTTGTGCGCAGTGTTGAAAACTTGGATCGACGTAACGTCGCCATCTCATCATTAATTGGCTGATGGAATGGGTCATGCGGAGAAATCGGAGAGGAAGCTGGAGCTGTTGAATCGCTTTCGCTTCCCAGAGAAGATTGACTGCGGTTAGACGATACAGCCGAATGTGTTGATTCGTCATCACCAAGCCGGATTATCGAACGGTTTTTTGCTGTAGCCGTAAGCAAAAAGATCTGTTCCTTGTTGTCTGAAGTATTCTCAGTGCATAACCTTCGGTCGAGTGTCGCATGACTGGCTTGAATGGAGTCAGTAGTCTGCTGACTGTTTCCTTCGGCGACATTGACTCCTAGAGAATCCTTGAATTCGGTGCGCTTTGCCTTAGAAGTACAAAGCGCTTGATGATGATTGGTACTGCGGCAGTAATAACACGGTCGTCGAAATGCACAACTCTCGGCGTAGTGGCCTTTGCGGAGGCAGCGAAGACAGAGTTTGAGTTTCTTTGCGCAATTCCTGCGTGCTTCGGTATCTTGAAATCGAATACACAATGTTGCCCAGTGATGAGCATTGCAAAAGGGACACGGCGGCGGTTCTTTGTCGCTTATAGCGTTTTGTTGTCGATCCTTGCAATTTGAGCTAGTTTGAGGTTGACGTTTCTGGACTGAAGTAAACGCTGATGTTTCCTCGGTCTTTTCCCTGGTCGAAGCTGCTTCTTCGTTTTTTCGTTTGATTGAGCGATCTTGTGACCATTTGAGCTGCTTCTGAATTCGAAGTGCTGTTTGTAGATGCGAGCATAAGGATTCGACATTCCATCCTGGGCTACGCTCCTTCTCCTTGTGTATTTCCATCAAAACGGAATTCGACAGCTTGCTCTCGATTATTGTCTCGAGGAGAGGATTGTTGATTTGTTCACCCATCTCCTTCAATTGGCGCACGATCGTGAGAACTGCGCTCGCATTGTCGTTGAAGGAATTGCGTTCCATTGGTTTGAGTGCTTGCAACTGTAGATGCAGGGCACGACGAAGTGCGTTGAGATTGCCATAGCGCTGCATTAATGCTTCTTTGATAACTGAGTAATTGTTCTCGTTGAACGCGTATCCGGCAACAGTTCGAGCCGCTTCACCCTCAAGGGTACTGAGAAGGTACTATAATTTGTGTACCGTTGGAATAGGGGCCTCGTCGACTGAGTGTTGGAAAGAGGCCCAAAACATAGGCCATAGCAGCGGGACTCCTCGAAAATGGAGCAGTTCCAACTGAGGTAACCGCAAATTTGGAGCGTTTGTAGTTGAGGTGACATGTGCATGTGTGGAAGAAACAGCCGGAGGAGAGTTGGGAGAATCGGCCGTGGTGAGATTCTCGCCGGCAGGTGTGCGAAGCTTGGAGTCAATATTCGTTAAATTTGCGTCGATTTGATCGAGGAGATCGCGAGCTTCCGCCACACATGAAAAGAAGCCCGTTGGATCCGTAATTGCATGATGATACGCTTCTTGATCTGCTTGATCGGCTTTGCCCAACGCCTTCCTCCAGGCTTGGTCGAGGGCGGATATTTCGTCGATTTGGCGTATGAGGGTGCGCGACGATAAGTGGTACTTTTCGCGAAGATCAGACAAGTAGGCTGGCAGATTTTCGAGAGCTGCCGGAATTGAAGGTCGATCTTCGGCACCATTGCGATGGTGCAATGAAGCCTGTTCGCGAGAGCTTGAATTGGTAGAGCGTAGAGTCCCATTAGCGACATTGCTGAGAACCCAAATTTCGATCACCGGCTGAGCCCCCAAATGTGGCGGAGACGCGATGTTGATGATCCAACGAATGAACCAACCAATGAATTTATTGACATAGAGCGGTGCTTATATACAGTTTACTTAGGCAAATTCTTTAATAGATAATTTGTATTGCTTTAGGCAAATTCTTTGATGGATAATTTGCATTTTCTTTTGAAGAATTCATAAACCTGAGAAATGAGCATTTCTAAATCCAAACGACTTTGAAAGGGAAATTTTGTAAATCTTATCAGCGCCAGCCGAGAGCGGCATCTTCGATATGCTTAGGAATCGATTCTTCTCGACAGTAATGCCTGCATTAACCACCAAGACAACATAAAATGAAATGACTGTGTGAACTGCAAGATGGCTACTTCATTTTTCCTTCCACGTAATCACTTGGAACTAACTATATACGGCCGTAAAACTTCACATGTAAAAATTTTTAGTTCCGTTTTTCATCTTTTTTGTGTTTTATCTCAACTTCCTGGCGTGGGAAAACATGCGTTTTATCCGTTTTGAATGAAACTCGAAACAACGCCAATTATGCAGCGAAAATTCAGACTATAATAGTACAACATAAACTGTTCAAATGTGTAGCGCAACAAATAAGCGATGCAGTAGAAATCACTTAATGAGAATAACGTCATCTCCAGTCGATCCGAAGCCGACAACCTCGCGTCCAGCCGCCTTCTCGGGTCCCCACCAATGTTCCAGATGATGTCCGCTCGCAATACGTGTCGATGTCTGAAGAGCACGACGTGCCCACAATGGCTGCGTCATAAGTCGAGGAAAAAGTAGACTTCGCGACAACGTCATCTCTTCAAACTTCACTCTCACTTGCATGCAAAACGGCAATTTTACACGCATACCATATAACTCGGGAAATTACAACACAGTTTATCGGGAAACTCTAAATTCACCCCCTCCCCCTCCTCTCGACTTCAACATTTCAGTTTACTGGAAGATCGGACGAAATTGGAAAACCAGATTTCATAAGCGATAAGGATGGAAAGGGGAAGGCAGCAAAATAAGATTTTCAGAGATGAAGTAAGGGGAACATTATATTAGAAGTTCCCTGAGGCTAAGTTACCTCAGGGATAGAACTAACAAACAAGCATGAAATAACTCCATAGAAACTGTAATGATATCCACCCTAATAAACCGAAAGAAACACTACTTAACCGTGATATAAATAAACATACTCCCATCAATAAAGCACAAAATTTAAACATTCAAACAATGTGGAAATTGCAAGTGCACCTACGGCTGCAACCAGTGGGTTACACAAAGACGTTGAACTTCTGGAGAAGCGTACCTGCAGTGTTATTGTCCCATAAGACTTCATTCTACATGCTTTATTTTTGAGTATATCTTGGCGCATAATAAGCACGGAATTCAGCGAAGTTGCGCATTGACATTTCGGCACCTAATTAGGCAAATTTTGGCATTTGAGAAGGAAATTCACAACGTGAGGGAAAGATTGAGTTCCCCAAGGATATAACAGAAACCACCTCAAAAATTCTAGAACAGCAGTTAGAAAAACTGCTATTCTCCTCTAATGTTCTCCTCCACTCTCACACTACCAACTACACAAGCCTCATCGAAATACAAGGATGAGGGAGTTTCTGAACCTGAATTGTCACATCAAGGCCTCTAATAACGTCCCAAAAAACCTCGAGATTCAAAACCTTCCTGGCCTTTACCTCAAATTCTACTTGAGGCAACTTTAATTACCTAAACCCAAGCTCGCAGTGCCACTCTTACAACCTTCCCTTCCGCTACACTACAAATAATCACATGAAAAGCTGTTTTTCCAACACACTCCGCAATATTGGCATCTCTTCGGTGAGGCTAACATTGGTGGGGGTCGGCGCACTTAGCCAAAAAGAGACGGAGAGAGACCGCGCGCGTCTTCAGCGAGCGACGCGGCACTGGTCACTCTGAAATAAATCGTCGCAATAAATGTGAAAATATATAGTAAGGAAATGAGACTCGAACAACGGATTTCGACACATTCGAAAGAGCACTAAAAGCTCTATCAGAATCAAAAATAATCTCGGACAAAAACAAGAACTTTTCTATTAGATCGAATTTTTATATGCAGTGCAATTGAGAAAAATTGCATGGTCATCGATAAATGAGGGCCTATAACTGTATAAAGGAACAAGATTTGGGAAGAGTGACTAGGTACATTCGAAAGAGCATTAAAAGCTCTATCAGAATCAAAAATAATCTTGGACAAAAACAAGAACTTTTCTATTAGATCAAATTTTTATATGCAGTGCAATCGAGAAAAATTGCATGGTAATCGATAAATGAGGGCCTATAGCTGTATAAAGGAACAAGATTTGGGAAGAGTGACTAGGTACATTCGAAAGAGCATTAAAAGCTCTATCAGAATCAGAAATAATCTCGGACAAAAACAAGAACTTTTCTATTAGATCGAATTTCTATATGCAGTGCAATTGAGAAAAATTGCATGGTCATCGATAAATGAGGGCCTATAACTGTATAAAGGAACAAGATTTGGGAAGAGTGACTAGGTACATTCGAAAGAGCATTAAAAGCTCTATCAGAATCAAAAATAATCTCGGACAAAAACAAGAACCTTTCTATTAGATCGAATTTTTATACGCAGCGCAGTTGACAAAAAATAGACGTGCTGAAACGTAGCGGCGATGGAAGAAAGAAATCGCTCGTTGAACTATGGAAATCCTATTACTGGTTCGAAGGCCGCTGTCGTTTCTCAGCAGAATCGTCGGTCTCTGTCGTTAAGATGAAGGCAACATCTGGAATGTTAAATATAATGATGATCACGACGAAAGCATACTACATAAGTAATGCAAGTTTTGTATAGCTTGAATTAATAACATTAAAAATATAATTTTTTCTCTTTCTTAAATTTCGGTGAGTTTGGTGCTACTTCAACTGATAACTTATCGTGGAAAAAATCAGAGATGTGCAGTCTATGTTTGACGATAATGTACGAAATATAGCCTGCCGAGCCGGATGTAGCTATTTCTTCGAAGTATCCTTGCCAGATTCCATTCATCTCAGTGTACACGTAGATGTTCAAGTCGAAGCAAAGCGCTGCAGCCATTAAGTCGACGTCGTCTCCCCAACGCAGAGTATCCGCAGCGTTGAGAGCTATGTCCCGCTTCCATTGCAACATTTTGTCTACACTGTTATATGTGGCCGTGTTCATGAACATCCCTGAAATCTACTCACACTCTGCCGATCTTAACTGCTGAATGTTACAGGTTGCTACAAGGTTATAACGGTATGAGCACACTTTTAGCGCATCGTTTGCGAATTCCTCTGAAGTAATGAATTATTTTGTAGCATTCAAAGGAATACCTATCCAAGGCTCAGTGTTCTTCGATACGGTAAAGGCGATGAGAACCGACCGCACTTCCTGGTGATAGTTTTCCGTTCCCGTGATGCAATAAGCGAGTGCTCTGAAAGACCAAAATGAATTGCACGCCATCTAATGCCAATGCCACATTTCTTTGTTAGAAGCCTTTCTTGCAGAAGTAGGGGTGCTTGGAAAGTCCTTAGCGTCCTAATGGCGCTGTGCAAAAATAGGCTGCCCATTTCTGAACACCTAGTACTGCACATGCCTTATGCAGTTAGCAAGCTTCCGTTCTGCTGTTAGTGGACTAAACTAATAGGTTGCAATGTGCAATGTGCAAATTTTGTTGCGACAGTTTTCGCTTTTGGAGGGCTTCTAATGCGAGAATTTGTTTGCTGTGATACTGACCTGTAAAGACAGTTGCCATCGCCTCTGACTGAAACCGTCGCCCATTTGTCCGGCTTCTGATTGACTAGGAACGAGCACGAGTCGGTGTATGCAGGACGGCTACCTTGTACGTGAGGCAGTGCTTCTTCCATACGTTGTTCAACCATTCTAGACTAGGCGGCTCGAAACGAATGGTCTTGGTAGCCCCTATTTTTTTTCCGTTCTCCTCCACATCTTCATGTGATCTGGCTTCTTTGGTTGCAATTGCGCACTTCAAATGGCTGCTTGCATTGATTCCTGCTTTGCAAGCACTTGCGGTTGCCTTCCAAGCGAAATGCAACATTTCCGCTGAGGGGCATGCCGCCTTCGAGTTGCGTTTTTACTCTTCAGCCCTGACGGGTCCGTGTCGGAAAGCAAATATTGCATGCGATCAAGGTATGGCAATGCAATCAACCATGCATTCAGTGCGTCGGTTGGTTTCTTTACCATCAAGCGAATCTGCAATGCCCATTATCGGTAGGTATGGGTAATCTCATTCAGCTCTCTATTAAGAACAATGTCATAAATGCACAAAAATAATGCATAAGACAAAAGTAACTTGGTATTTTTGCATGTATTTCAGAAGGCGATAGTTGAGCCGGACATATTTCGGATTTCTTGGTTTTGTCTTCGCGCCCTCTGTCAATTGCTGTATGCGCGTTAAATACTCTGAATGACGGGAGTGAAGGAAGGCCAAATATGCGCTGATCGTAGGATTGCGAGGAGCACGCCACTGCTTTAAAAATTTCTACATTATTGCTTCGTTGGCAAAATTGCAGCTTAACAAGCAATACTCAGAGAGGACCGTGGTAGATGAATTTCGAAAAACGCGCCTTGCTAGCACTGAGTGATATGCTTCCGCCGCATTTGTTGTGCGCAGATCTGAGTCGTAGTGGTTCCACCTGTGCAACGGCAGTGAAAGCCAGTAGCCTTCGAAGTACCGCTTGAACGCGTTCAGTTCCTTACGAGGCCAACAGGTGAGCTTCGGTGGAGGAATCCAAGATTTGGGAGGTTGAGGTGGAATTTTTAGCGCCATCTCCCACGCGCAGAAGACGTGTTCTGCAAAAGACTTGCTGATGAGCCGCCACTGCTCAGATTTTGACATAGTTCACCTAATAACATCAGCAACAGCACTGCAGCCTTCAGATACTTAGCACGTTGGCTCATTACACATTGCACACGAATCAAATTTTATTTCCCTCACCTCAGCCTGTTATGAGCAACAAAAACAGTTAGACCACGAACTGCTGAGTGCACGCGTCCACAAATAGACTGCACATCTCTGATTTTTTCCACGATAAGCTATCAGTTGAAGTAGCACAAAACTTAATTCAAGCTATACAAAACTTGCATTACTTATGTAGTATGCTTTCGTCGTGATCATCATTATATTTAACATTCCAGATGTTGCCTTCACCTCACCGACAGAGACCAACGATTCTGCTGAGAAACGACAGCGGCTGCCACTTCGAACCAGTAATAGGATTTCCATAGTTCAACGAGCGATTTCTTTCTTCCATCGCCGCTACGTGTCAGCACGTCTATTTTTTGTCAATTGCGCTGCGTATAAAAATTCGATCTAATAGAAAAGTTCTTGTATTTGCCCGAGATTATTTTTGATTCTGATAGAGCTTTTAATGCTCTTTCGAATGTGTCGAAATCCGTTGTTCGAATCTCATTTCCTTACTGTATATTTTCACATTTATTGCGACGATTTATTTCAGAGTGACCAGTGCCGCGTCGCTCGCTGAAGACGCGCGCGGTCTCTCTCCGTCTCTCTCTCTTGCGCCTGCGCTTGTGGCTAATGTTACCCTCACCTCCAAATTGAGCCATTTCCAGTCGAGATAGAATTCAAAACATTTGTTCAAAAAGCGTATCCACAATGATTCCTGAATCCAATTTACGGAAATTTTGTGGACCGAACCATCCCTCTGAGCCCGTCTGGTACATCGAGGACCCAACTAATCACCGTTTTGAGAAAGAAACCTGAAAAGATTAAGTTAAATCGAAAAACAGCAACAGCGATACCACGGACGGCATTGAACCAATATAGCCCGTACCCGCAGCTCGCTGCACTAACAAGTCAGCTACACCACTGTTGCAAGGTGAGCTCTCAGCGCGGTCGACTAACCCCGGGGGCTCTGTGTACCCTCTCGCTGAGTAAATTATATTTACCCAAAAAGATGACGAACACAGTGAGTATGCATATATCCGTGATGAACTCATCGAGATCTATCGTCTGATACCAAAAGTAGCGAATCCGAGACAAAAAATATTTTTTCAAATTTTCTCTGTACTACCCCTTAGCGATTGAAAAATTGCGATGTTTGGCATTTTTTTCTCGGCTCCTATTTGTCCTGCGGCGGTAGTCGATGTACCTTTCGAGAGGTCTGGGCTGGCTTATGACGAATTCTGGCCGGTCGATTCGATTTTGAACTTTTCTCCCGAAATCGAACGACCTATGTATCGTTTGACAGAGCTTTTAAAACTGTATCCGATAGGACAAACCTGAGATCGACAGAAGTAACCGTTGACGAGAAAAAAATCGGAAACGCAAACTGCAGTACATTTATAGAGAACTGCAACGTTCGTGTACCTTTAATTTCGTCATATCTGAAGTAAAGCTGCAAGCGAGAACGAGAACCACAAAAATCGCAAAAATGGAGATTTCAGAAATTCTGGCCAGTCGATCCGATTTTCAACTTTTCTATCTTAATTCGATAAGCTATACACTTCGATAGAGCTTTTAAAACCGTGTCGAAAAAAGCAAATCGTTCCTCCGTGCACCTGATCGCTGCGGAGAAAAAAATTCCGAAATCCCAAATATAGTACATTTCAATAGAAATTTTACATATTTTAATTTTTTAAGTGAATAAATATTCGAAAAATGAATCCAAAAAGTAGACGTCGTTAAAGAAGAAAGCAAAAAGGAATGAATGTAAAAGAATGCAGGGAGAAGAAAGAAACAGAACCTTTGTGGATCGCACGAAGAAGTGACGACACGAACCTATCAACTAAATATTTTTTATCTCAGTACTTATTTTAAGGTCAGGGTTGCTCCGCCCCCTGAACCCCCGCGTGGGGGCTGTCGCCATGGAAATTGCTATGGAAGAAATTCATTCCCCATTACGGTACACTATAATTTTCATTTTTTCTCATAGATTTTCCGAAGTAACCCAGAACATGCATATAAGATTTCGAAGGAAAATTAAATGCTGATTCGTATAGAGAAAGTCCCATCAAAATCCATCAAGAATTGGCCGAGTTATAGACGCGCGTAATTCGATTTCTGTAACTCTCTCACTTTTGTCTAATTTCTCGCGGCCTCATGCGTTTTGCAATAGTTCCAATAGAGACAGCACAGGGATGTGACAGACCGTTGGAAAGGAAATCGCCTGCGGCGTCCAATGGCGCAACGTGCGCGTCTCTCCGGTTATCCGGTAAAAAGTTATGGCCAAAAATAAAAAATTTTCCAAGTGTCCTGAAAATCCTGGATCGGAGGAAAACCACACCTATATATTTGAAGTAGGCTTCAAAAGAGATGAAAACTTGCAGTAGACGACAGAACTGTGCGAGCAACAGGGAAAAAGTTACAAAAGTGAAGTCAGCAATATGCCAACTTTTTTCCATCCCAGCAGGAATTCTTCTCCCGAATTCAGTACCCCATCTGAAACCATGGGAAACGAAAAAAACTTCACCATAGTTGGCCCATCCGGAAGCGAGATCTGACAAAAATCGATTTTCCGGTTCCCCAACGGATGTCTCTTCCGAGTCATCAAACGTCCACGATCCCTCTTCACGGGAAAGTCGGGACCAAAATTCCTAAGAGGTATTATAAAAATCTGACAAAAATTTCGAAAAACGACGAAGTAATAACCATTTTTGGATTACTATTCATAGATTCTGAAGCAATTCCGGAAAATTTTTCATATTCATGATTTTCCTCACAAATCCGCATCCAACCTACAAAAGGCGCACCATGACACCCAAGACGGTAGAAAAAAGGAATCAAAAACTCAATAATCCAACCAAAAGATATCAGCAGAAATGCTTAAGTATGAAAAACGGGACCCTACCGGAATAACTCTCCAACGGAGCGAAAAATGCGCACGAAATTTTATGGATCTGGGAAGCATCAACATACAATGTGATCCACAAAAAATCAAAACGACAGAGCAAACGGTAGAGGCGAAAACGTTAGCGAAATCTGAAAATAATTAGTGATCTTCTGTATTAAATGGACTAGCTGCTGCTCCACGTGAAGCAACATTTCAATAACACTTTTTTTCATATCATCTGTGAAGTTTGCAAGAAACAAATTGGATAAAAATCGCCCATTTCGCATGGGCCACTTTTGCCCTTCGGCTAAATTGCCCTTCGACGCTCGCAAGCACATAAGTCGAAGCATTACACAACAGGCTCCCACCTTCGGCGCTCACAAGCACAGAAGAAAAAGCACTGCACAACAAACTCACGCCTTGAGATCATTTTACACGACGCTGTACATACTGCACTTATATACCTGTCCTACTTCACCGATTCAAAAATCCGCAGTGAAATTGGTCCATCTGGAGCGGAGATATCAGTTGGGACAGGTAAGCGCAGCTCTTCGCACGCACCACGCCCTCGCACGCGTCACGCGAGCCAGTCGTTCAAAACCGTATCAAAATTCGTCCATCCGGAGCCGAGATATCTTCCTCGACATTTGACACTGCGCGTAGCACCACGTGCTGCAATGCTGCGCGCGCATACTCAGTTTGCGCTGCCCTGCACCACTCCTTTCACCTTTCCCCTGTTATACTGAGCCTAATATCCAAAACCTATCGAAATTGGACCATTTAGAGCCGAGATATAACCCTAAACATTTATTCAAAAGTTATCCAGGGTGAGTACCGAATCCATTCTCCCCAAAGTTCTGAACCGAACCGCTCCCTCTCAGCTCCGTCCGCTGCATTCTAGACCCACCGAATCACTTTTTAAGAAAAAAACCATGAAAAAATAAATGTAAATGCGAAGCTTGCAACAGCTAAACAAGTGCTGCATTGAACCAGCATAGCCCGCACCCATAGCTCGCTGTACTAACCCCTCCGCTACATCAGTGCTTATGTAGCGGGCTCTCAGTGCGAGTGACATAATACAGTGAGTCTATGCCCCAGATCGCTGAGGTCACTACCCCTTGTAGGAATATCGGCCGGATTGGAATCTGAAGGAACATTGTGGTGGGGACCCGCAATGAATGAACGAACGAATGAATTTGCTGACGTAAAGTGGCGCTTTTATAGGGCTTTTACAAAGACAAAGATTCTGACAGATAATTCACATTTTTGTTTCAAAGAATTCATAAATGTGAGAAATAAACACTTTAAGTCAAAACGATTTGAGAAAGAGAAGAGT
Organism: Baylisascaris procyonis; assembly: GCA_037389465.1. Taxonomy (NCBI): domain Eukaryota; kingdom Metazoa; phylum Nematoda; class Chromadorea; order Rhabditida; family Ascarididae; genus Baylisascaris; species Baylisascaris procyonis. The sequence continues at coordinate 234,795 of JAZARR010000132.1, read as the reverse complement.
TTTGGATCTTATCAACGATTGTTGTGCGAATTGTTAGCCGACAACGGAATCTTCGGAATGTTCAGCATTTGCTTCTTCTCGACACTTCCCGCGGGAAGTTTTCATCGTTCGCATTGTTCTGGTCTTCCGGAGAATCGATCTCCTTAGTGGAGAGAAAATCATTTCTCGTTTACTTTCCGCTCTTTCCAGAAATTGCACCTCTTGGAGTGTCTTCTGTGGAATAGTATGGCCTCGTGTCGTTTTCTGCAGTTCCGCTCCTGTGTCTTCCATCTGTGGCAGTCGAAGTCGCACCTTCACTTGTTTCGTCCGCCGTTTAATTTGGCATCTACACGCCAGCACTGCGCCTATTCCAAGTGCGATGAAGATGGAAACTGTTATTGTGGTTTTAATCGCGACACCACTGACGTCATCCAGAACTTCTTGAATTTTGTGTGTGGCCACGCCAATTTCTCGTTCGGCTTCCCACAGTAGTCGTTCACCTTCATCACGTAGGGAATCAATTCCGCTTTTCCGTGTCCCACTTGAAATTGTGCTACCTTCCTTGAAACGTCTCATCTCTGCTGAAAGCATGGACAAGGCGAGGCTGATTCTTTCTTTCTCGATTGATGGCAAAGCTCCTGCTTTGAACGTTTGATGCTGAATTGCTGGGATATTTCTTGAAGAGAAGTTATCGAAGCTCTCTATCCCCTTTTCATTGCAAGGATAGATGAGTAATGAATTTGTGTCCCGTAGAATTGCGCAGACATCTTCCCTTTGCAGTAGCATTCTCGCAGCCACGGTTGGAGGTGCCGCCTTTGCGTTGATTATGAGTGCATTCGTTAGTTCACAAATTGATGTCCACACGGTCCGGAACTGTTCGTTAATCTGATCTTTCAAAAGCTCATAAACAAATTGTAGCTTTGCGTTTATGGGATCGTGTGAAGCTTCCGACGATTGAAGCGAACTGGCAAGAATTGTCGTATATTCCTGCACACGGTTTACGTGTCTCGCCGTCAACATCGTCGATGACGGGTCTGTTCGTGTCAAATGCAACCAGTTCATCCGACCGATCTCGATTGGATGAGATTTTATCCATTCCCTGAAGTCTCCTGAAACTCTTGGGTCATTGAAGATGACGATAAAGTTGTTGTCCATCCAGTGCACTTCACTCAAGCTGCATTCACCGAAGAACCCAGAGTAATTATTAAAGGTAAAGGAAGCTTCCAAATCGGGAACAAGTACAGAGTGAGAAGTTGCGAAAACTTCATGCTCTCCGAGAGACTGAAAGTGGCAGATTGATTTTGCCTCTGAGACATTCCACAGGAGAGTGTAGTCAGTGAGACAGAAACCATCCGTGATTTTACATTTTATTGTGAAATCTGCGGTGGTTGTGATCAGTTTGTCGTCACTGTAAATAGCTAAGGAGCCGAACTGAACGACGTAGTTTGACGTTGTGGTACAACGTGTACCTAATAGTCCGTACGAGAATCCTTCGGGAAAGTTTGTTTCCCAGCGGTCACGCGCTCGTTGTATCATTGGACTTTCGTTGAATTGTTTGTTAGCAGCCAACTTTGAACATAATTGGGGGGAGATCGCACTAACATTTTTGTAATCGGTCGTTAACTTCAGAGTCCAGTGGAGAAATGAGTTTGTGCACATTGTGCGAGAAATGTTGGTGCAGGACACGGCTGGAATCAAAACGTGAGTGCGGCTGTAAATTGTGGCCTTTGTCCAGACTGTGGTCTCTGAATTACTGATTTGCGAACAGTTTTGAAGGTGGGGATATCTCAATTGTACTCCGGCTTTCGATGTGTTATACCACAATTGTGCCGACGTGGCGTTTATCCTACTGCTAACAACGTAACTAACATGAGGCTAGCGACAACCGATAGATTCACGCCGAGTTGGCGCGCTTTGGAACGGGTGAGCGGACCTCCGTGAACTGAGGCGCGCTTTGCCCGAATTAGCGTCTTCATGGCTTTCTGGATTGCTATGCTCCTCCCACTCCGAGCGTGAAGCGTCACTATCAGTGATCTCAAGTGGAAAAAGGAGGTTTACTGGACGAGTAATTTTTCGTTGAGAACCACACTGAAGTTCGGCGGAACGAATTTTCCCGTCTTTTCCTTCGATTAGTTTTGAAATGATGCCAAGCTTCCATAAAGCTCTTGGCTTTGACTCATTGTGAATAAGCACTACACGACCCAGTTGAGGCTCGTTGGCGTTAACTAACCTTGGGGTCCGATGTTGACGTTGCGAGCGTTCCCGTAAGGCAAGTAGATACTCGGTCTCCCAGACCTTCCAGAATCTTTCAACGAATCTGTTGGATTCTGACCATGCATCCAGTAGTTTTTCGCGGTTGTTAATTGTTGGGTAGTATTCTTCTCCAGTATCTGAGTTTGCTTTCGTTCTTATAACAACTTCCATTGCCTTGTTTGGTGTCGCAGCAATAAGATCGATTGGTCGAATCACTTGTAGTGACTCCTTATCGACATATGTCAAAGGTCTTGAGTTGACGATAGCTTCGCACTCGCTCAGTAAGGTTTGAAGAAGTTCGTCGTCGACAAAGGCTCTACCAATCATTCGTCGAAGGGCTTTCTTCGTGATTTGAACCATCCTCTCGTAAATGCCTCCTTGCCAGGGAGCTCTTTCTGTGATATGTGTCCACCGAATTTCATTTAGGATCTGGTCAGTCGCCCTTTCCGCGAGGAGGAATGTGGAGGCGTTGTCAGACAATATTGTTCTCGGTTGACCTCTACGAGCTATGAATCGACGTAGGCATAATAAGAAGGCTTGACTTGAACAGTCGGAAACGACTTCGAGATGAACAGCCCGGGACCACAGACACGTAAAAAGTGCTATCCAACGTTTTGTTCCACCCTTTCCTTTTTCTTCGACGCTCTTGTTTTTGACATGAATGGGCCCGAAATAGTCAAGTCCGACGTCTGCGAAAGGTTTGCCAGGAACGGTGCGAGCAGTTGGTAATGGTGGAAACTTAGGAAGTCGAAACGGTCGTGCACGCCAGCGTCGACAGTCCATGCAATATCGGTTGATCGTCCTTTGGACAGTTGCTCTCCCCTGAGGGATCCGGAATAGTTGTCTCATTGTATTGAGTGTTTCAGCAGATCCAGCATGAGCGAGTCGTTTGTGTGTTTCCAAGATCAGTAGACGAGTCACAGCACTATGTTTGGGTAGAAAGATTGGACGGATTGATGCTTCTGACAGCCTGGAGGTTATTATTCGTCCTCCACATCTATGCACCCAGTCACTGCAGGACATTTCGAAAGAGTTAATTTCAGTTTCACCGACAACCTTTTGCGCGTCGCGAATGAGGCACTGTTTTGCTTCCTTGAAGTCGGTTGCAGACAGCGGTCCTGTCGCGCTGATTTTCATCCAGCAGGCCGATGAGTGAGGTTTACTGATTTTCCGAAGAAATCGAAGTGTGGTTGCTGTAGTTCTTAGAAGGCGGTTCCAGCTGTTAAATCGATTGGCATTGAAAACGTGCTCAGCGGAATGTTGCCTCTCGAGTACCTCACAGACGGTGCTATCGACAGCTTTGGCGCCGCTTGCTGGATTTGGATCAGTTGGTAGTACAGTTTGATCAGGCCAGTTGTCCGGTGCTTTTGAAATAAAAGAGGGTCCTTGCCACCACTGTAAGCTGTTAACGAGTCCTTCTGGTTTGAGACCTCGTGTTGCCAGGTCCGCTGGATTCAGATCTCCTGGTACGAAGCGAAGTTGAACATTCTTTACGGCTCTGATTTTTTGTACTTGGTTTCGGACAAACCGATCTCGATCATTGTTGAAAACTATCCAAGATAATGCAATTTGACTGTCGGACCACAAATACAGTGGAACGTTTAGATTCATTTGCCTGCTAACGTAATCGATTAGTCGGGAGCCTATAAGAATTCCTAGAAGCTCGAGACGCGCAATTGTCATCCCTTTGATGGGCGCTAGACGATTCCTTGACATGACAAGAGAAGAACCTTCTGTGGAGGTAGCGAACACTACGGACGCGTATGCCGCTTTAGAAGAGTCGACAAAGCAGTGAAGAAACTTCGGTTGCCCAATTTGCCGTTTGATGCTAATAGGTTGACTATGCCATCCTTGAATAACTGTTTTTGCTCGTTGAAACTCGGCCTTCTCGAGCATATCGTCCCATCCGTACTCCATATGCCAGAGAGTTTGGATGAAGACCTTGATCGGCAGCGTTGCTGGTGTGAGATACCCAAGTGGGTCGAATACGCTGGCTACCCACGATAGCAACGTTCGCTTTGTCATGTCACCGAACTCGAATTTTTTGAATATAACGAAATTTTGTCTGTGCGCACGTCCCATGGGATGCCGAGAATTTTTGCATTTGTCTCGTTTTGACGATCCTCTACTTTCCAACGCTCTCGAAGTGCTGCGGAATTTGAATTTAACTCTCGTAGATTCATTCCCGCAAGTTGGAACAGTTTCTTGCTTGCATCACATTTCTTTGCAGCCTCGTCAATAGTTGCTGCTGTGAGCATAATGTTGTCCACGTACATGTTGTGCAGCAGCTCCTGTGCAACAGCTGAATCGTTGTGTAGTTTGAGGTGATGGCGAATTGTAGTCGCGAGAAGAGAAGGTGAAGCGACCACGCCGAAAGGGATTCTCGCGAATCGAAATATACGCAGATTGTCCCTCGTCAGTTGGCTGTTCAGATTCTTCAGCCATAAGAAGCGTGTAGAATCGCGATCACTTTCTCTCAAACCGATCTGTAAAAAGGCTTTCTCCAAATCTCCTATGACTACTACTGTCGGAATTCGAAACCGCAGTAAAATACCTGTCAAATCAAGGAGATATATTGGTCCTCGTAAGATCGCTTCATTCAAACTATAACCGTTTTTTCTCATTTTGCTCGACGCGTCGTAAACGAGTCGAATTTTCGTTGTGTTACTCGTTGGTTTTACAACAGCTTGAATGGGCATATAGTACGTACGCTTCGGTTCGGGTTTGCTTGTAACATCTTCGATGATACCTGCCTCCAACTGCTGCTTGAGAAGTTTGTCGCATTGTAGGAGCAGTTCTGGGTTCAATTGCAGCCGCTTGATAGTCGAAATGAACCTCTGCAGGCAAAGTGCGTAGTTATCATGAAAGTGAATTTCATCCTTCCATGGCCACCCGACACTGTAACGACCAGCCACAAATTCAATAGTGTCCTCGAACTTTTGCAAGGCCACGTCGTCATCCGTAGTCGTTGGATCTTCCTTGATACCAATAAGTTCCAGCTTCCAGAAGTTTTCTATAGGGTCATTCGTTAGAATAGGCAGCGATGTAGAAGACGTTGAGTAGTAACAGCCCGTCGCTGGTAGTAGCTGGCCTTTGCCGCATAAGAGGGGGCCAACTATAGATTTGATCAGGGTGAAGCCCGATGGCAGCTTCTGGGCAGAAGAAAGATCAACGAGCTCACCAAATTGGTCTATTCCAATTAGGAGTGATGGAGTTTCGGCATGTGTACATAATTTTACAATGTCTTTTTGTAAGGGAACGTTTGCCGTCAGTTGAACGGTTTTGAGTGGCTGCGTAAGCTTGGGGACCACGTGTGCGGTAAGCGGGATTGATTTTTGTTGCTGGTCGCTCAATAGGAGCTGCACCACCTTGGTGGAGAGCGTTTGGATGGGTGTTGCTCCAAAACCGTTGATAGCTAAACGCTTTTTTGCAATAGTAGGTAACCTGAGTGTTTGCGCGAGCTCCGCAGTGATGAAAGTACGGTCACTACCAGTGTCAAAAAGAACAGTAACAGACTTACTGTGAAGTGTGAAGCTTGGATTACTGACCTTTGCTGTAGCCGTAAGCAACAAAACCTGTTCGTTGTCGCCTGAAGTGTCCTCAGTGAATAATTTTCGACCGAGTGTCGCATGGTTGGCCTGAATGGGTTCGCTAGTCTGTTGAACGCTCTCTTCGGCAACGCTGACCATTGAGGAATCCTTGAAATCAGTCCGCTTCGTTTTAGAATTGCAGAGGGCTTGATGATGACTGGTACTGCGACAGTAATAGCACGGTCGGTGAGACGGGCAGCTCTCGGAAAAATGGCCCTTGCGCAAACAACGCAAACAGATTTTGAGCTTCTTTGCACGGCTCTTGCGTGCTTCGACATCTTGAAAGCGAGTACATAAGGCAGCCCAATGAGGCGAATTGCAGAACGGACACGGCGGTGGTTCCTTTCAATGCGTGAGAGTTTGTTGTCGACCCTTGCGATTTGGGCTAGTTAGAGGTTGACGCTTCTGAGTTGAAGTAAAGGCTGACGACTCTTCAATCTTTTCTTTGGTCAAAGTTGGTTCGTCACCTTTTCGTATGTTGAGCGGTCTTGTGACCATTTGAGTTGCTCCTGAATTCGGAGTACTGTTTGCAGATGCGAGCACAGGGATTCGACGTCCCATCCTGGATTGCGTTCCTTTTCCTTGTATATTTCCATCAAAGTGGAATCCGGCAGCTTGCTCTCAATTATTGTCTCGAGGAGAGGATTGTTGATTTGCTCGCCCATCTCCTTCAATTGGCGTACGATCGTAAGAATTGTGTTCACATTGTCATGGAAGGAACTTTGTTCCGTTGGCTTGAGTGCTTGCAGTTGTGAATGCAGAGTGCGACGTAATGCGTAGAGATTGCCGTAGCGCTGCATTAATGCCTCTTTGATAACCGAATAGTTGTTCTCGTCAAACGCGTACCCGGCTACAGTTCGCGCCGCTTCACCCTCAAGGGTGCTGAGAAGGTACGATAGCTTGTGTACCGTTGGAATAGGAGCTTCATCAACTGAATGTTGGAATGAAGCCCAAAACATTGGCCACAGTAACGGGTCTCCTTGGAAATGGAGTAATTCCAACTGAGGCAGTCGCAAATTTGGAGCGTATGTAGTTGAGGTGGTACGTGCAGGTGTTGGAGAAACAGTAGGAGAAGCACCCGTAGTGAAATTCTCGCCGGAATCGGTTGGCGTGTGAAGGGTAGAGTCAATATTCGTCAAATTTGCGTCGATTTGGTCGAGAAGATCACGGGCTTCCGCTACACGCGCGAAAAATCCCGTTGGATCGGTAACTGCATGATGGTAGGCTTCCTGTTCTTGTTGGTCGGCTTTGCTCAGGGCCTTCCTCCACGCTTGGTCGAGTACAGTTATTTCGTCAACCTGGCGTTTGAGGGTTCGTGACGATAATTGGTATTTCTGACGAAGGTCGGATAAATAGGTCGACGGGTTTTCAAGTGCCGCCGAACATTGAAGGTCGAGCTTGGGCACCATGCCGATTGCATGGTGGAGCCTATTTGCAAGGGTTTGGATTGGGAGGGCATAAAGCCCCGTTAAGGCCATTTTAGTGGATATGTGGCGGTGAGCCCCCAGATGTGGTGGGGACCGCAATGAATGAACGAACGAATGAATTTACTGACGTAAAGTGGCGCTTTTATAGAACTTTTACAAAGACAAAGATTCTGACAGATAATTCACATTTTTGTTTCAAAGAATTCATAAATGTGAGAAATAAACACTTCAAGTCAAAACGATTTGAGAAAGAGAAGATTTTTGGATCTTATCAACGATTGTTGTGCGAATTGTTAGCCGACAACGGAATCTTCGGAATGTTCAGCATTTGCTTCTTCTCGACAACATATCCAAATCTGGCATCCGTTTTCCGAATTTCTCTCAGCCGATTTTCTTCTTTCTGATGCGCGTCGTTGGAGCGAATTCGTTGTAAAGTACACTGACTGTCGGTCCAAATGTATTTGTCGACGTCTTCCAACTGCAGCTGTTGTGATGTGCACTCAAGTAGCCTCGTTCCAATAAGAACTCCCATAAGTCCAGACGCGGAATGGTGGATCCTTTGATTGGGGCAGTTCGAGTCTTGCATATTAGCAGATGACATTCAACTTCTGAGTTCGTTTCTGTTCGAATGTAAACGGCTGAAGCGTACGCTGTCTTCGATGCATCCGTGAAACAATGAAGTTGCACTGCAGCTTGGCCTTTTATGACGAATCGCGGTATTTTAATTGTGCCGTCACTCCATTCGCGGCATATGCTATTAATCTCCTCGGTTATATTTTCGGGTAATCTCTCGTCCCACTTCTGATTCTTTCTCCATAGATCTTGCAGAATTACTTTCAATGGAGTGAATAGTGGAGAGACATGTCCAGTAGGATCGTATTGAGCAGCGATATAGGACAATAGTTGCCGTTTGGTCATCACTGGCTGCTTCGGTGACATTACTTTCCACTGAATATAGTCTGCTACAGTATCCCAACGCACTCCTAGCAGTTTCGTGTTAGCTGTTCCGTGACGATCCTTTTCTGGAATTGTTTCGCTGAAGGTCGCATCGTTGCTTAGAAATTCGCCAATGTTCATTCGTGCGTCTTCGAATAGTTTCTTTATGCGTTCGAACTTATCGAGAGCCTCCTCCGTCGTATGTGCACTGATCAGCACGTTATCCACATAAATGTTCTTCCAAATTTCTTCAGCTAACGCTACGTCATCGTACGAGTCCAGGTGCGTTTTGATTGTTGCCACCAGCATGAAGGGACTTGCGTTGAGTCCAAACGGGACTCTCGCAAAGGTTGAGAACAAGAAAAGAATAAGTGAGCCGAGGGGAAGGACGGATCACTCACGACAGAAACGCAAGAAGTTGACAAAGTCGTGAAGGAATTCTATATGAAGCTCTACGGGGGAGAGACCAACTGACGTTCGTTGCACGGTAAAGCGATAAGCCACTCTTGCAAGTCGTCGACTCAGAAAGAAGAAACGCGATTCAAAGCATGAAAAACGGGAAAGCGCCAGGTACCGATGGATTAACTGGCGAAATGCTCAAACTGGAGAAGGAACTGTGGCGAATGTCGCGAATTTAATCGGGAAGAATGTTTATTGAGACAGAGGCGTTGCTTATATAGTGGCAATGATATGCTTATTACAATCAGAATTAAAGCGACAACAACACTTCATTTAATGCGGGTATGTAAAATAGTCATAATAATGACAAAATAGGTACTTTCATTGGTAACAATATTTCATTTGTTTTCCTTTCTTTCAATTAAACATTTCTTTGAATAACGTTTCTTTGAATACTTAATGACAACAGCAATACATTCAATCATCTGCAATCATTTCGACCGTCATTACAATAACATAGCTTTTGCATCGTTCACATGTAAACAATTAGAAGGTGAATCACAGGATTGGTTCGCGTTTGCGACATTCCGAGGGAAAGGCGAGAAGGAAGAAATTTATTCAAGTTTTCGAAAAAAATATTTTTTCGTGAGGCTTTGTATTTGTGAACCACCTTCGGCTGCAAATATGACACATTATTAGAAAATTGAAGGCTGCAGAAGCGGTTGAAAAAGGATTAATCTTCGAGCATTCAAGAAGAAATGAAATATTGTTGCAAATGAAAGTACCTATTTTGTCCTTATTGCGACTATTTTACATAACTGCATTAAATGAAATGTTGTTGCCGCTTTAATTCTGATTGTAATATGCATATCATGCCACTATATAAGCAGCGCCTTTGTCTCAATAAACATTCTTCCCGACTAAATTCACCACAGCTGGTGCCCGAGGTGAGGCGACTGATAATCTGGGTGCCGAATCACTTCCGAGGCCTCGTCGGGACCCATTCATCAACTACCGGCCCTAACACGGGCCAGACTCGTCCGGTATCTGGAAAATGTGCCGCACTATAACGTATCTGGAAAACTGCCGATCAGCGATGCCAAATCACTCCGTCAGCTCCGGACGGAGCTGAAACGCGATATCGCCCGCATCTCCGGGCTTGCCGACCAGATCAATAAAAAAAAGAAGAATGGGCACAGTTGATTCAAACATCACTTCCTAGTCGCGCCAAAGAAGAAGAAGAACTGTACGAAGAAATGAAGCGAAGTGAAGGGAACTTCTTGGAAGTATGGTTTCAAAGACAGGAGAAACTGGAGGAACTTCGAGAAAATCTCGATGAAGTCGATCAACAACTACGGGAATATGACAAAAATCGAAAATCCAACTGATGTCAAATGTGATAGTAACTGTGAAGAAGAAGCACTACAAAATGAGAACATGCAACATAGACCACTATTTAACACAATCAACGCCAACATCCAAGAATACGACACGACCAATAGGCCAGCAACACTCAGACTTGCCTTACCGACGCAACAGTTGCCGACTTATGCGGATAACAACATTCAGCATGGACCGCCGTTCAACAAAAACAACGCGAGCGCTAGGCATCCGGCAATACATATGGCCAACCCGCCAGCAACACCCGGACTTGCCTTACCAACGCAACAGTTGCCAACTTATGCTGATGATCCATTGCGCTTTAATCAGTTTTGAATTTCTTTCGCGATGCAGTCCACAGACAAAACATATCTCAAGCACAAAGGTACCATTACTTACTTGGATGCCTAAAAAGGCGCGCCCACGCCGCCATAGAAAGCTTATCGGTCAGCCCTGCCAATTATTTGGAAGCTGTGGACAGAATCAAGCGTCGCTTTGGAAACCCAAATACTCTAAAGCTCACTTTGTATAATCAAAATACTATAAAGCTTTGTATAGTTACGAAAGGCTGCTATATGTATCATGCGCACAAAGGATTTACATAGTACGCTTGAAGCGGCTAAAGAAATGCTGTCGCCAATTAAAAGCGCTTGGCGAAGACATAAATCAAACAAGCACTGCCCTCATTATCCAAGGAAATTTAACTCACGCTATTCTCTTAGAGCTAGGCCGAGGAAAAACGGCAGATGAAATTTGGCAAATTGACGAACTACTCAAGGCCCTCGACAGAACAGTCAGTATTGGGGAGGAAGCGCAAGATATAATCCAAAACGTACCTGCAAATAACAAGATTCAAGACCACACCGATGTATCTTCACCAATCCGAAAAGAAACCTTTCCATTTTACAAAGGCATCGTGAAAGTCGGAATCGTGAACCACATCCATGCGCTTGGCGTCAGGGCCCCCATCTCAATGAAGCATGAAGTAGACGAAAGACTCCAACGTATGCGTGCTTTAAATCTATGCCAGAAATGTCTCTCGAACACACAGTCCGCCCAACAGTATACATATTCACAACATGCATTCATTGCGGACAACATCATTACAGAGCACTTTGTGCGCAATACACTACAAGTGCTGAAAATAAGCAACTTACCTTCGCGAATAAGCATGACTTTAACAACGCAAAAAATACAAAAAATCAAAGGGCTTGTAGTAACCGTACGGATTTCAGATATCCAAGGAATCTTCTCACAAACTGCGACCGTGTTGGAGCATTCAGAACGTGGCACAAGGGGAAATCAACACAACGCCTTTATGACGTCAACACAACTCGAGTAGCGCAACACAACAACTGCCTCGTGAGCAAGACCACAGCCTATTTATAGCTTCGGCTGCGGCCCTGAACGTATGGCGAAATTACAACACACATGGGGAGATATTACGTTAAGATCAAACAAGCGTGAGCATACGGCGCAGTACACAAATGCAGATCACAGTATTACTTGTTAACACCTCCCCCGAGTTCTTCAATAACTGAGTCGGTCAGGGTGTCGAACGACGCGACTTGAACGACGAAGTTGTGGAAGAACTTCTTGATCGCGAGGTTGCTCGTCCTTGTCCACTGCTTCTGCCACCATCGTTGTGCCATTGGGCCTGTTTGATGCACGATCGTACGCGTCATGTTGCAACCGGTCGCCAAAGCTGCCATTGACCGATGAACCATTGTTGTGGTGGTCCACTGCGTCGCGTTTTGGAACATAGGCACTTGTACCGTCCTCGCCTGGCGTGTCATCATCACTCGTAACAGAGATCGCGACCTGCCTCGAATTCCTGAAATTATCAGCGCCTTGACAACATATTTGGTTGGTATGACGTCTCCACGTCACTTTTCCAACCTTCACGAGCCATATGACGTTGCCTTCTCTTCCAACTATTCTTCCTCTCTTCCACGGCTTACTCTGGCTCACGTAGTCACGAGCAATTACGTAATCGCCAATCTTAAATTCTCTGTTTTTCCTAGCTCGTGTTTTCATTTCCATTTTCTGCTTCGTCTCTTGTAGTTTCTCTGTTCCTTTTGGAAACATCAAGTCAAATACAGTTCTAATTCTCCGCTTCATCATCATTTCAGACGGTGTCAGTCCCGTACTTGGATGTGGTGTCACTCTATACCTCATCAGAAATTCGCGCAACCGATCCCCTTGTGTCCTTCTATCGGATGCTGATTTCTTTAGTGAACGTTTTAGGGTATCGACAAAACACTCCGCTTGCCCGTTTGATGCGGATGATACGGCGTTGAAGTCATATGTCGGATGCCAAATTCTGCACAGAACAACGCAAACTTTGCTGCCGTGAATTGTGTTCCGTTATCAGAAACCAGAACTTCAGGGAAGCCGAATCGGCAGAAAATAGTTTTCAGCGCTTCAATGGTTTGTTCTGTGGTGATACGAGGCATGTAAATGACTTCTGGCCACTTGGAATGAGCATCCACCATGACCAAAAACATTTCACCGTTTATAGGTCCAGCAAAATCAACATGTACCCTTTTCCAGGGTGCATCTGCTACCTCCCACGGCCTAACTGCAATTTTAGGTGGGTTCTTCTAGGCCATAGCGCAACGTTCACATTCGCGTATAGTCTTCTCAACGTCCCTATCCATTCCAGGCCACCAGCAATATTATCGGGCCATCGAAACCATCCTGTCACGACCTGGATGAGTTTCGTGTAGTTTAGCAAGCACAGTCACTTGCAAACTACTTGGAATAACTGTTCTGACGCCCCAAACCACGCAGCCGTATGAAACACTCAACTCGGTTCGCTTAGTGAAAAACGCCTTACATTTTTCGTTTGGGCATCTTTCTGGCCAGCCAGATAACACGAACTCTCTGATCTGCTTCAGGACACTATCCTTGGTTGTGTGCTCCGCGATCAGTTTGGCTGTAATTGGTAGTTCTAACTGGCATTTGGCTATCAACTGGTTTACCGTCAATTCATCTCTAGCCTCTTCTTGGTCAAACTTTTGGTCGAACAATTCGTCACTTGAGATGGGTAACCTCGAAAGCCCGTCTGCCTGGCCAAATTCTTTGGTGTTGCGGTATTCTATCCGAAAATTATAATTCATGAGTGCAACAGCCCATCGTGTTAACCTGCATGCCGCTGTCTGAGGCACTCCCTTTTTCGAGCCAAAGATCGATACGAGGGGCTTATGGTCTGTGAGTAACGTAAATCTTCGTCCCCATAAGTACTTGTGGAACTTTTTCACGCCATAAACAATAGCTAAGGCCTCCTTCTCAATTTGTGCATAATTTTTCTGGGCAGCATTAAGTGTCCTTGACGCATGCGCAACAACCTTAACAGTACCATCAGTCAATCTATGGTAGATCACTGCCCCAATCCCTTCCTTAGAAGCGTCTGCGGCGAGAATAATTGGCCAGTCGGGATGGTAATGCGTTAGCAGCAATGGTGAATTCAACATCTTTTTTATCTTCTCAGTTGCTTCAATTTGCGGCCGTTCCCATTGCCACTGAACCCCTTTCTTTAAAAGTTTGTTCAGAGGGGCACATAATTCCGCCAAATGCGGTAGGAATTCTCCATAATAATTACACATACCCAGGAAGGATCGCAATTGTGACACATTTCGTGGGGGCGGCATTTTTACGATTGCGGCAGTCTTCTGAGGGTCTGCTTTTATTCCTTCAGCACTCAAAATATGCCCCAAGTATTCAATTTCGCTTTGCATAAACGCGCATTTTTCCTTGCGAATGCGGAAACCGTACTCTCTTAGTCGGCCTAGCACCTTATTCAATGATGCCAGATGTTCCACCTCATTCTTCCCAGTCAGAATAATATCATCTAGATAGGCTGCTACCCGTGGAATACCCGCCAGCATGGTGTCCATGACTTTTTGAAAAATCGCTGGCGCTAACGCTACGCCAAATGGTAAACGATGATAACGGAACAAACCCTTGTGCGTGTTTATTACCAGCAATTCCTTAGAGCTGTCATCTAACTCGACCTGTAAGTAGGCGTCCGAGAGGTCCAATTTCGAAAATTTCTCCCCTCCTTGGAGTGCCTGGTACAAGTCTTCTGGTCTTGGGATGGGATATGAGTCAACCACAAGTCTTTCGTTCAAACCCATAGAAAAATCAGCACAGATTCGAATTTTATTATCCGGTTTCTTTGCTGTTACAATTGGGGCAGCCCAAGCTGAACGCTCAATGGGACTCAAAACACCCATATTCACATAACGAGTCAACTCCTTCTCAGCCGGACCTTGCATGGCAAACGCTAACGGAAATGGTTTCCGGAACACTGGTGTGGCCTCCTTCTGTAATTCCACGTGAGCCAGAATTTTCTTACAGTGCCCCAATTCATTTTTGAATACGTCCGAATAATTAGCGCACAAATCCTCCAACTTTTTGTTCGTGTCTACTGAACCTACGGTACAGATTAGTGAACTGAACGCATTCAACCCTCCGAAGGCACGGATCCAATCTTTACCAAGAACATTAGTCGTGCTATTCTCGGCCACTCGCAGCAACAATTCCTTTTTGCCCCTGCTACACTCAACTGCAACCGTTGTCTCCCCCTTTAGGCGGACAATATGGCCCGTGTAGCTTCGTAAAATCACGGATGGTTTCCGCAGTTTTGGGCAACCGATGCTTTTCCAGCACTCTGGCTTTACTATGGTGACAACGGCACCAGTATCCAGCTCCATTTGGGTGGGTTTGCCGTTCACCTTAAGGGTAATGTTGTATGCAGGGGACTCCTCTTTTATTGCATAAATACCGTCCGCTTGCATAGAATGTAGCTTACCCCCGCTCTGCCTGG
>JAZARR010000132.1:0-215000 GCA_037389465.1 Baylisascaris procyonis | reverse complement strand
GCAAAACGAAAGTGAAGGCAAGAAGAAGAAAAATTTATTCATGATTAATGCTTTCTTGATTAAAGTAAAATAAAATAGAATAGCAATATAGCATCAAAGGCAAGAACTTAAAAAAAAGACTAACTGCACTCTACACATTTGGTAATTCTGCATATTTTGCTACTGTCATTTCTCCCTTGAATTTGCGATATTCCAATGGCAATTTTGTACTCATTTTTTCTGAAAAAAATTATTTCTGCAGCGCACCAATAGGCTTAGAAGTGTCAGTAGAAGTGTCAGTAGCTGTTTACGATCTATCAAAATATTCCAAAGGTAAACGAAAGTTAAGGTGAGCATAAAGGGCAAATGATCTTTTGCATAATTCCATCATAACGCATTAGGATATGTTCTGACAAGAAAGAAGAATGAACTTTAAATATGATTTCCTCGTGAAACTGACATCGTAGATATCTTCCTCGCATATTAAAATTTATGCAGAAAGAATTTTGAAAATCACGTAAGAAATCATTCGCGAAATGACCGCTGACAAGAAGCAATAAGAAAAATGACTATGAAATGTTAGAATATTGGAAAAATGCACCGCATGAACCTGGCTACATTTTAACTGTTTTAACATTCCATGAGGACGTTTCAAGTCGACGAATGCGAAATTTTATCTCCGCTTTTGAAAAATTGCTATTTTTCTTTTCTGATTGAAGAGAAAGCGCGAAGTAGGATTGATAAAAGTAAGAAAAAAGAATAAATACTTAAAAAACAAGTGGAGAGGTTACATAGAAGCCAACATTATATGCAATTTTGCATCCACCTAATCAACTGGTTTCGTAGCTATAAAAAATAATAAAATATGCACAATAACGTAATTTTGTCTGGTCGGACAGTTCCTACAATTTATCGAGGAAGGATTCGCTTTTGGCCGATCGAAGTAGAATGGGAACCGGAGGCATACACGAAGTCTTAAGCTCATTTAGCCAGTTGTGAAATTGACGGATCTATTTCATTTTCGGTAAGTAAATGATCATCCTGTAATATATTGTGTAATGGCTCATCAAATTGCGTATTCAGTGTGGCTGCCGAATTCCGAGAAATGCATGTATATATGCGGATATAACGCCGATGTGATATGCTTTGAGAGCGCAAATTTGCGAATTCATATAAAAAGTTTGCGGGAACCATGAACGTAGTGAACCAAAAAAATAAAACGCGCTAAATTCTGTGAATTCTTCGTCCACTCTGAGAGAGGAGGAAAGAATTCCGCGAATTCCTGGCGCTTTTTTTCCGTTGTGAAAAAGATAATTCACGGTACTCCTCTCAGACTGCTGTTCATCTGCTCTAAGACTCTCAGGATTTTTTCCTTGCTATTGAAAAAACCCTCACTGGTGGCTCCTAGCCCCAGGTTGAGCGGGAGGGGAGGAATAATTCAGATTATAAAGCTTAATAGGCGGTAGATTTCCGAAGGCGAATGCTCGGATAATGCCGATAGCGGTAGGCGCCTAACGCAACACTTCAGGATAGGCGATGGATAGTAGGAAATGCAGAGAGCTATCCTAATTGTCACTGATCTCGAAATGCTTTCGGATTCGGTGACGTCACCGTCGTTGAAAACTGCAGCACGTCTATAAGCAGTTCAATGATTGAATACTCTCATGAAATTCGACAGGTATCAGGAGTTGATCGCATCGAAAATAACTAAGAATGTAATATTTTAATTGGGAAATTAGAAAATCGATTTCGTCATCGAATACAAATGATAGTATCATTCATATATTCAAATATCAATACTCAATAACAATAACGATAAAGTTTCATTTCGAGAGGTGAAACTGAACAAAATATATTGTTCAGTTTCACTGAACAAAATATTCGAACGTTGAACAAAATATTCGAACGCGTGCAAATTATCCAAAATTTTGGAAGATTTTTTACAGAAATTTGATGGATGACGCTTTTCAGGGCTACTTTTTGTTTTCGTCATATTTGTGTCAGAGATGAAATAACGGCAAAATATAAAGAATAGCTGCCTTTATACCCCTTCGAAGAAATCGTGATAGGGTATGCCGACGGCGTGAAATTGAGTTCGTAGGTTCTAGAGTTCTGCCGCTCAGGAACGAATGGGTGGGGTCGAGTCCCTGAGCGGTAGAATTTGCCATGTAAAGTCAGTTTTTTAAAATACCAGCTTGTCCCCAGAATCTTTGGAGCAGATTGATGCTGAGGCTCATTCGGGAGACTCTACTCTGCCTCAGGTCCTCTAACGTCTCGTTTTCAAAGATCTAATAAAGGAGCTGTGGGCGGTTACTCATTAAAGGATTTTCATAAAGTGAGACGAGAGATTAGCGGCGACAATAAGTGTTTCGTGTTTTAGTCTGAATATTGTTGACTATTTCTGTCAAAATTGTCATTTTGAGCATAGTTTCAAAATTGAATTTGATAAAATTTTAGAAAATGAATATATTTTGACCCCACTAGAATTCCAAAAAAAAAAATACTCGAAATAGAAAACCTAATTCTAATGATGATATTATTTGAATAGCTGAATATATTTCTTAAGGAAGATTATGGTGTGATGACTTGAGGAGAGAGGGGAAAGGAAGAGGGGAGGAGGGGGTGGAGGATAGAAAATTAAAGCAATTATATAAAAAACTGGAGGAAATCACAATGTGCTCATTATAAAAAGGAAAAGTTCTGAAGAGTTCAAAGCATTTCATGAAGTGGAATAATAAGAATACTTTTGAAAGTTTTTAGAAATCACTAGTTTCATAGGTATGACTTCACTCGTTTTTTTGCAACTTTGTACGAAATAAGGAAAAATATAACCATAATTGAGGGTTTAATCGGCGTAAATATTTTCGAAAACAAAAAAAGAGATTTTAAAATGTAATCTTGCGTCATTGCACCGATATAAAACCCACTACTTTCTGGATGAATAATGCTTCACTTAAATGATCATGAGATATTATCACTGCGGTTACAACTGCGATAAACGTTTCATTGCTTTGTGAAAAATATTCAAGAAATTGCACGT
The DNA here is from genome assembly GCA_037389465.1 of Baylisascaris procyonis. Classification (NCBI taxonomy): domain Eukaryota; kingdom Metazoa; phylum Nematoda; class Chromadorea; order Rhabditida; family Ascarididae; genus Baylisascaris; species Baylisascaris procyonis. The sequence goes on along the minus strand of JAZARR010000132.1, from coordinate 211,981 downwards.
ATACAAAAATGCTGTTTGAGCTGACCAATACTCCTATCTCAAATTAAAGGACATCGAAGTACATAGTCTTCACTTAACGTTGAAGAATAGTGCAATATTCAGTTGACTAAGGGATTCTGATAAATCAGCACTGCTGTGATTAACGGCGGATAATCGATCAATATTCGCCAATTGAGCCATAAATAAAAAGATGGGATTTCGGTTAATAATTAGGAGAAGCTTAGCGATGACTGATAAAAATTTTCGGGTCAACCATTGCGGTAAGAGATAATAGATCTCACAGCAACTTTAAATTGATTAATGCAATTCCAACTAAGTTTCCATACATTTGGTCTCTTTTACATGCTCAGATCATAGCACCAGGCATTAATTTACAGCCTAAAGATTTACAAGATTCAATTCTAGCACCCTCGCCCTCCTATCCCTTTATTCCCCTTTTACTTTTTGCTATTTTTTATGTATCCCAATAAGTCAATATTGTATTTGTTCAGTTCTATCGCTTTTGCATTGAAAAATTTTCATCCAAAAAGTTCTCATCGCATGAATAAGTGTCACGATGACATGTGATCAACAGGATAGCGTAAATTGGGAACAAGCTTATTTCTGAGGTTTTACGCAAGCGAACATGATAGCATTTACCAACTGTCTGAAGAACACTTTTGTCAAATATTGGAAGTTTCAGATATAGGGCTTTATGCATTACCGACAACCTATAAATTTTGGCGTTAGCGACTTGAAGTATTCAGCTTATATAGAGGAATAGACGAGCTTCCTCTGACGGTTTTGAGATGTTTACATCCTATCATTATCGCATTCAATAAAGAATTTAATTCATTTGCGAAGTTTCAGATCCTTTTGAATATCCCTGATCGTCAAAGTCTCCGTACAAACTATCTAACTGGATTTAGATTTAAGCGTATCATCCGATAACGGTCATTCATGACACCACAAAACTTTCCCGTGAACATTTTCCACTTCAGTGTCTTATGGTGATGTATCGTTTCCAGAATCCATTAATCTTCAACAGTTCACTTCATCATCGATAAATAAAATTATGCCAATATATGGAATACAGTTTAACTATAAAAATAATTTCAGGAATCTGGAAATCTCTGGACAGACATGATTCTGTGCGGAGGCAATAAGTGAGGATTTTCTAAATCACCCCCTTAAGCGTATTTATTATTTTATTACGCATTCACTAAAGCGGCATACCATCATATTTGTCCATCTATCGTCCAATCCTAAAGAAAGAAATGCTCAAAAAAATCGCTCTTTTGTCACCGTCATTAAACGAGGAACTCGTTTCGTGATCGCCTTAAGATATAAGATAATTTCCCTCCGGCAAATAAAAAAACCTTTTGCATTTCATGTTCATTGGTGCTCCTTTGCAGTCGCGCAATTTTATGCCACTCTCCTTGTTGAATATACTGTTTCGATTGCTGAAAACGTGCTCTCGAACGATGTGAATTCCATCTCTACACTTATATCCTCTTTTATAGAGGTATTTAAACGAGCGTAGATGCACATTGCCCATCAGCGAATTATCTACTTTCCCATTCAGTTGGCAGTCAGCACTTCATCTCACCCAGCTAAAATGGTTATTTTTGTAAACAAGTTTAACATTCGAAACTTATTTTTTTACAATTTATTATGCTAAAATAGTTAAATCCTAAAATTGCAATGATTAAATTTCAATAATGAATATGTGATGGACGCTTACTGGATCAGCTTAATGTTTCAATCAATTGCCTTACACTCGCTCATCTTGTCACTGAATTACTCTAGAAAATTTTCAACTTCTAATTGCTATCGTGCAGTGCATCCGTCACCTTTGTTTAACGTTCCTACCCAAAAATTATTTTGGCTTATCATCATCAAAATGATGATGATAGCCAAAATAATTCTTCTTATTCTTTAGCATATTGAAATTATCTGTAAATATTCATTCGTTTACAAGCCTGCATGCATATATGTATCTATGTGTTCCTTTGCGCATATAATTTTAAAAAGAAATTTCCATCCGATCAAGTTGTGAATGCTAGTATTTGACCAGGTTAATTTGCATATTTCTCAAGACTTCCTTAAGAGATCGTTAAGCTTTAGGCATGATCGGCAAACAAATTCGGTTTTTTCTAAGATTAGTCATTTGCTCAGTTAATATTTTTACTGCGTCCTCATAAATTTATAAAAATAAGGCATTTTTCCAACTATTACAATTTCCACTTCTTTTTCCTTCCAATATTCTTTGATATAGGAAAATTACGATTCATCCGATTATCTTTAGTAGCTGAGGAATGCTTTACTATTCGGCAATCAATTTAGCAATGCGAAGTTACTTCGAAGTCATCCATTCAACTTCTAAGGAATCCAACATATTTTAAGAGCTTTCGATTGCAGAATTGCATATTATAGTTCAGAGATTATTCAGGAAACTAAGAAAACTTTCAGCATCAAAAAGACAACAGGAGATTCAACAGACAATCTCAGCATTCCGACCAGCTATCATTCAATTTACAGTCAAACTATTCACGAGTAACAGAAAACTTTGTCTAAAATGAGATTTAAAGCTTAATTCTTCCGATCACCGTATACATGCCCACGGGCGACGTTTCTAGGCGCCACTAAGTATTGACTAGTAATGACATCCAAAATGAATGGAAGTCAACCATGCGTGCATATTTCTATTTGCAGGGGCACCTGTTGCTATTAATTGCCATGATATCGCCGGCGTTCGCTTGTATGGGAGGTGGTCGTCACTGCTGCTGTATGCCGCTAGGCGGCGGAATGGGTGGCGGCTCGAGTCCGGTGATAGTGATACCGATTACATGTGGAGGTGGAGGTGGAGGTGGAGGATATGCAGGCGGGGGTGGGGGTGGCAACCCAATCGGCGGAGGTGGCGGCTATCCAGGAGGAGGTGGCGGATACGTCGGCAAATAAGCACCTTTTGAAGTGGCGAAAGGGTGACAGTTTCGATGGAAGTTTGAAATAATGAAGTCGAATGACCCACAAAGTTAACACTGTTTGCGAATCTAACCACCAAACTACATAATTTTAACAAATTCCTTAATTAACAAGTTTCAGTTAACAGTTCATTATCTCCACATAGGTTATCCGCTACTGGGGTTACTTAGAGCTCTACTTGTCAACTGTGACATCCATGTTTCTAAAAAATGTCTACGATTGTCCGTACTTTTTTGCATATGTCTGTATTTTTAGGCCATTTCCATATATAACTTTATCGACAAATAAGGTATCGTAATCTTTGCAACCGGAAGTACACGAGAAACTCATTTCAAAATTGAGCCAGCACGACGTGCGCTTTTAGCATTGTACCTATTCAGAGAAGCCAGTTGTAGAGAAGAAGGGAATGCCAAGCATATCGAAGATGCAGTTGCCGGCTAACCATTCGCAAAACAGTCGCTGATAAGATTCAAAAGCTTCCCTTTCCCTAATCATTCGGACATAGAACTTCCTATATCTCAGATTTACGACTTCTTCCAAGCGAAATGTAAATTATCGATCAAAGAATTTGCCTAAGGAAACTATATATACGCACTCTTTATGTCAATAAATTCATTGGTTCCTTCATTCGTCCGCTCATCGGTACAACAGCGTGCCTTCGCCACACCAATTGTGCAAATGTCCTAATACTTCAGGGCACAAATTCACAGGCGTGAAATACGTTTCCGCATGTACTCATCGGAATGGACATTCATCAGTACTCAAAGACCCACAACTAATAGAGGCGCCTCCTACACTTCTTTCTTCCATCCTTACCGAATGGTTTCGGAACGGGGGAGGATTGATTCAGAATCCACAAAGGAGAAAATACATTGTATATTTAACGCGCCTAGAATATTATCATTTGTGATGCATAAATAAGAAAGCGCATTTTGAATTTACATCTCCTAAAACTCTATGAAATATTGCGGAAAACTTTCAGTGTTGTACTGGGCACAATCCTTCTAGATCATTCCATCTCTCCCATTCTTACTCCTCTCTCCATCTATTCATTCTAAATCTCGTTCCATTTAACTGAACACTGAATGGGAATAATCCACTCTCCTTAGCGGATTCCTGAGTATCGCATACAATATTGAGACAATAGACGCTCTTTATTGAGGAAGTCAACTTCACTCTTGCGAAAGTGACCATTATACTATTTCCACTAAAAATCCATAGATTTCTATAAATTCGTCAAAATGAAGAAAAAGTGCGGTGGTGGAGAAGAAGCACAAGCTGCAAAATAATGGATGCAACAATTGTTTGACTATGTTGTCATATGAAAATAGTTAGCTCAATTGTTCAATGCGTGCTCGTTCTGAGGTAATGATTCAAAAAAGTTGAAAAAAAACTACAATTTTATTAGCAAATGAAATTAGTGAAAAAAACTGTTCAATCGCTATTCGTTCTGAGGTAATCGTTCTAGAAAGTTGAAACAAAAACAGAATTGTATAAGCAAATAAACTCAATGAAACAATTGTGCAACGGGTACTCGTTCTGAGGTGATCATACAAAAAGGTGAAAAGAAACCAAAATTTTATTCACAACCAAACTTAATAAAATAGTTGTTCAATTGGCGCTCGTTCTGAGCTAATCATTCAAAAAAGTTGAAAAAACTAGAAATTTATTAGCAAATAAACTTAAAGAAACAATTGTTCAATGGGTATTCGTTTTGAGGTAATCATTCAAAAAGGTTGTAAAAAATAGAATTTTATTAGCAAAGAAACTTAAAGAAACAATTGTTCAAAGGGTATCGTTTTGAGGTATTCATTCAAAAGCGTTGAAATAAAACCAGAATTTTATACGAAAAGAAATTTAATGAAATAACTGCTCGATGGGTAGTCTTTCTGAGGTGATCATATTAAAATTTGAAACGAATCCGCAATTTTACTAACAACCAAACTTAATAAAATAATTGTTCAGTTGGCGCTCATTTTGAGGCAATCATTCCAAAAAGTCGAAAAAATAAACTAGAATTTTATTAGCAAATAAACTTAGTGAAATAATTGTTCAATGGCTACTGGTTCTGAGCTAATCATTCAGAAAAGTTGAAAAAAATAGAAGTTAGTTAGCAAATTATCCTATTAGAGTAATTGTTCCATGGGTATTCGTTCTGGGGTAATCATTCAAAAAAGGTGAAAAAAACTAGAATTTTATTAGCAAACAAACTTTAAAAAATAGTTGCTCAATGGTACTCGTTGTGAGGTAATGACACAAAAAGATTAAGAAAAGATAGAATTTTATCAGCAAATAAACTGAATGAAACAATTGTTCAATGGGTACTCGTTATGAGCTAATCATTCAAAAAAAGTTGAAAAAATATGATTTTTTTATCAAATAAGCTTAATAACATAATTGTTCAAATCGTACTCGTTCTGAGCTACTCATTCAAAAAAGTTGAAAAAATAGAATTTCATAACGGAGTAAACTTAATGCAATAATTGTTGAATGGGCGCTCCTTATGACGCAATCATTCAAAAAGGCTGAAAGAAAACCAGAATTTTGTTAGCAAATAAACTCAATGAAACTATTGTTCAATGGTTGCTCATTCTGAGGTAGTGATTCAAAAAAAGTTGGAAAATACTAGAATTTTGTCAGCAAAATATGTCTAATGAAACAATTGTTCAATGGGTAGTGGTTCTGAGCAAATCATTCAAAAAGTTGAAAAAAATAGGATTCTATTAGCAAAGAAACTTAATAGAACGATTGTTCAACGGGTACTCGTTCTGAATTAATCGTTCAAAAAAGTTGAAACAAAACCAGGATTTTATAAGCAAATAAACTTAATGAAACAATCGTCAATTGGTACTCGTTCTGAGGGAATGATTCAAAAATGTTGAAAAATAACTAGGAATTTATCAGCAAATACACTTAATGAAACAACTGTTTAACGGGTACTCGTTGTGGGTTAATCATTCAAAAAGTTGAAAAAAATAGTATTTCATTAGGAAATAAACTTGATGAAACAATTGTTCAATGGCTACACGTTCTGAGCTAATGATTCAAAAAAGTTGAAATAAACCACAATTTTATTAGCAACCAAATTTATAGAAAAAGTGCTCAATTGTTACTCGTGATGAGGTAATCGATGAAAAAAGTTGAAACAAAACAAGGGTCTTATAAGCAAATAAACTTAATGAAACAATTGTCAATTGGTACTCGTTCTGAGGCAGTGATTCAAAAATTTGAAAAAAATAGGATTTTTTTATCAAATAAGCTTAATAAAATAGTTGTTCAATTGGTGCTAGTTCTGAGGCAATCATTGAAAAAAGTTGAAAAAAAAACCAGAATTTTATTGGCAAATGAACTTAATAAAATGGTTGTTCAATTAGTGCTCATTCTGAGCTAATCATTCAGAAAAGTTGAAAAAAATAGAATTTAGTCAGCAAATGAACTTCTTAAAATAATTGTTCAATGGGTATTCTTTCTGATGTAATAATTCAAAATTGAAACAAAGTCAGAATTTTATTAGCAAATAGATCTAATGAAACAATACTTCAGTGGGCAAGCGTTCTGAGGTAGTCGTTCAAAAAAGTTTAAAAAAAGGCGGAATTTTATTAGCAAATAAAATTAACGAACTAGTTGTTCAATGGGTACTCGTTCAGAGGTAATCGTTCAAAAAATTTGAAAAAAACAACAATTTTATTAGCAAATACCATTAATGAGGTAATTGTCCAATGGGTATTCTTTGCAAGCAATCGTAAAAAAAAGGTTGAAGTAAACCAGATTTTTATTTGCAAATGAACTTAATGAAACAATTGTCAAATGGATGCTCGTTCTGAGATAATGATTCAAAAAGTTGAAAAAAACGAGAATTTTATTAGCAAAGAAATTTAAAGCAACAATTGTTCAATGGGTATTCGTTCTGAGGCAATGGTTCAAAAAGGTTAAAAGAAACCATAATTTTATTAGCAAATACTATTAATGAGACGATTGTTCAATGGGTATTCGTTGCGAGGTAATCGTAAAAAAAGAGCTGAAAAAAACCAGATTTTTATCAGCAAATGAACTTAATGAGACGACTGTTGAATGGGCATACGTTGTGATGTAATCAGTCAAAAATTTGAAATAAAATCAGAATTTTATTAGCAGAGAAACTCAATGAAACGATTTTTCAATGGGTACTCGTTATGAGGTAGTGATTAAAAAATTAAAAAAAAATAGAATTTTATTAGTAGATAAACATGATGAAACATTCTTCAATTGGTACCCGTTCTGAGATAATCGTTCACAAACGTTGCAACAAAACCGGTGTTGTATTAGCAAGTAAACTTAATGAAACGACCGTTCAATGGGTACTCGTTCTGAGGTAATGATTCAAAAAAGTTGAAGAAAACTAGGAATTTATGAGCAAATAAACTTAATGAAACAATTGTTCAATGGGTACATGTTCTGAGGTAGTCATTCACAAAAGTTGAAAAAAATGGAATTTTTTAACCAAATAAACTTATCAAAATAGTTGTTCAATTTACGTTCGTTTTCAGGTGTTCATTCAAAACGGCTGAAACAAAAGCAGAATTTCATTAGCAAAGAAACTTAATGAAATAATTGTTCAATTGGTGCTCGTTCTGAGGCAATCATTCAAAAAAGCTAAAAAAAACTAGAACTTTATTAGCAAATAAACTTAAAAAAATTCTTGTTCAAATTGTGCTCGTTCTGAGGCAATCACTCAAAACAGTCGAAAAAAAGCTTGAATTTTATTAGCGAATGAACTTAATAAAATAATTGTTGAATGGGTATTCGTTCTGAGGCAATCTTTCAAAAGAGGTAAAAAAAAAGAATTTTATTAGCAAATCAACTTAATGAAACAATTGTCAATTAATACTCGTTCTGAGTTATGATCAAAAAAGTTGGAAAAAAACAAGGAATTTGTCAGCAAATAAACTTAATGAAACAACTGTTCAATGAGTATTCGTTCTGAGCTAGTTATTCAAAAAGGTTTAAGCAAAACAAGGATTTTATTAGCAAAGAAACTTAAAGAAAGAATTGTTCAAGGGGTTCTTGTTTTGAGGTATTCATTCAAAAGGGTTGTGTAAGGCCCGTCTTCCTTTGGGCCCCCCGGTTTCTCGCTGAACACCCGTCAGAAACAACCAATTTATTAAATCGAAGCGGCCCTACTCGGCCACGCGAGCATCTGAATCGACGGCACAACGACGACCCTCACGGCTCGCACCCTCACTCCACACGATGAGGCACGCTTACAACAACGATGACAATAATGGCCACACTGGGCAATGACAGCCCTTACATACCATCTCAGAGTATCAAAGCGGTAGTTAATAGAGCAACAGATAGTACACGATATACAATGAGGTAATCCCGCTGCTCTACCATCATCATCGAGTTACTTAACGATCAAAACCGTTACATGCCTGGGGGTCGCAAAAGCTCGCCCCCGAGCGTTCATACATAAAACAGAGTCAACGAACGATAAAGATCATAAAACATGATCAAACAATGTAAGTTACAAACAACACCGGTCAAGTCACGAAAGAAAGCATATCAATGATATTGACGCTTCGCTCCACTGCCACGATGTCGACATGGATTGCATTTACCCGATCGGCCCTGTTGTTGTCGTCGATAGTATTGACTGCGGATGCTGCTTCGGCTGCATGTGGTGAAACCCACGTCGCGCCACTGACGATGATTGTTGAAAGCGTCGGGACACTGCGGCGGGTTGATAGTGTCGGGCTGCTGCGAGTTGTCACGTATAGCGAGGTGGACATCGTATGCGTAGTTGATGACACGTAGTAGTTTCGCTGCTCCTAGCACGTTCAGTTCTGCAGGATCATTGCACAGCTTCGTTCCATCCTCAATTGGTAAATTGCCGACCATCGCTGTGATATTTAGATGATCCGGCCCATCGTCCCAGCCGGCTAGGATGAAATGCTCACTTTGTAGTTCATCTTTAAGTGGGAGGTACCATTCCCTCATCTTGCGGTGCTCACTAATGTATTTGAGCCCAGCTGGAGGTGCAACAACGATGACATTGACGCCTGTCCTATTGGCTTTTATGTTGTCGAGAAGGCGTAAATCTGCATTTCTGGCTTGCATATCTAGCATGAATATGCCCACTCTCGTGGTAGGTCCATACTCCCACGGCTCACACAACTCATACCAGTTTTGGAATGACATTGTCGCCTCATGTTGCACTCCATATATTGCTATCCAGTCGGCTTCCTCACATACATGTGCTACGGTCTGTGCGTTCTTTTCCCCAAACACTGCTACGGGTTTCTTGGTGGAACCCCTGGAAGCCATTATTTCCGCTCTTAGGGACTCATTTGCTTCCGCGTACATATTTCGCTGTGCTATGTTTTCAGTAAGATCTGAAAATAGTGGATAGCCAAAAGTAATTTCTAGTACCCTTTTGCGGTGAGGGCACGCGGCTGTTAACGCGACTGCCGCATCATATGTGTCTTTCGAGGAGGGTCGCTGATGGCATGTATATGGTTCAGATAGCAACTTATCGACTTTTTCATGTTGCGGTCGAGGTGATCGCCAAAATGCCACTGCAGCCGCTAGTTCATCCATTCGGATGAATCGGATAGATGCCACTTCGGCTGGTGCGAATCGCACTACCTCCCCGAGACTCACGCCTCCTGCACATTCTGCTTCCTCGCATAGCTGATGTTGCCCACATGGAGTTTCGTTCAGCGCTACTGCCCATTTCTTTCCGTCTCCACTGGCGAATTTTTCCCGCTTCATAGCCGTTTTCCTGCAACATGACACCATGTAACCTCGACAGGGGTCATTTTTGCGCTTCAACAGCTGTTTTATTTGGCGTTTATTCTCTTTTAATTTTCTTCTTTTCTTAGCTGGTCCTATCTGCGCAGTTTGTCCAACCTCATCTGGGACTCTTTTGAGATGGCCTAACTGAACTCTAAACGGTTCTTCTTGTTTTCCAATCCGCCGTACTAATGCACTGTTTTCAGACAACTCTAGAATGCAGTAGGATCCTTGATACTGACTCATAAACTTGGGGTGTTGGTTACGCGTCTTCTGAGGTGGCGTAAAGACGACCAACACTCTTTGGCCTACCTTAAACTGGCCCTCGCGCACATGATATCTCTCGTCATAGTACTTTTTAGCCTTTTCTTGCGCTTCTGCAATATTCTTAGAGGCTTGTGCTCTAATTTCGTTTAACCCTACAAGTAACTCAGTGCGATAGTCGTCCAAATCTATCATGTACATCGTTATGTCTCCAGAAGGTGTCGGATCATTTGGAAAGATAGGGTCGAGTCCCGTGAAGAGAAAATATGGGCTTTCTCCCGTCACCTCACGTGGTGCTGTGTTGTATGCATACAGCACAAACGGTAATTTGCGGTCCCACTCCATTGCAACGACGGTACTCTTTGCCAGCATAGAAATTAAAGTTCTGTTCATCCTTTCAGTAAGGCCATTTTCGCGAGGATTATAGCCCATCGTAAATTTCTGCTCTATTCCGAAGCTACGAGCTATTTCCTGCATTAATTCATTTTCGAATTCCCTCCCTCTGTCCGACAATAAAAATTGTGGACATCGGCCTTCACGCGCTCTCCATTCCTCTACAATCGTCTTTGCTATTGTAGTAGAGGATTTGTTGGGTATTGGATAAGCAGAACACCATTTAGAGAATGCGTCTATCATTGTAATGACGTATCTGTTTCCTGCGGCAGTGAGTCCCAACTCAAGCACATCTATTCCAACTAGCTCATAAGGCTTTGTTGTGATAATCGCTTTTGGCGGCGGAATTTTACGAGGTTGCGTGTTGTGCGCTACGCAAAACAGACAACTTCGGTGCCATTTTGCTACATCATCATACATTGTTGGCCAGTAGTATCTCTGTGCTAGGGTGCGTGCTACTTTGCGTGCAATTAAATGACCTGCGAACACTCCTGAGTGCGTTTGCTCGAAGAGTGCTTTCCTATGACTCCTCGGCACCACCCTTTGAATTCGCCCATGTTCGCTTATTCTCATTAGCTCACCGTTCTCAAGAAATAGTTTTGGGACCTCCTGACATTGATCTAGGTGTTGGATAGCTTCTTTAAACTCCTCCTCTTCTCTCAGTTCGGGCAACCAAGAGCTATTTGAACTTAGTTGCATGATCACTAGATCATTCTCCATTTCTACAACCTGCGCTTGGTCACTCGGAGGTTGCAGTTCATACATTCGGCTTAATGCGTCCGCTGCGCTATTCAATTTCCCTTTTACATACCTTATATCGAGTTTGTAACTTTGGAGCTCGAGGCTCCATCTGAGAATCCGGTTAGAAACATGCGGATTCTTAAACAGTGCTAGCAACGGTTGATGGTCAGTTAAAACTACCACTTTCGTGCCGTATATATAAAATTTAAATTTACGGACAGCAAAGATAACTGCTAATGCCTCCAGATCCGTAATATGGTAACGCGATTCTGCTCCTGAGCATGCTTTCGAGGCATAGTAAATAGGATGAAGGTATCCGTCCTTGCCCTTTTGTGATAACACTGCCCCTAAGCCTACCCTACTAGCGTCCGTAGTGATTGTAAAAGGTGCAAGCCCATTTATCGCCTCACTAATGTTGGGTTGTTCGAGAACCGGGGCTGTGAAAAGGCGTTTCTTAAGCTCCATAAACGCTGCTTCTGTCTCTACTCTCCATTTCATACTCTCCCCTTTCTTCAGCATCTCGTACAGGGGTTTCGCTATGCGCGAAAAATTCTCTATGAACTTCCGATAATAACTGCACATACCCATAAACTTTCGCAAGTCATGTTCGGTTTTTGGTTTGGGGAAATTCATCACGGCATCTACCTTTTCGGGATCTGCCTGAATACCCTACGCATTCATACGATGGCCTAGGAACTTTATCTCATCTCGGAAAAACTCGCACTTATTTGCCTTCAGTTTTAGGTTCGCAGCATCCATGCGTTGCAGCACTTCTCTTAACACCTCTATATGCTGCTCGGGAGTCTCAGTCGCAATTAATATGTCGTCTATATAGACGAACACATCTTTCTCTAACGCCGTTCCTAATATCTTTTCCATCATTCTTTCAAAACATGCTGGTGAAGTTGTCAGCCCGAAGGGAAGCACATTAAACTCGAAATGGCCTCCTAGAGTCGCAAAGGCAGTTTTCGGTTTAGCTGACTCTTTTAGTTTAACTTGCCAATATCCGCATGCCAAATCAAATTTCGAAAACCAGCATTTTCCTTGCAAACTGTGGAGCATATTATTAATATCCGGTAGCGGGTACGCATCCGCTTGCACTACTTTGTTTAATTTTCTGTAGTCGACACAAAATCATCGCGCTTCTTAACAAGTACTATTGCCATCGCGCTTCTTAACAAGTACTATTGGACTGCTCCAGGGGCTGTCGCTTCTTCGGATGATATCTCTCTTTAAATAATCTGCCAACATTGCCTTAACCTTGTCCCTTAATGCGAGTGGGACGGGTCTTTGCGCTTGCTTAATCGGCGCGGCATCTCCGGTAACAATGTCATGCTCCACTACATCTGTTTGGGTCAATTCCTCATCGCACATCGCGAATGTTGTACGGTGTTGCACTACTAGCTGCCGTAGTTGCCGTTTTATTTGAGCTTTTGTAGGTATCTGTTCCACTTTCAGCACCTCAAGCAAAGATTTCACTCTGTCATCTTGCTGCCACTCAGCGTCATCCCTTTTTGCGGCTTGTTCAGAGCGACATTCGTCCCTACTGCGTGCCTCTTCTACTACCTGCGCGGTTACTACGCATGATTCCTCCATATTCCCCAATAATTCATCCTTTCTGATGTGACTACTCACGTCATGATCGTTTCGTACCAAAAGCACCCATCGTCTATTGCCATCTACCTGCACTAGACCTTCTTGCACTTCCTCTCGGCACGGCCGTAAAACTCCCCAGTTTTTACCAGGTCCTCTTACTTTGCCTTGGACCAACTTCTGTGCGCGTGGCGGTATAAGCGCTGCCTCTGCCGCTACAATAACAGAATCTTTTGTTTGCGCTTGCATTGCTTGCAGCATTTGTTCTCGCCACTCTTGACATGCACCTAATGCGTTCATACCCAGCACAATGTCCTCCTCCCCCGCGAAGGATGCTGGCACTAACATCTGCACTACTTCCTTACGCCGTGCCCATTCGACTTCGATGGCGACCTTGCCCAGGATTTGCATTGTATTTCCGGATGCATCTTTCACAATCCGTGAGCGCTGTTCGTCCCCCTTGTCTATTTCTTTAGCTAACTGAAGTCTCGGCTTTTATTGCCGACTAAGCAATTTTACTGCCAATTTATTGCCGACTATGTCCTCATATTGTTGGGCTGCTTCGATGCGTGTGACTCTTAATTCAATTGGGTCACTAGCCTCAGTTTTTGTCTCTGGAGTAGCTACTTTAGCCACAGATACTCTATGCACCGTTGCTGACGGGCATACGCGAGCTGTGTGGCCTCTTCCCTTACATACATAGCACACACTTAGGGATTGCTCACTCTTCCGCTTTTCATTAGCTACTCTTCCAGAGCTATTACCGCTATTTGCTGTCTTGAACGTGCGCTGGGGCCATCGGGAATTGCGCGTATTCACTTGTTTGCGCGCTCCTTCGTTTTGCCTATTGTATTTGTTTGGCTTAGGCTGGTAATCATATGTCAGGCCAGGCCCCTTACTGACGTGCACTAGCTGTGCCCGCCGCCAGCCACCAGTTATGAGTCCTCTTGACTCAACTAGGCTCCTATTAGACTATTCGCGGCTGCAGCGATTTCCAACATTTTCATTCGAATTTGATCTATTATAATACCTACTTTGTATACTACGCGATACTCTTTCCCATTCTATCGCGGCTTGCTTTAGCGCACTGAATAAAGCTCCTCTGGGTGCAACCGCCACTGCATAATGCACCCTTGCTGCCAACTCTGGCTCAAAAGATAATGCTTGCATCGCAATGCTACACTTGCGTTCATCCACAGCTGCCATGTCTGTATCTATTGTGGATGGACATGTTGCCGCTACCTTCTTATCCACTTCGGCAAAAAATTCTACAAGTGATTGCCCCCTTTTCCACTTGAGAAACTGCAACTCAGTTTGCTTGCGCAGGCGACTGATTTTGGAACTATCAGTGATTGCAAGTTTCAATGCATTTATCACTTCATCGAGGCTACCACATTCGCGTATGTGCAATGGAATTCCTAGAAACGCGTCCCGAGCGAGCCCTGCTAGGAACGCTTTCAAGTACATGATTTTGGTCCGATCATTCTCGTGCTCGAGCCGTAGGAGGAATTCTTCAACAAAGTCATCAAACTTTGTTGCCTGTTCTCCCTTTCCGGTGAACTTTTCTAACGGTGGAAGTGGGGCTTCCATACGTCGAGTACATTGTAACACCAGCTCTACGAGCCGTGCGGACTCCTTACTTCCTCCTCCTGCGCTTTCTCCTAGCTGTACCCCATCAATGGAACCTGACTGACCTGATCTGGGTCGCCACATCGGTTCCACCTTTCGCGGGTTCTCCATGATGGGTTCTTTTGCGCTTTGTGAAGCTCGACGTTGCCATCTGGAATGGAACTCCGTTAATATATGGCCAAGTATCCTCATCTGCGCACATGGCCTCCTGCTTTTTGTCACCTCTTACTTCTTTCCCTTTTCTTCCTCCTGATCTTCCTCTTATACTGTTTGCTGAATGTTCCAACAGCGGAATATCTTCCGCCTCCTCTCGAGCAAAGGCAAACATGGTATTACCTTTACGTTGCTGTTGATGCTTGGCCCCATCACTTCGCCCGTCCAGGTGTTCAGCAGCTCCGGTCGCCTGGAATCGGCTCAATTCAGCATGCAACATATCAGCATACCTCTTAAACTGTGCTAAGCTTTCCTGCGCGTTTCTTAACTCTTTTCTTAATTTTTCGTTCTCTTGCAGTGTTTTATCTTCTCGTGATAGCACACTTTCACCTGAGCATTCTCTTTGGGACCTCATGCTATCATCTTGACTCATCCTCAACGCCTTACAAAGATGTCGAGGAAATGTTATGCCAAAAGCTTTGGCTATCGCCTCATACTCCTCAGCTCCTCTAGGCCCCGTGACGGTACCTCTTTTCCTCGTTCTAACTTCACCAAAACTTGCATGATCTTATTCAGTTCATGCTGCCACGCAGAAAATTTTTCTGACCACGGCTCGAAAGCTCTCCTAACCGTATCAGCAATATTCGGTACGTCACTCAACTCTTCCATTAGGATGTCTTGCACATCCCCTATTACCTCCTCCAACTGGTTGCGTCCGTCTATAGCGCACCAACTCTTAAGCCTTTCTACTTCAAAACAAAGGTCTTTACTGACCTGTTCTTTTATCGTGTCTGCAAGGTCGCTCACTCGCGCCTCGTCTTCCTGGCCGAGTACGTCTTCCTCGTTTGGGAAGAACTGCTCCTCCATCTCTTCTCCACAACCTGCAGCAGCAGATGTGTGTTAATTACTTTGGGAGCCTTTACACAAATCAAACACGAGCGATCGTGCAAAATAAAAGAAAAGAAAAAGGCAACCGTGGCACTTGCCACCTATGCCTTCAGCACTGTATTGCGCCCCCTCGCGCACTAGTGCTCTCTGCTTCTTGCGCAACCCTGTGCTCCGCAACTCAGCGGACACGCACACACAAGCCTCTTGCCTGAGGCTTTGTTAACTGGTAGCACTCTAGCAGTGACTGCCACGGGTGTTCACCGGCTGAGCTCCCATGTAAGGCCCGTCCTCCTTTGGGCCCCCCGGTTTCTCGCCGAACACCCGTCAGAAACAAACAATTTATTAAATCGAAGCGGCCCTACTCGGCCGCGCGAGCACCTCAATCGACGGCTCAACGACGACCCTCACGGCTCGCACACTCACTCCGCACGACGAGGCACGCTTACAACAACGACGACAATAATGGCCACACTGGGCAATGAGAGCCCTTATATACCATCTCAGAGTATCAAAGCGATAGTAAATAGAGCGACACATAGTACACGACATGCAATGAGGTAATCCCGCTGCTCTACCATCATGATCGAGTTACTTAACGATCAAAATCGTTACAGTTGAAACAAAACCAGAATTTCATAAGGAAATAAACTTAATGACATGATTGTTCAATCTGTACTCCTTTGGAGGCAGTCATTCAAAAAGGCCCAAAAGAAAACCAGAATTTTATTAGCAAAGAAATTTAAAGAAACAATTGTTCAACGGGTGCTCGTTCTGAGGTGATCATATAAAAAGTTGAAACGAAACCACAATTTCATTAACAAAGAACTCAATAAAATAATTGTTCAGTGGGTATTCGTTCTGAGGCAATCATTCAAAAAGGCTCAAACAAAACCAGAATTTTATTAGCAAAGAAATTTAAAGAAACAATTGTTCAAAGGGTACTCGTTTTGAGGTATTCATTCAAAAGGGTTGAAGCAAAACCAGAACTTTGTTAGCAAAGAAACTTAATGAGATGATTGTTTAACGGGTGCTCGTTCTGAGGTAATCGTTCACAAACGTTGCAGAAAAACCGGTGTTTTGTTAGCAAATAAACTTAAAGAAACGACCGTTCAATGGGTACTCGTTCTGATGTGATCATTCAAAAAAGTTGGAACAAACTCAGAACTTTATAAGCAAATAAACATAATCAAACACTTGTTCGATGGGTACTCTTCTGAGGTAATCGTTCAAAAAAGTTGAAACGAAACCAGGATTTTATAAGCAAATAAACTTAATGAAACAACTGCCAATTGGTACTCGTTCTGAGGTAATGATTGAAAAAAGTTGAAAAAAGCTAGAATTTTGTTAGCAAATGAACTTAATAAAATAACTGTTCAGTGGGTATTGGTTCTGAGGCAATCATTCGAAAAGGCTGAAACAAAACCAGAATTTTATTAGCAAAGAAATTTAAGAAAATGATTGTTCAATGGGTACTCATTCCAAGGTAATGATTCAAAAACGTAGAAAATAGGAGAATTTTATTAGCAAATAAAGTTAATGAAACAGTTGTTCAATGGGTGTTCTTTCTGAAGTAATCATTCAAAAAAGTTGAAATAAAGTCAGAATTTTATTAGCACATAAACCTAATGAAACAATTCTTCAGTGGGCAAGCGTTCTGAGGTAATCGTTCAAAAAAGTTTAAAAAAAAGCAGAGTTTTATTAGCAAATACCATTAATGAGATAATTGGTCAATGGGTATTCTTTGCGAGGTAATCGTAAAAAAAGGTTGAAGCAAAAGTAGATTTTTATTTCCAAATGAACGTAACGAAGCAATTGTCAAATGGGTACTCGTTCTGAGGTAATGATTCAAAAAAGTTGAAAAATGCTAGAAATTCATGAGCAAATAAACTTAATGAAACAATTGTTCAATGGGTACACGTTCTGAGCTAATCAATCAAATAAAGTTGAAAAAAAAATAGAATTTTTTCATCAAATAAACTTAATAAAATAATTGTTCAATGGGTGTTCGTTTTGAGGTATTCATTCAAAAGGGTTGAAACAAAACCAGAATTTCATTAGCAAAGAAACTTAGTGAAGTAATTGTTCAACGGTACTCGTTCAGAGGTAGTCGTTGACAAACGTTGCAAAAAAACCGGTGTTTTATTAGCAAATAAACTTAAAGAAACGACCGTTCAATGGGTGCTCGTTCTGATGTGATCATTCAAAAAAGTTGGAGCAAAATCAGAACTTTATTAGCAAATAAACATAATCAAACACTTGTTCGATGGGTACTCTTCTGAGGTAATCGTTCAAAAAAGTTGAAACGAAACCAGGATTTCATAAGCAAATAAACTTAATGAAACAACTGTCAATTGGTATTCGTTCTGAGGTAATGATTGAAGAAAGTTGAAAAAAGCTAGAATTTTATGAGCAAATAAGCTTAATGAAACAATTGTTCAATGGTTATTCGTTCTGGGGTAATCATTCAAAAAGTTGAAAAAAACTAGAATTTTATAAGCAAATGAACTTAATAAAATAATTGTTCAGCGGGTATTCGTTCTGAGGCAATCATTCAAAAAGGCTGAAACAAAACCAGAATTTTATTAGCAAAGAAATTTAAGCAAACAGTTGTTCAATGGGTACTGGTTTTAAGGTATTCATTCAAAAGTGTTGAAACAAAACGAGAATTTTATTAGCAAAGAAAGTTAATGAAATAATTGTTCGACGGGTAGTTGTTCTGAGGTGATCATATAAAAGAGTTGAAACGAAACCACAATCTTATTAGCAACCAAACCTAGTAAAGCAATTGTTCAATTGGTGCTCGTTCTGAGGCAATCATTCAAAAAAGTTGAAAAAAAAACTTGGGTTTTATTAGGAAATAAACATAATGAAACAATTGTCCAATGCCCATTCGTTTTGAGCTAACCATTCAGGAAAGTTAAAAAAAATAGAATTTTTTTAGCAAACGAACTTAATAAAGTAATTGTCCAATTGGTATTCGTTCGGGGGTAATCATTCAAAAAAGTTTAGAAAAACTAGGAATTTAGCAGTAAATAAACTTAATGAAAAATTGGTTAATGGGTACTCTCTCCGAGGTAATCGTTCAAAAAAGTCCAAATAAGAGCAGGATTTTACAAGCAAGTAAGCTCAAGGAAACAATCCTTCAGTGGGTACTCGTTCTCAGTTAATCACTCAAAAAATTTGAAAAAAAAATAGAATTTTTTTAGCAAATAAACTTAATAGAATAATTGTTCAATGGGTCCTCGTTCTGAGGTAACCATGCAAAAAGGTTGAAACAAACCAGAATTTTATTAGCAAATAAAACAAATGAAATAATTGTTCAATGGGTACTCGTTCAGAGGTAATCGTTCAAAAACTTTGAAACAAAACCGGAGTTTTATTAGCAAATAAACTTAATGAAACAATTGTTCAATGGTTGCTCGTTCTAAGGTAATCGTTCAAAAACGTTCAAACGAAACCAGAATTTTATTAGCAAATATGCTTAATAAAATAAAATTTCAGTGGATATTAATTCTGAGGTAATGATTCAGAAAATTTGAAAAAAAAAACTAGAATTTTTTTGCAAGGAAATTCAATGAAACGATTTTTCAATGGGTACTCGTTATGAGTTAACGATTAAAATATTTAAAAAAAAATAGAATTTTATTAGCAAACAGAACAATGAAACACCCTTCAATTGGTACCCGTTCTGATGCAATCCTTCAAAAAAGCTGAAAAAACAAGAATTTTATTAGCAAATAAACTTAATGAAACAATTCTCCAATGGGTACTCGCTCGGAGGTAATGACGTAAAAAATTTGAGAAAAATAGAATTTTATTAGCAAATAAACTTAATAAAACAATTGTTCAATGGGTATTCATTCTGATGTAATCATTCAAAAAGTTGAAAAAAAGAGAATTTTATTAGCAAATCAACTTCATGAAATAATTGCTCAATCGGTAATCGTTCTGGCGTATCCTTCGAAAAAGTTAAAAATAAACCAGAATTTTTTTGACAAATAGACTTAATGAAACAGTTGTTTAGTGGGTAATCGTTCTGAGGTGATCGTTCAAATTTAAAAAACAAAATTTTATTAGCAAATAAAATTAATCAAATAATGGTTCAATTCGTACTCGTTCGGAGGTAATGATTCAAAAAAGTTGTGAGAAATAGAACTTTATTAGGAAATAAACTTAGTAGAGTAAAATTTCAACGGTATTCGTTCTGAGGTTATCATTGAAAAAGTTGAAAGAAAACCTGAATTTTATTAGGAAATGAACCTAACAAAACAATTGTTCAATGGGTGCTCGTTCTGAGGTAATTATTGAGAAAAGGTAAAAAAAAGGTTGAATTTTACCAGCATATGAAATTAATGAAATAATTGTTCAACGAGTACTCGTTCTGAGGTAATCGTTCAAAAAATTTGAAAATAAATCAGAATTAGGTTACCAAATAGCATTAATGAGGTAATTGTTCAATGGGTACTCGTTGTGAGGTAATCATTCAAAAAAGTTGAAAAAAGCGAGAATTTGATGAGCAAGTAAACTTAATCAAATAATTCTTCAATGGGTATTCCTTCTGATGTAATCCTTCAAAAAAGTTGAAACAAAATCGGAGTTTTATTAGCAGAGAAACTTAACGAAACAACTGTTGAATGGGTAATCGTTCAAACAAGTTTAAAAAAAACCTCAATTTTATTAGGAAATAAAATTAATGAAATAATTGTTCAACGGGGACTCGTTTTGAGGAAATCGTTCAAAAAAGTTGAAACAAAACCAGAGTTCTATTAGCAAATAAGCTTAATGAAACAGTTGTTCAAAGGACACTCCTTCTGAGGTAATGATTCAAAAAGTTGAAAAAAGCCGGAATTTTATTAGCAAATAAACTTTAATAAATTGTTGTTCGATGGGTATTCGTTCTGACGCAATCCTTCGAAGACGTTGAAAAAATCAGTTTTTTAGCAAATGAACTTAATGAAACAATTGTTCAATGGGTACCCGTTCTGTGGTAGTCGTTCAAAAACGCTCAAACGACATCAGAATTTTATTAGCAAATATACTTAATAAAATAAAATTTCAGTCTATGTTCGTTCTGAGGTAGTGATTCAGAAAAATTGAAAAAAACTAGAATTTTTTTAGCAAAGAAACTCAATGAAACGGTTTTTCAGTATGTACTCGTTATGGGGCAATGATGAAAAATTTGAAAAAAAAAAACGGAATTTTATTAACAAATAAACATAGTGAAACGTTCTTTAATTGGTACTCGTTCTGACGTAATCGTTCAAAAACGTTCAAACAAAACCAACCAGATTTTTATTTGCAAATGAACTTAATGAAACATTTTCAAATGGGTGCTCGTTCTGAGGTAATGATTCCAAATAGTTGAAAAAAACGAGAATTTGATTAGCAAATAAACCTAGTGAAATAATTGTTCAATGGGTGTTCGTTCTGAGGTAGTCGTTCAAAAACGTTCAAACGAAACCAGAATTTTATTAGCAAATAAACTTGACAAAATAAATTTTGAATGGGTATTCGTTCTGAGGTACTTTATTTGTTTATTTATTTATTTCAATCAACCTAGTATTCATTACGAATGAAGGTCTCTTCATATCGCTTCCACTTGTCCCGAATCAGTGCTTCTCTGATCCAGTTTATTTCCTGCGGTCCTTTTTAAAGAATCGCTCCACCTCATTGCAGGTCGGTTTCTATTTCTTTTGCCAATCCGTGGTGTCCATTCTGTTATTCGCTTCACCGAGTCGTCATTTTTCAGTGCGGATATCTTAGCCGCCCATCTAAATTTCCTCATTCCAGCCTCGGTCACCCAATCCTTTACCTTTGTTACACCTCCAAGCCATTCGTTGGTTTTCCTCTCCACCAATTTGATTCCTGTTATGATTCTTTCCATTCTTCTTTCTGCCACCGCTAGTAGCTTGCGCACTTTTTTACTTGTTACCCATGTTTCAGAACCGTAGAGAACTGTTGGCATCACGCTTTTTTCCAACAGTTTCCTCTTGAGACTCTTCGGTATTTTTTTCTCACGATAGAAGTGTCTATTCTTAAACAATGCTTTCCAGCCTTGTTTGATCCTGCGTCGTACATCTGCTTCCGTCCCTCCGCTCATTTTTACACGTCTGCCCAAGTAAATGAAATCATTTACACTTTCAGTCTTCTCTTCTCTTACAACGATCGTAGACTTCACCTCTCTGTTGCTGATCAGCTTCGTTTTGGAGGTGTTTAATCGTAAGCCAACTGCCGCACTTCTCACCTCGAGTTCTCTAACCATTTTCTTTAATTGGTTGAAGTTGTGAGATATCAAGACTCCGTCATCTGCGAACCTCAAATGCGAAATTCTTTTCCCGTCTACGTTCACGCCCTTGTTTTGCCAGTCTAGCTCGTCGAACGCGAGCTGTAGAGCTGCGTTGAACAGCACCGGAGATACGCAGTCTCCCTGCCGTACTCCTCTCTTTACCTGTATTGGTATTTGGCTTTCATGCATGAAAACTGCAGTTGTCGATTTACGTTGGATTTCTTGAAGGATGGAAATTATTGAAGGGTGTATCGAGGCATTTTCCAAAGAGTTCCACAGGGCGGCGTGTTCGACAGAATCGAAGGCCTTTTCGCAGTCTACAAACAGCAGGTAAAGGGGCAAGTTGTACTCTTTGGTTTTCTTGATAAGCATGGTAAGCACATGGATTTGGTCGATTGTTGACTTGCCCGGCCTGAAGCCTGCTTGCTCGCATCTTGCTTTTCTTCAATTTGTTGCTGCAATCTTTTGCATAAAACTTTCGAGAAACACTTTGAGATTGTTGGTAGGAGTGATATAGAGTGATAGTTTCTGATGTCATTTAGATTGCCTTTCTTCGGCAACAGAATTGTTTTCGAGAAGGCAAAATCCTCAATGATTTGTCGATGTTCGATCATGTTGCTGAAAAGACTTTTCAGCGGTGTTATTAATAGTTCCTTCCCAAGTTTCAGCATTTCTCCAGTTAATCCATCGATAGCTGGCGCCTTTCCCGTTTTCCACGCTTTGGATCGCGTTTCTTATTTCTGCGTCGATGACCTGTGGGAATGGTTCATCGCCGTTCCTTGCAACGAACATGCAATCGGTCTCTCCTCCATGCAGTTTCGTATAGAATTCCTGAATGATTTTATCAATTTCTTGCGTTTCTGTCGTGAGTGATCCGTCAGTTTTCCTCTGTTCAATTATTCTTTTCTTGTTCTCAACTAGCGGACTTCTTGCCCTCTTTAATTTACCGCTAGGAGCGGCCTGCTTCATTATATTCAGATATTTCTGATAACGGTTTTCGCATATGTTCTTCTTGATTAGCTTATTAAGTTCGCAGAATTCAAATTAGTCCGAAAATTAGCATCTCGACTCATCTTTCTTCTTTTTTTCAAGCAGTACTTTTATTTCTTCCGTAAGAGGCGATGTTTTTTGCCTTGTCGTCGTAGCCTTCGGCCGCTTGGCTGATTTTTGTAATTATATTTGCATAGGTCGGCTCGCTATCTGCTAAATTGGACTGTTGCAACGCGTATCTATATAAACTTTCATCGAATAATCTTTCAGTGCTTTTCTTCCTTTGTCGCCTGGCCCAAAAGCGTTTACCCTTTAGCTTAAGTTTTGCTCTAACTAGGCGTTGGTCGCTGCCTGTCTGGAAGTGGCTCATTACTTCGGTGTCTTTGACGATTATTGCCTTGTTCACGAAGATGTAGTCGATTTCGTTTTTTGCATCGCCACTGGGGCTTCTCCAGGTCCATTTTTTGCCTCGTCTTTTTTTTAAAAAAAACGTGTTGGTAACCTTCATCCCGTTGCCTTCGCAAAAATCAACTAGTTGTTGTCCGCGTGGATTCCGTGCTCCCAGTCCAAAATTTCCGACTGACTGCTGCGCCGGTGTTCGTGTTCCAACCGTAGCGTTAAAATCGCCCGTTATAACGGTGAATGTAGATCGCTCCCCATTAACTACAGCGCTCAGGTCATCAAAAAATTGGGTGTATTCTTCATTAGGTTGACCTCCGTGATGCGCATATATTTGAATTAGTCGCATGTTCCTTTTCCTATTGATCGTAATTTTGATTTGCGCGATTCTGGGAGAGTGAGAGGAGAATGACAATATTTTAGCTTTCCAGTCTTTCGAAACATAAAATCCGACTCCACCTCGCGATGATTCATCCTCTCCCCGATAAAGCAAACAGTTACCGTTTGGTCGGTCGACGGCCCGTTTGCCTTTCCTTCTTACTTCTGCTAGGCCGATTACATCGAAATTGATTTTAGTTGCCTCATCTTCCAGTTCCTATAACCGTTCATTCGATAGCAGCGTCCTTGCATTATACGTGCATAGGTTAAACATGGTAGCTTGAAGGTTAGGGCTTAGACTCGCCTATTGCCCGCTGGATGCTGGTGGGTCGATTCACGGTTGTTCCTCGAACGATGGTCGGAGCCTACTTGCAGCCGACCGCGCGACAGCCAATGTTGAACGGAGAGTGTTCTGAGGTAGTGATTCAAAAAAGTTGAAAAAAACTAGAATTTTTTTAGCAAAGAAACTCAATGAAACGATTTTTCAATGGGTACTAGTTGTGAGGTAATGATTAAAAAATTTGAAAAAAAATAGAGTTTTATTAACAAATAAACAAAATGAAACATTCTTCAATTATTGCTCATTCTGCGGTAATCGTTCAAAAACGTTCAAACGAAACCAGAATTTTATTAGCAAATAAATTTAATGAAACAATAGACAAATGGGTGCTCGTTCTGAGGTAATGACTCAAAAAAGTTGAAAAAAACTAGAATTTTATTAGCAAATGAAATTAAACAAATAATTGTTCAATGGGTACTCGTTCTGAGGAAATCGTTCCAAACCTTGAAACAAAAACAGAGTTTTATCAGCAAATGAACTTAGTGAAACGACTGTTCAATGGGTATTCGTTGTGACGTAATCATTCAAAAAAGTTGAAAAAAATCAGAATTTTATTAGCAAAGAAAATCAGTAAAATAATTGTTCAATCGGTACTCGATCGGAGGTAATGATTAAAAAAAGTTGAGAAAAATAGAATTTTATTAGCAAATAAACTTAGTAAAATAAAATTCCAAAGGGTATTCGTTCTGAGGTTGGCGTTGAAAAGGTTGAAACAAAACTAGAATTTTATTAGCAAACAAACTTAATGCAACAATTGTTCAATGGGTGCTCGTTCGAGGTAATCATTCAGAAAAGTTAACAAAAAACTAGAATTTTATTAGCAAACAAAATTAATGAAATAACTGTTCAATGAGTACTAGGTCTGAGGTCGTCCAAAAAATTAAAAAAAACCGGAATTTTATTAGCAAATGCCATCAATGAGAGAGATGTTCCATGGTAGTCGTTATGAGGTAATCGGTCAAAAAATTAAAAAAAAAAAACCAGAATTTCGTTAACAAATCCCATCAATGAGATAATTGTTCGGTGGGTGGTCGTTCTGAAGTAATCGTCCAAAAAGCTTAAAAAAGCCAAAATTTAATTAGTAAATAAAAATACTGAAACAACTGTTCAATGGGTATTCGTTCTGATGTGATCATTCATAAAACGCTAGTTTTGCTTTATCTTTTTTGAACATTCTCCTCTGAACGAGTTTCGATTGAGCAATTGTTTTTATTAGGTTTGCTTGCTAATAAGTTTAAGTCAGGTTTGTTTGCTAGTAAGTTCCATTGAACAATTTGCTAGTTCCATTAGGTTTCTTTATTACGTTTGTTCTGCTTTATCTTCTTTGAACAATCACCTCTGCATAATTGCTTTTATTAATTTATTTTTGTTAATAAAACAGCAGTTTTGTTTTAGCTTTTTTTGAACAATTACCTCTGAACGAGCACTCTTTAAACAATTGCTTTTATTTGTTTTATTTATTAAGAAAACGCTAGTTTTGTTTCAATTTTTGAACAATTACCTCTGAAAGACATAGCGAACAAGTGTTTTTATTAGGATTATCTGCTGATAAAACGTTAGTTTTGTTTTAAATTTTTCAACAGCTACCTCCGAACAACTACCTCTGGAACCCCAGTTTGGTTTTAGCTTTTTTGAACAATCACCTCTGAACAATTCTTCGTATTATTTTTTTTTTTGGCTCATAAAACGCCACTTTTCTTTTAAATTTCTTGAACAATAGCCTCTCAACGAGTTTCGATTGAACAATTCCTTTTATTAGATTGATTTGCTAATACAACGCTAGCTTTGTTTTATCTTTTTTGAACAATCACCTCTGAACGACTTTCGATTGAAAATTTGTTTTTATTAATTTTATTTCCTAATAAAACGCTAGCTTTGTTTTATCTTTTTTGAACAACACCTCTGAACGAGTTTTCATTCAACAACTGTTTTCATTAGATTGATTTGCTAATAAAACGCTAGTTTGTTTTAAATTTTTGAACAATTACGCCTTACTGAGTGCCCACTCAAGGATTGTTATTATTATGTTTATTTGTTAACAAAACTATGGTTTTGTTTTATCTTTTTTGGACAATTATCTTTGAACGAGTTCTAACCCTGCAACTGTTTTCATTACCTTTCTTTCCTAATAAAGGGCTGTCTTCGTTCTAACTTTTTGGGCAATTACCTCTGAACAGTGCCCACTGAGCAATTGTTTTTATTAATTTTATTTCCTAATAAAACGCTAGCATTGTTTTATCCTTGTTTGAACAACCACCTCTGAACGACTTTCCATTGAACAATTGATTTTATTAGATTGATTTGCAAATAAAACGCTGGTTTTGTTTTAAATTTTTGAACAATCACCTCTGAACGGGTACCCACTGAGCAACTGTTTTTATTAGCTTTATTTTTTATAAAACACTAGCTTTGTTTTATATTTTTTTGAACAATCACATCCGAACGAGTATCCATTGAACAATCGTTTTTATGAGATTCAGTTCCTAGTAAAACGCTAGTTTTGTTGTATCTTTTTTGAACAGTTACCTCTGAACGAACAACCATTGAGCAATTGTTTTTATTAGCTTTATTTCCCAATAAAACGCTAGCTTGTTTTATCTTTTTTGAACAATTACATGTGAACGAATACCGACTGAACAATTGTTTTCATTAGATTTATTTGCTGATAAAACGCTAGTTTTGTTTTAAATTTTTGAACGATTACACCTTAATGAGTGCCCACTGAAGGATTGTTTTTATTAGGTTTATTTGTTAACTAAAATATGGTTTTGTTTTATCTTTTTTGAAGAGTTACCTTTGAACGAGTTCTAACCATGCAACTGTTTTTGTTACCTTTATTTCCCTATGAAGCGCTATGTTTGTTTTAAATTTTTTGAACAACTACTGTGAACGAGTGAACACTGAGCAATTGTTTTTATTAGCTTTATTTTTTATAAAACGCTAGCTTTGTTTTATCGTTTTTTGAACATTCACCTCGAACGACTTTCCATTGAACAATTGATTTTATTACATTGATTTGCTAATAAAACGCTCGTTTTGTTTTAATTTTTTGATCAATTACCTCTGAACGAGTACCAACTGAAGGATTCTTTTTGTTAGGTGTATTTGCTAATAAAACGTTAGTTTTGTTTTATCTTTCTTTTACCTCTGAACGAGTTCTGACCGAGCAACTGTTTATACACCTTTATCTCCTAATGAAACGCTATGTTTGTTTTAACTTTTTTGAACAATTATTCTGAACGAGTACACACTGAGCAATTGTTTTGTTAGATTTGTTTCGTATTAAAACGCTCGCTTTGTTTATACTTTTGAACAATCATCTCTGAAAGAGCTTCCATTGAACAATTGGTTCCATTAGATTGATTTGCAAATAAAACGCTGGTTTTGTTTTAAATTTTTGAACAATTACCTCTGAACGGGTACCCTGAGCAACTGTTTTTATTAGCTTTATTTTTTATAAAGCACTAGCTTTGTTTTATCTTTTTTCAACGATCACCTCTGAACGATTTACCTTTGAACAATTGTTTTTATTAGATCGATTTGCCAATAAAACGCGAGTTTTCTTTTAACTTTTTTGAACAGTTATATCTGAACGAGTACCCACCGAAAAACTGTTTTTATTTGGTTGGTATGCAAACAAAACGCTGGTTTTGTTTCAACTTTTTTGAAGAATTACCTCTGAACAGGTACCCACTGAGCACTTGTTCTGATTAGCTTTATTTCCTAATAAAACGCTAGCTTTGTTCTATCTTTTTTGTACAATCACCTCTGAACGATTGCCCACTGAGCGATCGTCTTTATCAGCTCTATTTAATAATTAAACGCTAGCTTTGTTTTATGGCTTTTGAACAATCACCTCTGAACCATCACCCACTGAGCAATTGTTTTTTTTTTTGCTTTATTTCCTAATAAACCGCAAGCTTTGTTTTGTCGTTTTTTGAACAATTACATGTGAACGAATACCGACTGAACGATTGTTTTTGTTAGATCAATTTGCTAATAAAACGCAAGCTCTGTTTTATCATTTTTTAACAGTCACCTCTGAACGAGCTTCGATTGAACAACTGTTTTTATTAGATTGATTTGCAAATAAAACGCTAGTTTTCTCTTAACTTTTTTGAACAATTACCTCTGAAAGTATTCCCACTGAGCAATTGTTTTTATTATTTTTATTTCCTAATAAAACGCTAACTTTGTTTTATCATTTTTTTGAACAATCACCCCTTAACGACCTTCCATTGTACAATTGCTTTTATTAGATTGATTTGCTAATAAAACGCTAGCTTTGTTTTCTCTTTTTTGAACAATCTCCTCTCAACGAGTTTGGATTGAACAATTGTTTTTATTAGATTGATTTGCCGATAAAACGCTAGTTTTCTTTTAAATTTTCTCAAGAATTAACTCCGAACGAGTACACACTGAGCAATTATTTTGATTAGCTTTATTTCGTTATAAAACGCTAGCACTTTTTTAATCTTTTTTTGAACAGTCACCTCTGAACGAGTACCAACTGAAGGATTGTTTTTTTAGGTCTACTTCTAATAAAACGCTAGTTTTGTTTTATCTTTTTTTTTTACCTCTGAACGAGTTCTGAACGAGCAGATGTTTATATTGTCTTTATTTCCTGACGAAACGCCAGGTTTGTTTTAACTTTTTTGAACAATCACCTCTGAATGTCGCGAAGATTCGCGAGTGAGTTAGTGGGCTGCTGCACACAGTAAATCCAACTGTGTATCAACGCAACATCTCAAAGAACGGTCTAAGTTGATCTCTGGCTGTAGCGACTATATCGTCTTCTAATGCGGCGTTGCGGTCGTGTGTAAGCGTGTGTCTTCTAATGCGTCGTGTATAAGCGTGTAAGTGTAGCGGCTTTGCTTTAATTGTCAGCACTTTCTTCTTTATTGTTTTTTCTGAATTTAAACTTGATTCTCATGGTTACTTGTTGATTGCCCCAAAGTTCTGCGATCTCGTCAGTAGTTTGTGACGTTTTTGCATTCTCCTCGTCATTTGTTTGTACCTTTTCGTTAGCTCATCACCAGAATCATCGCATTTGACTCAGATCATGTTTTATGATGGTTTTGTATTCGTCCTTCGAGAATATCGTGTTTTTACGTTGTTTGTAAAGTATCAGAAGGTTTAATTACCCAAGTTTGAGGTGTCGGGCGATTCGCACGCAGAAAGGTGTCCCCCGAACCGTGTGAACAAACTTGGGACGGACCAACCAGGAGGTTGGCATAGGCAAGCGCAAAAAAAAAAGAAAAGGGCGCAAGCGGACGAGCCCTCGTCAAAACGCGCCGGTTTCTTTGTTGAAATCAATTATAGTTCATTCACTGTTCAAGTTGTCGAGAAGCCACAAGCCCGAAGAATGAACCCCAGCGCGGGAGAAAAGAAATTGCGGTGAATAGAGTCAGCCGCACGAGTTAGACGGTGATACATTGATAACCAGGTGTCGGCACGAAAGCAATCGCCCGACACCTCGTTTCCCTTGTGCTTATATTGCGCTTCATTGTATCATACCGTGAGACAGTTGAGAATAAGTGTCATATTCTAAAAGTGTGTCCCGCTCATTCAGTATTATATCGCTCAATTCGCTCAACCTGCCCCAAGTCAAAGCTTTGACCTTCGATTGTCGTTGTTTCGTTTATTGCTTTTATATTGCCGATTTTTTGACAGGCCTGCGCAGCTTGTTGGTTTTACTTAACGTGCATTGTGACCTTAACTTTGTTGATCTCTTTTCTAATAAACCGTCGATCTCTTCTTTATCTTCTTCTGTCGTCTACATACGACCATCGACTCGCTCTGTTCACGACAGAAATATTTGCTCCGACCACAGCGAAAATATCCTTTTTAGACTGGTGCCTCCTTAGCATCTATTTCGAGCAGGTACAACTGGCTTATGGGTCTGGTCCATTCATTTCCATTACCCAGTTTCACTCTTGCTGTACGTATGGATCGACCTCCTCCCCCTCTTATTTTCACTATTCGACCTAATTTCCTTCGTCTTCTATGATAACTACCTCGTTTATTCGCAGCTCTCTAGTTATTGATCCTCTAACGGCTCGATGATTTCGTTGTATTCGCTCTCGCAGCGATGTGAGATAGTCTGACCGCCAGTGATTCCAGAAGCGATCGAGTGTGCTAAGTGTTGCTTTCCATCTCATTAACATTTTTTCTCGGGACGTCACCTCCTTTGGAAGATAGCTTGGATCTTCCTTTTCTCCCTCTTCGTTTACCGTGAAGATCAACTGAGCAGCTGGTATTAGAAAGTCGATCCGCCGAACCATATCGACTGACGTTTCATGCACGTAAGTGAGTGGTCTACTATTGACTACTCCTTCTACTTCTACAATGAGTGTTCGAAACTCTTCTTCGCTTAATCGTTTTCTTCCCACTACTTTACGGAGCGAATTTTGGTTAGACCTATCATTCTTTCATAAACTCCTCCTTGCCATGGAGCGAAATGTGTTATGAAGTTCCATTTGATTTCCTCTGCTTTGCTGATTTGTCTTAGGACTTCTGCGGCGAGCGTAAAATTGCTCCCGTTGTCGCTAAATACAAGTTTAAGTTTTCCTCGTCGACTCACATATCTTCGAAAGCAGTTGAGTAACGAAGATGCTGACAAGTCATTTGCCACTTCCAGATGGACCGGGCGTGTCGTAAGACATGTAAACAATGCTACCCAACTTTCTTGAAGTTTAATTTCATTGCCCAAAAGAGCTTTCAAGTTGAACGGTCCAAAATAGTCCAGTCCCACATTTTCGAAGGCTCGGGTTACAACTGTGCGGCATGATGGTAGATCTGGCATTCTTGGAAGCTTGAACGGATGTGTGAGCCATCTACGACCTTTCATGCACTTGTTCTTTATGACCTTTTTTACCGTTTCTCTCCCTTTGGCTATCCAGTATTTCGACCGCAGTTGGTTTAACGTATGGGCTGGCCCCGAATGCATTAAGATTTCGTGTTGATGAGTAATAAGCATTCCGGTGATGGGATGTTTAGGTAGAAAAATCGGAAACTTGGTGTCTCGCGGGAGGTCTGAATAGGCAAGACGTCCTCCACATCTCCAGAGATTGTCATCGCCTCGAAAAAGCTCCCAACGCACAATCTCCGCTTTCGTGATCATTTCTTCTTGAGCCTGTCTGATGAGTTTTTCCGCTTCTACTTGGTCCTCCACTCCTACTGCCTTTCTTTTCCGTTCCTTGATATTCTTTACGAATCTTATCACGGCAGCCGTGATTCCCTTCACTTTCCTCCAACTGTTATACTTGCTTGCATCGATTACACAGTGATTTGTGGCCAATCGTTTTCTTCTTCTGTACCGACTTCGAGCGCTGTAACTGTTGTTGTAGGTTGTTTGCCACGATCTCTTTTCACCTTGCTCCCTTGAAAGATGTGTTCGCTGATTACACATTGTTGCGGATTCGAAAGCTCCCATTTCGGCCAATTCTCTTCGGATTGTCTGAGCCATGGTGGGCCATGCCACCACAAGAAACTTTCCTTAAGCTTGTCAGGATCAGCGCCCTTTGTCGCAATATCGCTCGGGTTTTGATCGGATGGGACGTAACTCCACCATTTCGCCGTATTACGCATTTGCTTTAAACGATTTTCGATGAACCTCGTATTGATCTCTTTATCTGAACGTATCCAGTGCAACACACATTTGCTATAGCTCCAGTAATGGGTCTCTACTTCCTCCATCGAAAGCTGTTTCTTTACAAACTCTAGTAATCGTACTCCGATGAAGGCTGCTAACAATTCGAGTCTTGAGACCGAAGCCCCCTTGACGGGGCACAGACGCGTTTTAGCCATAACTAAGTTCGTCAATACGGCACCATTTACGATTTCGCGATTGTATACAGCTGCGGCGTAAGCCTGCATCGATGCATCGACAAAAACGTGCAGTTGTTTCTCCTTTGTACTATGGAAGAATACTTGACGAGGGATGTCGTTTACCGTATTATTCCAACTTTTCTGTAATCTTTCCCACAGTAACTTCTCTTCTTCTTTCAATGAGTCGTCCCATTTGTACTTCTTCTTCCATGATTCCTGAAGGAATACTTTTAATGGGACAAGCAACGGAGCCCTTAATCCGAGAGGATCAAAGTGAGAGGCTACAAAGCTCAGTATTTGTCGCTTGGTTTGGGCGGCACCAATTTTGTCTTTTACACCTAGTATTATTTTATCCTCCTTTAACGACCATGTTATTCCTAACACTTTGGTCTCTTGTACCTCTTCTCGATCTTCCGGAGGAATAGCATCATACACTTCTTTGTTATTTGACACGAACGATCTCAAGTTCATTCCAGCACCTGCGAAAATTGCTTTTCCTTCACTACATAATTGTACCGCTGTCTCTGAATCTTCTGCCTGCAACATGACATTGTCTACGTACAGATTTTTTGAGATTTCTTGAGCTGTAGTGGATCCAATTTCTGTCAAATGTTTCGTCAAAGTTGCAGCAAGTAAGAACGGGCTGGAAATCATTCCGAATGGTACTCTACAAAATTGATACACTTCGATATTGTTCTCATCGACCGGACCCTTCTCTTTTACCCACAAAAACCGGGTCTTATCACGATCCTTCACATTCAGCTCCACTTGCAGAAACGCTTTTTCACGTCAGCAAGAGCAGCGTATTTAGAAGTTCGAAACCGTAACAGTATGCCTGCTAAATCGTTCAACATCACCGGGCCCCTGAGCAATTGACTGTTCAGGGAATTACCTCTCTCGTCTTTAGCACTCGCATCAAAAACCACCCGCAATTTAGTTGTAGATTTTTGGGGGTTTAGGACTGCTGGATGTGGTATATACGACATAAGAGGTCCATCTGGGACTTTGGGCGCCTTCTCAATTATACCTAGTTCTAGCTGTTGTCGGAAGGTATCATCGTATCTTTTGAACAATTCCTCGCCTCCCTTTAAGCGTTTCAACGTGGACCTTAGTCTGCCAATGCATAGGCCGAAGTTATAAGGAACTTTAGGCGTGGCAGATTTCCACGGCCAGTTCACGACATATCGACCATCTTCGGGTTTAGTTATTGTTGCTTTGAATTGTTCTAGTGCTGCGACATCTTCTTTTGAGTCTATTGGGTCTTCAGTCCCAAGCGTTTCCAATCTCCAGAATTGGTCAATATCTGCTTCACGAGTAACTGCAGCAGATGTCATTACTAACGCCATATCTGCAGATGAAAAGGCTCTTTGTGTATCTAGTTTTGCATAACCACTTCCTGCTAGCATATCTCCAACTTTCGGCGACCAGGTGGAACCCGGATTAATTTCTGTGAACCTTCGATCAGGTCGAAGAAGTAATCTGCACCAATTATTAGCTGCGGTTGTTCCCATTTTTCCGGAATACACAGCCGATGCTTTTGTTTTGCGTTTGGGATGAGAATTTCGTTGGATTCAACATTTACTCTTTGAAGCTCTTTGGTCAAAAAGGGCATTGTACTGACTCTGATCTGTTTTTTATTTCCGTTTTTCAGTTCGAACGTAATGTTTACTTGCTTTGTATCATAACATTTCGGTTGCTGAGCGCCGAATCCCGCTATGGATATTTGTCTTCTTTTTTCAGTAGTCAGCTTCAGTTGGTCACCAACTTCTTCTGTTATGAATGATCCTTCCTTGACCACCCGCGTCAAAGAACGCCAAAACAGTTTTCCCCATTTCCGGCTTCTCCGGATTGTACACGTTCACCTCCTTACAAAGAAGCAAAACGGTCTTCTTTTCCCTTCCCTTTTGGGTGACCGCCGCTGTCAACGCCGATTCGTCAGGTGATCGGTTTACTTCCTTGTCGAAAGTGACCGTTTGTTTCCCTCTATTGTCTTCTGGTTCCTTCGGTTTACTTCCTTTCTCGGAACCACTTTTATTCTCCCTCTTTGGGCAGAGCGCCGAGTTGTGTTCCTCTCTACAATAGAAACACAGCGCTATGTCCCTCTACGAGACACCTGAAGCAAAGCCTTTTCTCTCTTATCCGACCACTGCGCTCTTTCACGGTTGCGTACTCATGGTAGTCACTATTCCAGTGAGGGCCTCCGCAAAAGGCACAACTTCGTTTTTTACTTTTCGGCGCTTGATCTTCTCTCCTCTCCCGGTAGTTGCTTACTGTTGAGGAAAATGCAGACGTTGTCGTGAACAAAACGAAGTTGATGGTCGTATGTGGACGACAGAAAAAGATAAAGAAGAGATCGACGGTTTATTAGAAAAGAGATCAACAAAGTTAAGGTCACAATGCACGTGAAGTAAAACCAGCAAGCTGCGCAGGCCTGTCAAAATTAATCGGCAATATAAAAGCAATAAACGAAACAACGACAATCGAAGGCCAGAGCTTTGACTTGGGGCAGGTTGAGCGAAATGAGCGATATAACACCGAATGAGCGGGACACACCTTTGGAGTATGGCACTTATTGTCAACTGTCTCACGGTGTGATACAATGAAGCGCAATATAAGCACAAGAGCAACGAGGTGTCGGGCGATCGCTTTCGTGCCGACACCTGGTTATCAACGTATCAAGGTATCAGTGCCTATCTCGTGCGGTTGATTCCGTTCACCGCAATTTGTTTTCTCCCGCACTGGGCTTGATTCTTCGGGTTTGTGGGTACTCGACAACTCGAAAAGTAATAATTGATTTCAACAAAGAAACCGGCCTGTTTTGATGAGGGCTCGTCCGCTTGCGCCCTTTTTCTTCTTTTTGCGCTTGGCTACACCAACCTCCTGGTTGGTCCGTCCCAAGTTTGTTCACACGGTTCGGGGGACACCTTTCTGCTTGGCGATTCGCCCGACACCTCAAACTTGGGTAATTAAACCTTCAGATACTTTACAAACAACGTAAAAACGCGATATACTCGAAAAACGAATACAAAACCATCATAAAACATGATCTGAGTCAAATGCGATGATTCTGGTAATGAGCTAACGAAAAGGTACAAACAAATGACAAGGAGAATGCAAAAAACGTCACAAACTACTGACGAGATCGCAGAACTTTGAGGCAATCAACAAGCAACCATAAGAATCAAGTTTAAGTTTAGAAAAAACAATGAAGAAGAAAGTGCTGACAATTAATGCAAAGCCGCTACACTTATACGATCATACACGACGCATTAGAAGACACGCGCTTACACACGACCGCAACGCCGCATTAGAAGACGATATAGTCGCTACAGTCAGAGATCAGCTTAGATCGTTCTTTGAGTTATTGCGTTGATACACAGTTTGATTTACTGTGTGCAGCAGCCCGCTAACTCATTCGCAAATCTTCGCGACACTCCGACCGCAGCGAAAATATCCCTTTTAGGCTGGTGCCTCGTTATCGTCTATTTCGAGCGGGTACAACTGGCTTATGGGTCTGGTCCATTTGATTTCTTCTGCTCTGCTGATTTGTCTTAGGACTTCTGCGGCGAGCGTAAAATTGCTCCCGTTGTCGCTAAATACAAGTTTAGGTTTTCCTCGTCGACTCACATATCTTCGAAAGCAGTTGAGGAACGAAGATGCTGACAAGTCATTTGCCACTTCCAAATGGACAGCGCGTGTCGTAAGACATGTAAACAATGCTACCCAACTTTTTTGAAGTTTAATTTCATTGCCCAACATAGCTTTCAAGTTGAACGGTCCAAAATAGTCCAGTCCCACATTTTCGAAGGCTCGCGTTACAACTGTGCGGCATGATGGTAGATCTGGCATTCTTGGACGCTTGAACGGATGTGTGAGCCATCTACGACATTTCATGCACTTTTTCTTTATGACCTTTTTTACCGTTTCTCTCCCTTTGGCTATCCAGTATTTCGACCGCAGTTGGTTTAACGTATGGGCTGGCCCCGAATGCATTAAAATTTCGTGTTGATGAGTAATAAGCATTTCCGTGATGGGATGTTTAGGTAGAAAAATCGGAAACTTGGTGTCTCGTGGGAGGTCTGAATAGGCAAGACGTCCTCCACATCTCCAGAGATTGTCATCGCCTCGAAAAAGCTCCCAATGCACAATCTCCGCTTTCGTGATCATTTCTTCTTGAGCCTGTCTAATGAGATGTTTTTCCGCTTCTATTTGGTCCTCCACTCCTACTGCCTTTCTTTTCCGTTCCTTGAGGTTCTTTACGAATCTTATCACGGCAGCCGTGATGCCCTTCACTTTCCTCCAACTGTTATACTTGCTTGCATCGATTACACAGTGATTTATAGCACAATCGTTTTCTTCTTCTGTACCGACTTCGAGCGCGGTAACTGTTGTCGTAGGTTGTTTGTTACGGTCTCTCTTCCCTTTGCTCTTTTGAAAGATGTCTTCGCTGATTACACACTGCTGCGGATTCGAAAGTTCCCATTTCGGCCAATTCTCTACGGATTGTCTTAACCATGGTGGGCCATGCCACCACAAGGAACTTTCCTTAAGCTTGTCAGGATCAACACCCTTTGTCGCAATATCGCTCGGGTTTTGATCGGATGGGACGTAACTCCACCATTTCGCCGTATTACGCATTTGCTTTAAACGATTTTCGATGAACCTCGTATTGATCTCTTTATCTGAACGTATCCAGTGCAACACACATTTGCTATCGCTCCAGTAATGGGTCTCCACTTCCTCCATCGAGAGCTGTTTCTTTACGAACTCGAGTAATCGTACTCCGATGAAGGCTGCCAACAATTCGAGTCTTGGAACCGAAGCTCCCTTGACGGGGCACAGACGCGTTTTAGCCATAATTAAGTTCGTCAATACTGCACCATTTACGATTTCACGATTGTATACCGCTGCGGCGTAAGCCTGCATCGATGCATCGACAAAAACGTGCAGTTGTCTCTCCTTTGCACAACGAAAGAATATTTGACGAGGGATGTCGTTTACTGTATTATTCCAACTTTTCTGTAATCTTTCCCACAGTAACTTCTCTTCTTCTTTCAATGAGTCATCCCATTTGTATTTCTTCTTCCATAATTCCTGAAGGAATACTTTTAATGGGACAAGCAACGGAGCCATTAATCCGAGAGGATCAAAGTGGGAGGCTACAAAGCTCAGTACTTGTCGCTTGGTTTGGGCGGCACCAATCTTGTCTTTTACACCTAGTGTTATTTTATCCTCCTTTAACGACCATGTTATTCCTAACACTTTGGTCACTTGTACTTCTTCTCGATCTTCCGGAGGAATAGCATCATACACTTCTTTGTTATTTGACACGAACGATCTCAAGTTCATTCCGGCACCTGCGAAAATTGCTTTTCCTTCACTACATAGTTGTATCGCTGTCTCTGAATTTTCTGCCTGCAACATGACATTGTCTACGTACAGATTTTTTAAGATTTCTTGAGCTGTAGTGGATCCAATTTCTGTCAAATGTTTCGTCAAAGTTGCAGCAAGTAAGAATGGGCTGGAAATCATTCCGAACGGTACTCTACAAAATCGATACACTTCGATATTGTTTTCATCGACCGGACCCTTCTCTTTTACCCACAAAAACCGGGTCGTATCACGATCCTTCACATTCAGCTCCAGTTGCAGAAACGCTTTTTCTACGTCAGCAAGAACAACGTATTTAGAAGTTCGAAACCGTAACAGTATGCCTGCTAAATCGTTTAACATCACTGGGCCTCTGAGCAATTGACTGTTCAGGGAATTACCTTTCTCGTCTTTAGCACTCGCATCAAAAACCACCCGCAATTTAGTTGTAGATTTTTGGGGGGTTAGGACTGCTTGATGTGGTATATACGAAATGAGAGGTCCATCTGGGACCTTGGGCGCCTTCTCAATTATACCTAATTCTAGCTGTTGTCGGAAGGTATCATCGTATCTTTTGAACAATTCTTCGTCTCCCTTTAAGCGTTTCAACGTGGACCTTAGTCTGCCAATGCATAGGCCGAAGTTATAAGGGACTTTAGGCGTGGCAGATTTCCACGGCCAGTTCACGACATATCGACCATCTTCCGATTTAGTTATTGTTGCTTTGAATTGTTCTAGTGCTGCGACATCCTCTTTTGAGTCTATTGGGTCGTCAATCCCAAGCGTTTCCAATCTCCAGAATTGGTCAATATCTGCTTCACTAGTAACTGCAGCAGATGTCATTACTAACGCCGTATCTGCAGATGAAAAGGCTCTTTGTGTATCTAGTTTTGCATAACCACTTCCTGCTAGCATATCTCCAACTTTCGATTTGACCAGGTGGAACCCGGATGGTAATTTCTGTGAACCTTCGATCAGGTCGAAGAAGTAGTCTGCACCAATTATTAGCTGCGGTTGTTCCCATTTTTCCGGAATACACAGCCGATGCCTTTGTTTTGCGTTTGGGATGAGAATTTCGTTGGATTCAACATTTACTCTTTGAAGCTCTTTGGTCAAAAAGGGCATTGTACTGGCTCTGATCTGTTTTTTATTTCCGTTTTTCAGTTGTAACGTAATGTTTACCTGCTTTGTATCATAACATTTCGGTTGCTGAGCGCCGAATCCCGCTATGGATATTTGGCTTCTTTTCCCAGTAGTCAGCTTCAGTTGATCACAAAGTTCTTCTGTTATGAATGATCCTTGACAACCCGCGTCAAAGAACGCAAAAATAGTTTTCCCCATTTCCGGTTTCTCCGGATTGTACACGTTCACCTCCTTACAAAGAAGCAAAACGGTCTTCTTTTCCCTTCGCTTTTGGGTGACCGCCGCTGTCAACGCCGATTCGTCAGGTGATCGGTTTACTTCCTTTTCGAAAGTGACTTTTTGTTTCCCTCTATTGTCTTCTGGTTCCTTCGGTTTACTTCCTTTCTCGGAACCACTTTTATTCTCCCTCTTTGGGCAGAGCGCCGAGTTGTGTTCCTCTCTGCAATAGAAACACATTCCTCTCCTTGCGCAATCCTTTGCGCTATGTCCCTCTGCGAGACACCTGAAGCAAAGCCTTTTCTCTCTTATCCGACCACTGCGCTCTTTCACGGTTGCGTACTCATGGCAATCACTATTCCAGTGAGGGCCCCCGCAAAAGGCACAACTTCGTTTTTTACTTTTCGGCGCTTGATTTTCTCTCCTCCCCCGGTAGTTGCTTACTGCTGAGGAAAATGCAGACGTTTCCTTTGAGTCATACTTTGTCGGCTTTCTGTCCCCATGACGATCTCTTCTCTGTGCCGTCATGCTACTGGTCACGCGCATTATCGTTTCTTTTCGAGCAATCAATTTGTCGACATACTCACGAAGTTTATCGACATTCCAAGACGGGTCTTCACTCTTTTTTTCATAAACTTCGAATAAGATCCACCTCGGCAATTTCTCTTCTACCATCACCTCGATTATCGGATGATTCGTATCTTCGTTCATCACATTTAGCTGTCTGAGAATTCTTTCGACCTCGTCTAGAACGACCCTAGGATTTCTAGGATCCGCCTGAGGCAACCTCCTCAACTCGTCATGAAGGCATTTTTTGATGAGGACTTCATTTCCATAACGCCTTTTCAAAACGTCTACCACTACTCTGTAATTGGAGGCCGTAATTGCGTATCCAGCTACTGTTGCATAAGCCGCACCCTTCAGACTACATAGTAAATAGTTGAGTTTGTTGACGTCGGGTATTGGCTGTTGATCTACTGCTGCCTCAAATGAAGACCAAAATTCAGGCCATTTGCGTATGTCTCCCGAAAAAGTAGCTAGCTCCAATTTTGGGAGTTTAATTCTCGGTGCTGATCTTGGCAGTTCAGTTACCTCTTGTGCTTCAGCCTTATTTTTATCCTGTAATCCGTGGAGTAGTCTTACTGCTTTTTGTTTTCGGTTTTCGACTAGCTCAAGAGTTTCTCGAGCTTTCTCCATAACTTGGAGCACTCCATTCGGATCGTCTACCATTTGTTGATACATCCGATCTTCCTCTTTTGCTTCATCTCCTCTTAAACTGATTCTCAAAGAGAGCCATTGTTCGTGATATTTTTCTAACACACCGATAGCTGCATTTATCTTATGCATGTAGCTGTCAAACTCTTCAACTTGATCTTCGAGAGAAGCAATTTGTTTAGCTGGGGTGTCGTCAATTTTTGGGACTTCTAACCCCGGGATTTCCTTCAGATACCCTATCAACCTACCCTTTGTGGGTTCCATAGCCTGCCGATATACTCCCGACATTGTAACTGCTTAACTCCCGGCTCGTGGCACCAAATTTTTCTGTCGTGAACAAAACGAAGTTGATGGTCGTATGTGGACGACAGAAAAAGATAAAGAAGAGATCGACGGTTTATTAGAAAAGAGATCAACAAAGTTAAGGTCACAATGCACGTGAAGTAAAACCAGCAAGCTGCGCAGGCCTGTCAAAATTAATCGGCAATATAAAAGCAATAAACGAAACAACGACAATCGAAGGCCAGAGCTTTGACTTGGGGCAGGTTGAGCGAAATGAGCGATATAACACCGAATGAGCGGGACACACCTTTGGAGTATGGCACTTATTGTCAACTGTCTCACGGTGTGATACAATGAAGCGCAATATAAGCACAAGAGCAACGAGGTGTCGGGCGATCGCTTTCGTGCCGACACCTGGTTATCAACGTATCAAGGTATCAGTGCCTATCTCGTGCGGTTGATTCCGTTCACCGCAATTTGTTTTCTCCCGCACTGGGCTTGATTCTTCGGGTTTGTGGGTACTCGACAACTCGAAAAGTAATAATTGATTTCAACAAAGAAACCGGCCTGTTTTGATGAGGGCTCGTCCGCTTGCGCCCTTTTTCTTCTTTTTGCGCTTGGCTACACCAACCTCCTGGTTGGTCCGTCCCAAGTTTGTTCACACGGTTCGGGGGACACCTTTCTGCTTGGCGATTCGCCCGACACCTCAAACTTGGGTAATTAAACCTTCAGATACTTTACAAACAACGTAAAAACGCGATATACTCGAAAAACGAATACAAAACCATCATAAAACATGATCTGAGTCAAATGCGATGATTCTGGTAATGAGCTAACGAAAAGGTACAAACAAATGACAAGGAGAATGCAAAAAACGTCACAAACTACTGACGAGATCGCAGAACTTTGAGGCAATCAACAAGCAACCATAAGAATCAAGTTTAAGTTTAGAAAAAACAATGAAGAAGAAAGTGCTGACAATTAATGCAAAGCCGCTACACTTATACGATCATACACGACGCATTAGAAGACACGCGCTTACACACGACCGCAACGCCGCATTAGAAGACGATATAGTCGCTACAGTCAGAGATCAGCTTAGATCGTTCTTTGAGTTATTGCGTTGATACACAGTTTGATTTACTGTGTGCAGCAGCCCGCTAACTCATTCGCAAATCTTCGCGACAGACGTTTCCTTTGAGTCATACTTTATCGGCTTTCTGTCCTCATGACGATCTCTTCTCTGTGTCGTTATGCTACTGGTCACGCGCATTATCGTTTCTTTTCGAACAATCAATTTGTCGACATACTCACGAAGTTTATCGGCATTCCAAGATGGGTCTTCACTCTTTTTTTCATAAACTTCGAATAAGATCCACCTTGGCAATTTCTCCTCTACCATCAGCTCGATTATCGGATGATTCGTATCCTCATTCATCACATTTAGCTGTCTTAGAATTCTTTGGACCTCGTCTAGAACGACCCTAGGATTTCTAGGATCCGCCTGGGGCAACCTCTTCAACTCATCATGAAGGCATTTTTTAATAGGAACTTCATTTCCATGACGCCTTTTTAAAACGTCCACCACTACTCTGTAACTGGAGAGCGTAATTGCGTATCCAGCTACTGTTGCATAAGCCGCATCCTTCAGACTACATAGTAAATAGTTGAGTTTATTGACGTCGGGTATTGGCTGTTGATCTACTGCTGCCTCAAATGAAGACCAAAATTCAGGCCATTTGCGTATATCGCCCGAAAAAGTAGCTAGCTCCAATTTTGGAAGTTTAATTCTTGGTGCCGATCTTGGCAGTTCAGTTACCTCCTGTGCTTCAGCCTTATTCCTATCCTGTAATCCGAGGAGTAGTCTTACTGCTTTTCGTTTTCGGCTTCCGACAGCTCAAGAGATTCTCGAGCTTTCTCCATAACTTGGAGCACACCATTCGGACCGCCTACCATTTGCTGATACATCCGATCTTCCTCTTTTGCTTCATCTCCTCTTAAACTGATTCTCAAAGAGAGCCATTGTTCGTGATATTTTTCTAACACACCGATCGCGGCATTTATCTTACGCATGTAGCTGTCAAACTCTTCAACTTGATCTTCGAGAGAAGCAATTTGTTTAGCTGGGGGGTCGTCAATTTTTGGGACTTCTAATCCCGGGATTTCCTCCAGATACCCTATCAACCTACCCCTTGTGGGTCTCATACCTGCCGATATACTCCCGACATTGCAACTGCTTAACTCCCGGCTCGTGGCACCAAATTTTTCTGTCGTGAACAGAGCGAAGTCGATGGTCGTATGTAGACGACAGAAGAAGATAAAGAAGAGATCGACGGTTTATTAGAAAAGAGATCAACAAAGTTAAGGTCACAATGCACGTTAAGTAAAACCAACAAGCTGCGCAGGCCTGTCAAAAAATCGGCAATATAAAAGCAATAAACGAAACAACGACAATCGAAGGTCAAAGCTTTGACTTGGGGCAGGTTGAGCGAATTGAGCGATATAATACTGAATGAGCGGGACACACTTTTAGAATATGACACTTATTCTGAACTGTCTCACGGTATGATACAATGAAGCGCAATATAAGCACAAGGGAAACGAGGTGTCGGGCGATTGCTTTCGTGCCGACACCTGGTTATCAATGTATCACCGTCTAACTCGTGCGGCTGACTCTATTCACCGCAATTTCTTTTCTCCCGCGCTGGGGTTCATTCTTCGGGCTTGTGGCTTCTCGACAACTTGAACAGTGAATGAACTATAATTGATTTCAACAAAGAAACCGGCGCGTTTTGACGAGGGCTCGTCCGCTTGCGCCCTTTTCTTTTTTTTTGCGCTTGCCTATGCCAACCTCCTGGTTGGTCCGTCCCAAGTTTGTTCACACGGTTCGGGGGACACCTTTCTGCGTGCGAATCGCCCGACACCTCAAACTTGGGTAATTAAACCTTCTGATACTTTACAAACAACGTAAAAACACGATATTCTCGAAGGACGAATACAAAACCATCATAAAACATGATCTGAGTCAAATGCGATGATTCTGGTGATGAGCTAACGAAAAGGTACAAACAAATGACGAGGAGAATGCAAAAACGTCACAAACTACTGACGAGATCGCAGAACTTTGGGGCAATCAACAAGTAACCATGAGAATCAAGTTTAAATTCAGAAAAAACAATAAAGAAGAAAGTGCTGACAATTAAAGCAAAGCCGCTACACTTACACGCTTATACACGACGCATTAGAAGACACACGCTTACACACGACCGCAACGCCGCATTAGAAGACGATATAGTCGCTACAGCCAGAGATCAACTTAGACCGTTCTTTGAGATGTTGCGTTGATACACAGTTGGATTTACTGTGTGCAGCAGCCCACTAACTCACTCGCGAATCTTCGCGACACTGAACGAGCTTCGATTGAACAATTGTTTTTATTAGATTCATTTGCTAAGAAAACGCTAGTTTTGTTTTACCTTTTTTGAATAATTACATCTTAATGAGTACCCACTGAAGGACTGTTTTTTAGGTCTATTTGCTAATAAAACGCTAATTTTGTTTTATCTTTTTTTTTACCTCTGAACGAGTTCTGACCGAGCAACTCTTT
The DNA here is from genome assembly GCA_037389465.1 of Baylisascaris procyonis. NCBI lineage: Eukaryota > Metazoa > Nematoda > Chromadorea > Rhabditida > Ascarididae > Baylisascaris > Baylisascaris procyonis. Next base: position 168,526 of record JAZARR010000132.1, on the reverse strand, counting down.
ATATTTCCTTTATTTCCTAATGAAACGCTAGGTTTGTTTTAACTTTTTTGAAGAATTACTCTGAACGAGTACTGTCGCGAATGCAGTGGGGAAGAACGTTTACTGAGACAAAGACGCTGCTTATATGGTACCAATAATTTGCACGTTATGATCAAAATTAAGCTGACAATAACGCTTCTTTCAATGTGGGTATGTAAAATAGTCACAATAAGGACAAAATAAGTACTTTCACTGGTAATAATATTTCATTTCTTTTCCTTCCCTTGAACTAAGCATTTCTTTGAATAACTAATGACAACAGCGATACATTCAAACACTTGCAATCATTTTAGGTATCATTACAATAGCATAGATTATGCATCGTTCATATGTAAACAATTTGAAGGTAATTCACAGGATTGGTTCGCGTTTGCGGCATTCCGGGGGGAAGGGAGAAGGGGAAGAAATTTATTGAAGTTTTTGAAAAATTTTTGTTTTATGAGGTTTTGTATTTGTGAGTCACCTTCGGTAACAAATGACACGTTATTAAAGAACTAAAGCTACAAACGCTATAGAAGCGGTTGAAAAATTGGTTGATCCTGGATGGTGTGAAATGTGCATGCTAGTCACTGTCCGGGGAATGCATTGAATTCCTTTAACGCAACATTGTGTGGTTAGTCGGATGCAGATAAAGCTGCAGATGATAACCACGCGAAATATTGCGAAGAGTAGATAGATGATAGAGAGAGATAGATAAATTATGAGTCTTAATAGGATAAGAGCTCCTTTAGGGACGCATCGAGGATTTTCAATAAACGTCAGGCAGAAATAGCAACGGATTAGCTCGCGAAATGGTCTTGGTGGGCACTCTGGTTTGATGCGCTTGATACAAGACCTGATTTTCAAGCGTAATCGCAATGTGTAGGATTTTATCATGACTTCTCTAGGGAAAATTAAGGTTTTATCATTATCTGGATTATCGCGATATATGCAATATGGTGCCGAACAAATTTTCGTGATATTGAGTGAAGTGGAGATGATAGTAACTCCTTCTTGACTACATTCCTCAGTACAATTTTCACATTGAGTATATTTTATTGTGTCCTATTTTTGTCCAAAATAGATTTGTCCAAAATTATATGGGAATCATACCCCAAGCGAATTGTCGCAAAATGCGGCAAAATAAAGTGCGGCGGCAGCAAGGGGTACGCAGGGGGTAGCTTCGCACTAAGGAAGAGAGAGAGCCCAAGACAAATGCATGAGATGACGAGTCAAATACAGTTGTCTGGAATGACAACAAGAGGAGGAAACATAGAATCTTCTCACAGGAATGTGGCGATTCTATGTTTCATTCCCATCAAATCTCCAGCGAAATCTTCTCAGTTATTTCGCTGGAATTTTATTATGACTTTCGCAGTTTACGCGACACTCCCGAGGCGACGATCCTTACGCCCGACGACGACTGGTTCGAAACGCATCCGATCAACGTGTTGCTGAAGATTTTCTGTCGTTGTCGGTTCCTCGATGTTTTCCTTGATGAAAATAACTGTCGGATGGGGTGCCTCGCCTTTCTTGCGAAGTTTCTTCACAACGGCCATACATTTGATCGCTGTAAAAGTAATTATTACAGATGCTGCGATGACTGCAATAACGATGAGTAAAACTTCGCAGTACTGGAAAGCAACAAAGATGCGTTGAATATTGTTATTGGCTTCTTCTGCAAGCGTTTCAATTTCGCTCCCGAAGTCCGAGAGAGCCGTGCTGCTATCCGAGAACATTGACGGTTTTGCTCTTAAGCCCCAACGAGCACTTCGCGATTTGAGCAGATCGATCTGCGCTTGAGCTTGCTGTATTGATGTATCTTGAAGGGTGCTGGACCAGAACACGTGGTCGTTCTCAATTCGCCTACCGTGGGCTTCTTCATCGCTGCTTTCAATGATTCCATTATGAGGAAACACAATTAGTTTGTCGCCTTCTCGTACTGCCGACACGTCATCCCTGTGAAGCAACAGTTTAGCTGCCATTGATGGGTCAATTCGACTGATGCTTCGAATAAGAATGAGGAAATTGTTTCTCGTTTGAAATTGTGTTTCGGCATACTTGTTCACGTGCAGTTTGAACTGATGTAGTCACTTATCAGAGGCGTATTGAAATTTCGCGTTCTCTCGATCGAATCTTAATCCGAGTTCAACAGAAGATATATTGGGTGCGTGAACTCTTGCCTTTCGGTACGAATCGATGACATCGAACGTGATGAGTATGCCATTTTGCATTGGTTCTAACGACTGAAGTTGGCACTGTTCCGCTTGTGTCCAGCTTTCATCAAATACGTCGAGTGGAACGAATGAAGCTTGAAGTTTGTCAACGACGATCCTCTTCTCTGTGACCTGCGCAAGATATGTGCCCACTCGATGCCACGCACACTGTTCAACGAGCATTTTTCTATCCCATAGGATAATTCGACCTTCAGCCATGCATTTTCCAGCGGACGCATTGCAAGCCGTGACGTCTGCCAGACAAGAATCGATATGCATGTCATCAGCAGTCAGCACGTAGCCTTCATCTAACTCGTAATTCACAGTAGCAGTACACATTTCGCCAAAGATGGCATAAGAAGCGGCTGACGGTTGAGAGCTCTTCCACCTTTTCGCACCAATCTTTTCGAGTTGAAGCCCGCTAAAGCGTTTGGTACTCCTCATCTCTTCACATGCTTGAGCTGTGACGGCCAATATAACTGGTTCTTCAATGGTTTCGTGCATACTGAATCGGAAAAACGCTCGGGTGCAGATCTGATGAGTGATCTGGAAACAGCTAATAGCTTCCACTCGTTTCGGTTTTCTTTCGAAAACGCTTATTCTTGTCGTCGTAAGATGGGTGAACCGTTCTCCTGTACAGTTCTGAATTTTAGGAATTGATAGGTGTATACCCTGAGTTCCGCTGGTTGCGGCGCTCCCGACGACTGAAGTTAGTAGCCCCGAGATAAGGAGGCAGGGCAGTAGGTAAAAGGGTAGGAGGTGCTTCCGTTTTTTGACCGGTTTACCGGATATGTCTCCGATAACAGTCGTGGAAATTGCTGCCGTTATTGTTGGTAAGACTGTTGCTGCCGCTGTTATTGTTGCATCTTCTTTGGTTCGAATTTCGAGTGGGAAGAGATTATTGATTGCTCTTTGTACCTTTTTGCCGTTTGAAAGACGAATGGTTGCTGTTCTCACTTTCGACGATTCGGGATGTAGAGCTTCGATAATTCCGAGCGGCCAGGTGCCTCGAGGACATGATGACTCGTTCAGCAGCACTATTTCGTTGACCTCAGGACATCTCTTTTCAGTGCTGAATGGTTGTTTATAAGTTGTCTGGTACCGTTCATCGAGTTTCGCTGTCGTTTCCTCCCAGCATTTCAAAAGTTTTCCACGAATGTCGCTAGGGTCACCGTATGTCGGATCTTGTACATCATTTTCCAGGTTTCTGAATATTCCTGGTGAAGAGTTACCGTGTGGCAGCAGAAAGTCGATTGGTCGTAGAACTGTCGTATTCTCCGATGAGAGGGGGGTAATTGGACGGCAATTTACCACTGCTTCAATATCTGTTGTCAGCGTTTGAAGCTCTTCTTGCGTCAGCCTTTTGCGTCCAATTGTCTTCTTCATACTGCTTTTAACGAGACCGACCATTCTCTCATAGATGCCGCCTTGCCATGGCGCGAGTGGAGTAATGAACGACCACTGAATATTGTGTGCAGCGCAGTAGTCGAGAATTTCGTTGTCCATCTGGTGCACTTTAGATGCAGTGGTTAGTACAGATCAAGCCCAGACGAATTGTGTGCCGTTGTCCGACAGCATTCTCTTAGGGAGTCCTCTTCTCGAGACAAAGCGATGCAAAGACTGAATGAAACCTGGCCCGGATAGGTCAGATGCGACTTCGAAATGTACAGCTCTAGTCGAGAAACAAGTGAACAGACAAGTCCATCGTTTTGTGCCATCCTTTTCATCGGAACGTACCCTGAACGGTCCTATATAATCGACACCTGTGTTTTCGAAAGGAGGATGCATAGATACTCGTTCCGGCGGATAAGGTGGCATTCGGGGCATCTGAAAGGGCTTCGACTTCCATCGTCGACAATGAAAACAGTTATTTAGAGCTCGTTTTGTGGCCTGACGACCACGAGGGATCCAGTATGCCTCACGCATCTTCGCGAGAACTGAAGAGATTCCAGCATGCAAAAGTTCCCCATGGATGTGCAAAATAAGCAACTGAGTTATGCGGTTGTCTGCAGGCAAGTAGATCAACAGTGGTGATGAAGCATATTTCATTCTACCTTCGCACTTCCACAAGCCATCATTGTCGAGATGAGCGTTCCCTTTTTTCCCTTTTTCTCTTCCCTTTTTCCTGCGATTTGCATCTCTCTATGCATAGGAGTGAGTTGTGATCAGAGTTTCGGCATTAGTAGCAGTGCTGCGTTGCTTTGCAATTTTGTAGTGCATGTCCCCTTTTCAAATATCTTGTGCACAACTGAAGTTTATTCGCTCGCTGAATTCTTTTTTCTGTTGCGTTGTACGAAGGGCAGTTACGATTCCAATGTGATTCACCACAGAACGCACATGGCTTTGACGGCTTTTTCTCTTGTTTTTGCTGAGCGAGAAACGAAGATGTTTTGATTTGCGGCTCTTTCGGCATGCTACGTATTTTTATTTGATGCGCTTGCTAATAGGACTGTATGTATAACAGCTCGGCCGTCCTTAATTCTTGAAGTTTCGCTCGTAATTTTCCTACATTCCATTCTGGGTCTAGACCCTTACATTCGCTGATTCGTCTATTTATTCGCTGCGAAAGTTTCTGCTCAATTATAAATGCCAGCAAAGGTGAGTCAAGATTTTCGCCTGCTTGCTCAGGCTGCCTTAGTATCCTTTCGACTGCGTGTACAGTTGGCACGAGTTGTGACCCATTGTCGCTGGGCAGATTGTGCAACTCGGTGTGTAAGCTGGCTGTTATTACGGCTGGATTTCCGTAATTTGATTTTAGTGCAGTTACCACGAAATCAAAGCTGCTTTCCGTTATAGTGTAGCCCTGAGCAACATTTGCTGCTGGGCCTTCCAGTAGCGAAAGCAGGTAATTTAAGCGCTGCACTTTTGGAAAGTGGCCGACAGCAGAATTAAATGTTGCCCAGAATCCAGTCCACTCTTTAGGATTTCCAGAAAATTTTCTGAGTTGGATCTGAGGCAAAGCAACGTGGCTGCTTATTTGTGGTTCAGAAGGCGAAGGAGCAGAAATTGTTTGTAAGTTCGAGGACACTTGCGTCAATAGCGCGGTGGGTGACGAAGCCGAAGACTGTAAAGTTTTCAGAACGTCAGTGATGTTAGAGATTCTAGCGTTTAGTTGATCAGCAATGGTTTTGGCTTGCTCGCACAGATAGAGAAAGCTATTTGGCGAGGTGACGTAATCTTCGTACGCCTTAGTCTCTGCTTCTGTCGCTCGCGGATCACTTAGAGTGTTCAAAAATTCAAGCCACTTTTCGTGCTTGCTTTCAATTTGCGAAATGAGGCGCGTTACAGTTTTCAAGCAATGGGGCAGGCAATCTCTACGTTTTATAAAAGCGGTAATTTGAAAAGAACTTTCCTGGGATATATCGATGTCCTCCTCAGTTGGTGGGATCCGTCCGACGATCGATTTTAGCTCTTGGATCATGGGCTCGAGCCCGGCTTTCATTCGACGGGCCATTGTGCAGCAAATATATTCAGCAGAACCGCAAGTTGCGAATCAGTAGCAGAAAGTAGTGCGCAGAAATCCGAAGATTTGCAGGATCCGGGGAAATAAATCCGTCGGTCCTGCCGGGGTCGCCACTTTTTGTCGCAGAATGCGGCAAAAAAAGGGGGTGCGACGCGGCGGCAGCGAGGGGGCTAGCCCCGCACTAAGAGAGAACGAACGAACGAACAAAGCAAGACAAATGCATGAGATGACGAGTTAAATACATCTGTCTGGAATGACAACAAGGGGAGGAAACATAGAATCTTCTCACAGCAATGTGGCGATTCTATGTTTCCATTACCATCAAATCTCCAGCGAAATCTCAGTTATTTCGCTGGAATTTATTATGACTTTCGACTTTACGCGACACCTACTTCATTAAGCATCCCATTCATATGCAAACATCTATTTGTTCCGTTCCCTTCGTTTACATCCACGTACTTAGATGAGTACAGATATTGGTTGAATTAGCGACGAACGTCAAGGAAATGAATCTATGTGCACAAATAAGGGGAAATATATGAGGCGAGATGGGATGATAATATGAACGTTGGAATTTCTTCATTGTTATGAATATAGTACGCCATTTCGTCAGTTTGGTTGAAACAGAATTGCATTCTCGTTTTATAGCAGATGTTATTCTTACAAACGTCCGATGCATTTGTTCTTGTGCATTTCCTACGCGCATTTTGCTTTCATGTAAGTTATAGATTTTGTACGAAAATGTGCGACTATCAAAATGTTGAATTTGTGCGGTAGCGGTATCCTGAGGTACTGAATCGTGCTTCGGGTCAAGAGTAAGGGCACATAACCAATTCGAGTTCTTTATGTTCGTTAAATTTATTGTTTGTGATTTCATTATTTCCCTTAATTCTCCATTGTAATAGTCAGAGGCCCATATTGGACAGGAACCTCTTGGCCTACGCATGCCATTCTCACGTAGATGTGTATGAAGGCATTGCTTGGGTTCCCAACACACTTGTCCCTTGATTGTCCCTTTTACTAAAACTCTACTTGATATGCAACTGGGGGAATATAGGAGAGTAGTCCATTTTTGACGGGGACCACCTCTCTCTGTTTGGTTTCCACATATTATTTGAACAAGTGTAAGTATACTCAGGATGGAAAAGGCACATCTGGCAGTAGATGAACATGAAATTCTCGATGAGCCATGTTTTATTTCATTGTTCTTTTGTTTCGATCATATCTTGTGGTTGATCATTGATGTCATCCTTGGTCGGTTCTTCCACTTCCAAGGGATATAGTAAGTTAATGGGTCGGTTGAGAGATGTCCATTCGGCATTTGGACAATTGCAGTCGGAATTTCTTTGTCTGCACTGACGTGGAGACGTATTATTTTGCCTAATTTCCATGCTTCACGGGGCAGGTTTTCGCCATGAACCAGTACAATTTGTCAACCTTCGGAATCTGTCGTGCGATGACGCGGGGGTGTCGATGGAACATTGTTTGTTTTTCTCTTAAGCTAAGGAGGTATTCTTCTGACCAGACTTTCCAGAACTTGTGCACGTTATGAGTATTTTTTCTCCAGATGTCTACTAATCTCTGTCTGTTGTCGGGGTCATATTCTGAATCCTCATAGTCTTCTTCTAATGAGGGAAACCCATTTTTGGCGTTGTGAAGCAAAAAGTCGACCGGTCTCAATACCTTGAATTCCACTTCTTCATTTACGTAGGTTAAAAGGCGGGAATTTATTACCGCTTCTGTTTCGATCAGTAACGTATTAAAGTCGTCATATTGAAGAATTTGTCTGCCAAGCATTTTTCTCATGGAGCATTTCACTAATCCAATGAGTCTTTCATAAAATCCGCCCTTCCAAGGGGCCATTTCTGTAATAAATTTCCATTTGATCCCCTTTCTCGCGAGGTATTCTACACAGTCGTCATCGTGGATAATGTTGTCCCATACATCGTTTAGAGTTTTCGCTGTTGCTCTGAACTGCGTTCCGTTATCGGAGAAAATCGTTTCTGGCCATCCTCTTCTGCTGATAAATCGCCGAAAACATTGAAGAAATTGGAAGGCAGATAAGTTGTTGACTATCTCCATGTGAATGGCTCTGGTTACCAAACATGTGAATAAGCAAACCCAAATTTTGGTTTTGTTAGCTCCAATTTTAACTATTACGGGCCCCCAGTAACCAGCTCCTGTATTCTGGAATGGTCGTGCTTGTTCAGTACGTTCCTGGGGGAGTGGAGGCATAGGTGGCAGTGCAAATGGTCCTCCTTGAAATCGTTTGCATTTGTTACATGAGTTAATTACTCTCTTGACAGCAGCACGCCCTCTAGGAATCCAAAACGTTTGTCGAACATCCGTTAGAGTATGTGAAACACCAGCGTGGAGGAGGCGATTATGACTTTCAAGAATGATTAGATCAGTCACAGCACTCCTTGAAGGTAGCAGAATTGGAAGTTTGGTATTTTCGGATAAATTAGCAGGGGACAAGCGGCCGATGCATCTTAAAATTCCGTTGTTATCAATTTTAATCCCGAGAGCTAATAGGGATGTTTCTTATTGTTCCGAAGTGCTTCCTGTACGTCATGGTAGTATCTCCTTTGTAATTCTCGAGAAATAGCAAAGGTCGCTACTCGTATATCATTGCTAGAGATACAGCTTAAATCAGCCGACATATGGCCTAGAAAGGTAACTTTCTCTGCTATTTTATTACGTAGCGCTGGATTTAGCTTGTCCCAGACCTTCACTTGCAGAAACTTTAGACAACGGGAAGCTATTCTTTGTAGCATACCGAATGAAGACATATGACAACCTTCTGTAAATAAGATTCCTCGGATTTCCACGCTAATGGCTTCGGCGGCGATCTCGATCTCTTCTTTAAGAGCTCCTCGGGCAATGTCTTCTTGGGTGGTTGGCCACTGATCGGAGGATAGCGCCAACCATGAGGGTCCGTTCCACCAAAGTTTATTCAGTGAAAGTTCTTCAGGTGTCATGCCTCTCGTAGCGATGTCCGCTGGGTTGTGTGATGAAATGACGTATTTGAAATGAATATTCTCCGCGTGTTTAATTTCTTGTATTCGATTAAAAACAAATGTGGGAAGTATTTTGGTGGTGTTTAGCCATCGTAAAACGCATTTTGAATCTGTCCACAAAAAACGTTCGAGCGTTGGCAATTGAAGTTGTTCAGAGACAAATGTTAACGCTCGCGTTCCGATTAGTACAGCCATCAATTCCAGACGAGGGATCGTTATTTCCTTCGTTGGAGCGAGTCTAGTTTTGGCGTAGAGAAGATTGCAAGTCATCCCTTTCGTCGAATTGCTGCGAAAGTAGACACACGCTGCGTACCCTTTTACGGAGACGTCAACAAAACAGTTAATTCTATTGTTTCGTCAACTTTTCGACGATTTTTCGAGGAATTTTAAATGAGGGGTGTTTTTGCCAAGTTTGGTAGAGCGCTTCCCATTCTCTTAGAATATCTCCTGGTATCTGATCATCCCATCCAATTTTTCTTTTCCACATGTCTTGAATAAGGCTTTTAGCCTTGAAAACGGCGGGTGAAAGCTAATAGCCAAGAGCGTCAAATGTGGAAGCTAATGTCTGTAATACGGACTTTTTACTGATCTGTTCAGTATTTTGAGGATAGTGTATCTGAAGCTGAATGTCATCGGAGATTGAGTTCCATGGGATTCCTAAAAACTTCATTACAGTAATTTTTGCTCTGTCTGTTTCATCGAATGCTTTCCTAACGGTGGAGTCATTGGAGGTCCATTCTCTTAGGTTCATTGAGATTTGATGAAAAATTTGTTTTGCTTCATAGTAGACGTAAATTGCTTCATGAGAATTTTCTGTTCCTATCATTACATTGTCTACATAAATACCTTGTAATATCTGTTGTGCGGTTGTTGTTCCGATTGTCTGTAAATGATGTCTGAGGTGGCGTTGAGAAGAAAGGGGCTGCTGACTATTCCAAACGGAACTCTCTTAAAGCGGTAATGTTCAATATTCTCCGTAGAAAACCCTTTATGAAGTTCCTTGAGCCAGAGAAACCTCGTGACGTCCCGATTTGCCGGGTTAAGCTGATGCTGTAGAAAGGCTTTCTCCACGTCAGCGAGCAAGACGATTGATTTTGTACGAAAGCGGAGAAGGAGACCGCAGAGATCAGGCAGAAGTGACGGCCCAAGCAATAAACATTCGTTGAGACTGCTGCTTCTTTGGCTGGTTTTGGCGGATGCGTCATATACAATCCGCATCTTCGTTGTCGATTTATCGAGTCTAATAATTGGATGATGTGGTAAGTAATGAATAATTGGTCCATCTGCTTTGTCTGCGTCGCATCTTTCGATGATTTGTTGTGAGAGTTGTTCTTTGATGGTATCATCATATTTGCGCAGGAGATCGCTGTTATCGCTCAACCGTTTTATCAAGGATTTCAGTCTTCCGACGCTTAAATAATAGTTGTCATGGAGAGGAAATCTGGGTGAAGTGTTTCTCCATGGCCACGAAACAGTGTAGCGTCCATCTGTCAGAAAGGCAGATTTGTAAAATTGGCGTATCGCTTCGTCGTCATCCCTTTGATCTGACGGATCTATTATATCAATAGACTCGAGATTCCAGTATTGGTCTAGATTTAATTCTTCGTGTCTGACAAGAGAGTTGCACGATACGGAGGCATTGTTTTCTTCATTAATTTCTAAAGATCTCCTTTGCGACATCGCTCTTCCGGTGAGAATAGGTCCAAACTTGGTTGGCACGAGAAAGAGATGAGGAGTCAGCTTCATTATGGGGCTGTGGTTCAAGGCTATCCCACATGAGGTCAGCTCCAATGAGGATATTTGGTGTCACATTTTCGTATTTTATAATGGATTGCTGGGAGGATATTTCTTCAACAAAGGCTTGGACTTTCCCCTTTTCAAACACGACATTAATGTGGGCACTGTATTTAGCTCTACTCTTTTATACTCTCCGTTTTTATATTGTAGTTGGATGCTCACTACTTTAGAATCAAATTTTTGTAGCTTAGCGGAGGCAAATGTTGACACAGACAAAGTTTGTTCTTGTGTTATTTCTAGTTGAAGCCTTTTTGCGAGCCTTTCTGTGATAAATGACATCTGACTACCACAATCGAAAAAAATAACTGCCTTCGCTGTTTTCGTATTAGAAGGATTGCGCGCGGTTGTTGGAGCAGTTAACAATAAAACGGGTGTGTTGTGAGGTTCTACTTCAGTGTCTAACAGGGTAGAATTATTGGAATTCTGCGGAAGTAACTCTTCAGTTTTCTGTTCTGTGGGATAATCATGCGATCCGTTATCAGTCATCACCGAATGGACAGGAATGACAGATTGTTTTTTCTTTTTACTATATGCGTTAGATAAGGGAACTGGTCTTGGTTACTCGGCTGTGTTCTCACTTTGATTGTTCGTGGGAAGGTTCCTTGGATATGTGAAATTCATATGATTACTATAACCTCTTTGATTTCTTGTATTTCTTGTGTTTTTAAAGTCATGCTTGTTCGTGAAGGTAAGTTGTTTATTTTCAGTACTTGCGATGTATTGCGAGCAAAGTGCTCTGTTATGATGTTGTCCACATTGAATGCATGTTCGTGAATATGTGCACTGTTGGGCAGAATGTGTATTTGAGAGACATTTGTGGCATAGATTTAAAATACGCATACGTTGGAGTCTTTGGTCCACTGTGTTGTAAACAACGCATGCTTCATTGAGATGGGGGCCCTGGCAGAAAGCGCAAGGATGTAGTTCACGATTCCGTGTTTCCCGATGCTTTTGTAAAATGGAAAAGGTTGGTGAATATACATCGGCGTAATCTTGAATCTTGTTATTTGCAGGGGAGTTTTGGATTATGTCTTGCGCTTCCTCCCTAATACTGACTATTCTGTCGAGGGCCTTAAGTAGTTCGTCAGTTTGCCAAATCTCATCGGCCGTTTTTTCTCGGCCCAGCTCTATGAGAATAGCGTGAGGTAATTTTTCTGGGATAATGAGAGCAATGCTTATTTGATTTATGTCTTCGCCAAGCGATTTTAATTGGCGACAACATTTTTTTAGCCGCTTCAAGCGTATTACGTAAATCCTTTGTGCGCATAGTACATGTAGGAACCTTTCGCAACTGATTATACAAAGAGAGTTCTATAGTATTTGGGTTTCCAAACCGACGCTTGATTATGTCCACAGCTTCTAAATAATTGGAAGAGGTGACCGACAAACCTTCTATGGCGGCATGGGCAGGTCCTTTTAGGCATCCAAGTAAATAATGATACTTTTGTACTTGAGATATGTTTTCTCTGTGGACTGCATCGCGAAAGAAATATCAAAACTCATTAAAGTGCAATGGATCACCTGCATAAGTTGGCAGCTGTTGCGTTGATAAGGCAAGTCCTGGTGTTGCTGGCGGGTTGGCCATATGTATTGCCGGATGCTAGCGCTCGCGTTGTTTTTGTTGAACGGCGATCCATGCTGAATGTTGTTATCCGCATAAGTCGGCAACTGTTGCGTCGGTAAGGCAAGTCTGAGTGTTGCTGGCCTATTGGTCGTGTCGTATTCTTGGATGTTGGCGTTGATTGTGTTAAATAGTGGTCTATGTTGCATGTTCTCGTTTTGTAGTGCTTCTTCTTCACAGTTACTATCACATTTGACATCAGTTGGATTTTCGATTTTTGTCATATTCCCGTAGTTGTTGATCGACTTCATCGAGATTTTCTCGAAGTTCCTCCAGTTTCTCCTGTCTTTGAAACCATACTTCCAAGAAGTTCCCTTCACTTCGCTTCATTTCTTCGTACAGTTCTTCTTCTTCTTTGGCGCGATTAGGAAGTGATGTTTGAATCAACTGTGCCCATTCTTCTTTTTTTTTTTGATTGACCAGGTCGGCAAGCCTCGAGCTGCAGGCGATGTGATGTTTCAGCTCCATCCGGAGCTGACGGAGCAATTCAATGTCGCTGGTCGGCATTTCCTTATAGTCAGGCACATTTTCTAGATACCGGACGAGTCTGGCCCGTATTGGGGCCAGGAGTTGACGTATAGGTCCCGACATCGCCTCAGAAGTGATTCGGCCCTTTACTTATTGGGCACCTCGCCTCGGGCACCAGTTGTGGCGAATGCTGTCGGGAAGAATGCTTATTGAGACAAAGACGCTGCTTATATAGTGGCAATAATATTTCATTTCTTTTAATTTCTTTGAATTCAGCATTTCTTTGAATAATTAATGACAGCAGCAATACATTCAAACATCTGCAATCATTTCGACTATTATTGCAATAGCATACATTTTGCATCATTCACATGTAAACAATTTGAAGGTGATTCACAGGACTGGTTCGCGTTTGCGACAAGTACCCACTGAGCAATTGTTTTATTAGCTTTATTTCATAACAAAACGCTAGCTTTGTTTATAGTTCTTGAACAATCACATCTGAAAGAGCCTCCATTCAACAACTGTTCTCATTAGATTGATTTGCTAATAGAAGGCTAGTTTTGTTTTAAATTTTTGAATAATTACATCTGAACGAGTACCATATGAAGGATTGTTTTTATTAGGTCAATTTGCTAATAAAACGCTACTTTTGTTTTAACCTTTTTCAACAATTACTCCGAACGAGTACGCACCGAGCAATTGTTTTTATTCGTTTTATTTCCTAATAAAACGCTAGCTTTGTTTAAAGTTTTTGAACAATCACCTCTGAAAGAGCTTCCATTCAGCAATTGTTTTCATTAGGTTGATTTGCTGATAAAAGGATAGTTCTGTTTTAAATTTTTTGAGCAGTTACCTCTGAACGAGTACCCACTGAGCAATTGTTTCGATTATCTTTCTTTCCTAATAAAACGCTAGCTTTGTGTTATCTTCTTTGTACAATCACCTCTGAACGAGTTTCCATTCAACAATTATTCTTATTAGATTGATTTGCAAATAAAACGCTAGTTTTCTTTTTACTTTTTTGAACAATTACCTCTGAACGAGTTTCGATTGAACAATTGTTTTTATTAGATTGATGTCCTAATAAAACGGTAATTTTGTTTTAATTTTTGAAGAATTACTTATGAAACATTACCCACTGAGCAATTGCTAGGTTACCAAAATTTCCTAATAAGGCGCTAGCTTTGTTTTATTTTTTGTACGATCACCTCTGAACGAATTTTCTTTGAACAATTGTTTTTATTAGATTGATTTGCTAATAAAACGCTGGTATTGTTTTAACTTTTTTGAACAATTACCTGTGAACGAGCACCCAGTGAGCAACTGTTTTTATTAGCTTTATTTTTTATAAAACGCTAGTTTTGTTTTGACTTTTTTGAAGGTTTACTTCTGAACGAGTACCCACTGAGCATCGTCTTTACCAGCTTTATTTTCTAATAAGACGCTAGCTTTGTTTTATCTTTTTTTGAACAATCACCTCTGAACGAGTTTCGATTGAACGATTCTTTTTGTTAGATTGATTTGCTGATAAAACGCTACTTTTTTTGAATTACTCTGAGCGAGTAACGAGTTGTAAATTTTTTGAACAATCACTCTGAACGAGTACGCACCGAGCAATTGTTTTTATTAGCTTTATTTCCTAATAAAACGCCAGCTTTGTTTTATCGTTTTTTGAATAATCAAATCTGAAAGAGTTTCGACTGAACAATTGTTTTTATTAGCTTTATTTCCTAATAAAACGCTAGCTTTGTTTTAACTTCTTGTACAAAAACCTCTGAAACAGTTTCCATTGAACAATTGCTTTTATTAGACTGATTGCAATTAAAACGCTAATCTTGCTTTAATTTTTTCAGCAGTTACATCTGAACGAGTACCCAACGAACAACTGTTTTTACTAGCGTGATTTGCAAATAAAACGCTCGTTTTGTTTGAAGTTTGTGGAACAATTACCTCTGAATGAGTACCCACTCAGGAATTGTTTTGATTACCTTCATTTCCTAATAAAACGCTAGCTTTGTTTTATCTTTTTTGTACAATCACCTCTGAACGAGTTTCGATTGAACAATCGTTTTTATTAGATTGATTTGCTAATAAAACGCTAGTATTGTTTTAGCTTTTTTGAACAACTACCTCTGAACGAGCACCCACTGTGCAACTCTTTTTATTAGCTTTATTTTTTATAAAACGCTATCTCTGTTGTTTCTTTTTTGAACAATCATTCCTGAACGAATTTCCATCGAACAATTGTTTTTATTATCCTGATTTGCTAATAAAACGCTAATCTTGTTTTAAATTTTTGAACAATTTCCTCTGAAGGAGTACAGACTGAGCAACTGTTTTTATTAGCTTTATTTTCTATAAGACCCTGGCTCTGTTTTATCTTTTTTGAAAAACCACCTCTGAACGAGTTTCGATTGAACGATTCTTTTTCTTAGATTGATTTGCTAATAAAACGCTTGTTTTGTTTTAACTTTTTTGAACAATTACTTCTGAACGAGTGCCCACTGAGCATCGTCTCTTATCAGCTTTATTTTCTAATAAGACGCTAGCTTTGTTTTATCTTTTTTGAACAATCATTTCTGAACGAATTTCGATCGAACAATTATTTTTATTATCTTGATTTGCTAATAAAACGCTAATCTTGTTTTAACTTTTTTGAACAATTTCCTCTGAAGAAGTACAGACTGAGCAACTGTTTTTATTAGGTTTGTTTTTTATAAAACGCTAGCTTTGTTTTATCTTTTTTGAACAATTACATCTGAACGAGTACCCACTGAGCATCGTCTTTATCAGCTTTATTTTCTCATAAGACGCCAGCTTTGTTTTATCTTTTTTGAACAATCACCTCTGAACGAGTTTCGATTGAACGATTCTTTTTATTAGATTGATTTGCTAATAAAACGCTAGTTTTGTTTTAAGTTTTTGAACAATTACCTCTGTCGCGTAAAGTCGAATGTCATAATAAAATTCCAGCGAAATAACTGAGAAGATTTGGCAGGAGATTTGACGGGAATAGAAACATGGAATCGCCAGATTGCTGTGAGAAGATTCTATGTTTCCTCTTCTTGTTGTCATTCCAGACAACTGTATTTAACTCGTCATCTCTTGCCTTTGTCTTTGTCGCTTCCTTAGTGCGAAGCTAACCCCGCGTACCCCTCGCTGCCGCCGCACTTTACTTCGCCGCATTTGCGACAACCTCTGAACGATCACCCACTGAGCAGTTATTTTTATTAACTCTATTTCGTAACAAAGCGCTAGGTTTGTTTTATCGTTTTTTGAAAAATTACATCTGAACGAGCACAAACTGAAATATTGTTTCTTTTAAGTCTATTTTCTAATAAAACGCTAGTTTTGTTTTATATTTTCTTTACCTCTGAAAGAGCTCTGACGAAGCAACTGTTTATATTAAATTTCTTTCCTAATAAAACGCTAATTTTGTTTTAACTTCTTGGAACAGCTACATCTGAACGAGTACCCACCGAACAACTGTTTTTCTTAGTTTGATTTGCAAATAAAACGCTCGTTTCTTTTAACTCGTTTGAACAATTACCTCTGAACGAGTACCCACTCAGCAATTGGCTTTTTGAGCTTTCTTTCAAACAAAACGCTAGCTTTGTTTTAAATTTTTGAACAGTTAGATCCGAACGAGTGAGCAATGAACAACTGTTTTTATCAGGTTGGTCTGCAAATAAAACGCTTGTTTTGTTTTTTTCCTTTTTGAACAATTACCTCTGAAGGAGTTTCTGTTGAACGATTGCTTTGATAATATTGATTTGCTAATAGAACGCTGGCCTGGTTTTATCCCCTTTGAACAATCCGCTCTGAACGGGTTTCCATTCCACAATTGGTTTATTAGATTGATTTGCTAATAAAACGGTAGTATTGTTTTAACTTTTTTCAACAATTACCTCTGAAGGAGTACAGACTGAGCAACTGCTCTTATTAGGTTTGTTTCCTATCAAAACGCTAGCTTTGTTTTATCTTTTTTGAATAATCACTTCTGAATGAGTTTCCATTCAACAGTTGTTTTTATTACCTTTACTTCCTAGCAATACGCCAGTTTGTTTTAAATTTATGAACCACTACCTTTGAGCAATGACCATTAAAACGCTAGGTTTTAGCTTTCTTGAGCAATGACCTCTGAACAATTGTTTTTATTAATTTTTTTGGCTAATAGAACGCTAGTTTTTTTCAACTTTTTTGAACAATTCCCTCTGAACGAATACCCTTTAAACAGTCGTTTTTATTAGGTTTATTTCTGAATAAAACGCTAATTTAGTTTGAACCTTTTTGAACAATTACCTCTGAAAGAGTGCACATTGTGTTTATTGGGATTATTTGCTGATAAAACGCTAGGTTTGTTTTAACTTTTTTGAGCAATTACTCTGAACGAGTACCCACTGAGCAGTTGTTTTTATTACCTTTATTTCCTAATAAAACGCTAGCCTTGTTTACAGCTTTTTAACAATCATCTCTGAAACAGCTTCCATTGAATAATTGTTTTCATTAGATTGAGTTGCTAATAAAACGCTAGTTTTGTTTTAATTTTTTGAACAGTTACATCTGAACGAGTAACCACCGGACAACTGTTTTTTTAGGTTGATTTGCAAATAAAACGTTAGTTTGTTTTAACTTTTTTGAACAATTACCTCTGAACGAGTACCAACTGAAATATTCTGTTTATTAGGTCTATTTTCTAATTAAACGCTAGTTTTGTTGCATCTTTTCGTTACCTCTGAAAGAGTTCTGACCGAGCAACTGCTTATATTACCCTTATTTCCTAATTAAACGCAAATTTTGTTTTAACTTTTTTGAACAATTATCTCGGAACGAGTATTCGCAGAGCAACTGTTCTTATTAGCTTTATTTTTTTAATGAAACAGTAGCTTTGTTTTATCCTTTTTGAGGAATTACCTCTGAACGAGTTTCCTTTGCACAATTGCTTTTATTAGATTGATTTGCTAATAAAACGCTGGATTTGTTTGAACTTTTTTGAACAATAACGTCTGAACGAGTGCCCACCGAATAACCGTTTTTATTAGGTTTATTTGCAAATAAAACCCTTGTTTTGTTTCAAATTTTTTGAACAATTGCCTCTGAACAAGTACCCACTGAGCAATTGTTTTTATTACATTTATTTTCTAATAAAACACCAGCTTTGTTTAGTTTTTTTAACAATCATCTCTGAAACAGCTTCCATTGAATAATTGTTTTCATTAGATTGATTTGTCAAGAAAACGCTAGCTTTGTTTTAACTTTTGAGAACAGTTACATCTGAACGATTCCCCTCCCAACAATTGTTTTTGATAGGTTGATTTGCAAATAAAATGGTAGTGTTGTTTTAAGTTCTTTGAACAATTACATCCGAACGAGCATCAACTGAAGGATTGTTTTCATTAAGTCACTTTGGTAATAAAACGCGAGCTTTGTTTTACCCTTGGAAACAATCACCTGTGAAGCAGTTTCGATTGAAGAATTGCTTTTATTAGATTGATTTGCTAATAAAACGCTTGGTTTGTTTGAAATTTTTTGAACAGTTACATCTGAACGAGTACCCACTGAGCAATTGTTTTTAGTATCTTTATTTCGTAATGAAACTTTGCTTCGTTTATCGTTTTTGAACAATCACAACTGAAGGTGCTTGTATTGAACAACTGTCTTCATTGGATTGATTTGCTAATAAAACGCTAGCTTTGCTTTAACTTTTCAAAACAGTTAGATCTGAATGAGTATTCACTGAGCAATTGTTCTTGATGGCTTTAGTTCCTAATGAAACGCTAGCTTTGTTTATCGTTTTTGAACAATTACCTCTGAACGAGTACCAACTGAAGGATTGCTTTTATTAGGTCTATTTGCTAATAAAACGCCAGTTTTGTTTTAACTTCTTCGAACAAGAACCTCTGAACGATTATTCACCAAGCAATTGTTCTTATTAGCTTCATTTCCTAATAAGACGTTAGCTTTGTTTTATCTTTTTGAATAATCACTTCTGAACGAGTTTCCATCGAACAATTGTTTTTATTAGATTGATTTGCTAATAATACGTGGTTTGTTTTAAATTTTGAACAACTGCATTTGAACAATTACCACTAAAACGCTAGTTTCGTTTTAGCCTTTTTGAACAATTGCCTCTGAACGAGTTCTCTTAAACAGCCGTTTTTATTAGGTTTACTTGTTAATAAAACGCTTGTTTTCTTTTATCAATTCTGAACAATCACCTCTGAACGAGTATCCATTGAACAGTTGCTTTTATTAGATTGATTTGGTAATAAAACACTAGTTTTGTTTTAATTTTTTTGAACAATTACCTCTGAACGATTAGCCACTCAGCGGTTGTTTTCATTAGCTTAATTTCTAGTACAGCGATAAGATTGTTTTATCCTTATTGAACAATCACCTCTGAACGAGTTTCCATTGAACAATTGTTTTTATTAGATTGATTTCCTAATAAAACGGTGGTTTTGTTTTAAATTTCTTGAACAATTACCTCCGAACGAGCACCCGGTGAGAAATTGTTTTTATTACCTTTGTTTCGAAATGAAACGCTAGCTTTGCTTTATCCTTATTGAACAATCACCTCTGAACGATTTTAATTTGAACAATTGTTTTTATTAGATTGATTTGCTAATAAAACACTAGTTTTGTTTTAAGTTTTTTAAAGAATCACCTCTGAACGAGTACCCACTAAGCAGTTGTTTTTATTAGCTTTATTTCCTAATAAACCGCTAGCTTTGTTTTGTCCTTCTTGAACAATCACTTCTGAACGAGTTTCCATCGAACAATTGTTTTTATTAGATTGATTTGCTAATAATACGTGGTTTGTTTTAAATTTTGAACAACTGCATTTGAACAATTACCACTAAAACGCTAGTTTCGTTTTAGCCTTTTTGAACAATTGCCTCTGAACGAGTTCTCTTAAACAGCCGTTTTTATTAGGTTTACTTGTTAATAAAACGCTTGTTTTCTTTTATCAATTCTGAACAATCACCTCTGAACGAGTATCCATTGAACAGTTGCTTTTATTAGATTGATTTGGTAATAAAACACTAGTTTTGTTTTAATTTTTTTGAACAATTACCTCTGAACGATTAGCCACTCAGCGGTTGTTTTCATTAGCTTAATTTCTAGTACAGCGATAAGATTGTTTTATCCTTATTGAACAATCACCTCTGAACGAGTTTCCATTGAACAATTGTTTTTATTAGATTGATTTCCTAATAAAACGGTGGTTTTGTTTTAAATTTCTTGAACAATTACCTCCGAACGAGCACCCGGTGAGAAATTGTTTTTATTACCTTTGTTTCGAAATGAAACGCTAGCTTTGCTTTATCCTTATTGAACAATCACCTCTGAACGATTTTAATTTGAACAATTGTTTTTATTAGATTGATTTGCTAATAAAACACTAGTTTTGTTTTAAGTTTTTTAAAGAATCACCTCTGAACTAGTACCCACTAAGCAGTTGTTTTTATTAGCTTTATTTCCTAATAAACCGCTAGCTTTGTTTTGTCCTTTTTGAACAATCACGTCTGAACGAGCTTCGATTGAACAATTGCTTTTTTTAGATTGACTTGCTAATAAACGGTAGCTTTGTTTTAACATTTTTGAACAATTGCATCTGAACGGGTACCCACCGAACAACTGTCTTTATTAGGCTGATTTGCAAATAAAACTTTAGTTTTGTTTTAACTTTTTTGACCAATTACCTCTGAACAAGTATCCACTGAGCAATTGTTTTTATTAGCTTTATTCAGGAATGCAACGCAAGCTTTGCTTTCTCCATTTTGAACAATCACATCTCAACATGCAGGCACTGAATAATTGTTTTTATCAATAATTTTTGGCTAATAAAACGCTAGTTTGTTTTAAGTTTTTTGAACAAACACCTCTGAAGATTACTCTTTAAGCGATTGTTTTTATTAGTTTTATTTGTTAATAAAACGCTAGTTTTGTTTGAACTTTTTTGAACAATCACATCTGAACGAGTTTCCATTGAACAATTGTTTTTATTAGGTTGATTTGCTAATAAAACGCTGGTTTTGTTTTAGCTTTTTTGGAGAGTTACATCTGAACGAGTACCCACCGAACAACCATTCTTATGAGGCTTATTTGCTAATTAAACGCGTCTTTTGTTTTATCTTATTTGAACTATCAGCCCCGAACGAGAGCCCACTAGACAGTTGTTTTTATTAGGCTTCTGTGCTGACAAAACCATGCTTTTGTTTTAACTTTTTGAACATTTACTTCTGAACGAGTGCCCACTGAACAATTGTTCTTATTGGGTTTGTTTGCTGATAAAACTCTAGTTTTGTTTTATTTTTTTTAAGCAATTACCTCTGAACAGTACCCACTGAACAGTTGTTTTATTAGGCTTCTTTGCTGGAAAACGTTAGCTTTATTTTAACTTTTTTGAACAATTATGTCTGAACGAGTACCCACTGAACAATTGTTTTTATTACGTTTGTTTGCTGATAAAACAAATGTTTTGTTGTAACTTTTTTTTGAAAAATTACCTCTGAGCGAGTGCCCACTGAACAATTGTTTTTGTTTTTTTAGGTTTGTTTGCTGTTGTTTAGCTTTTTGAACAATTACCTCTGAACGAGTCCCACTCAACGATTGTTTTCATTAGGTTTGTTTGCTGATAAAACCCTTGTTTTGTTTTAACTTTTGTAAACAATTACCTCTGAACAGTACCCACTGAACATTTGTTTTTATTAGCTTTATTTCATAATAAAGCGCTAGGCTTGTTTTAACTTTTTTGAACAGTTACATCTGAACGATTACCCACGGAACAATTGTTTTCATTTAGTTTGTTTGCTGAGAGAACGCTAGTTTCCTTTTAAATTTTTTGAACTATTACCTCTGAACGAATACCCACTGAGCAATTGTTTTTATTTTGCCAATTGAGCAATTTTTCGTTGAGAACCACACTGAATTTCCGCCGAAATTCAGTGTGGTTCTCAACGAAAAATTACTCGTTCCTTGAACCTCCTTCTTCCATTTGAGATCACTGATAGCGACGCTTCGCGCTTTTCGTCGGAGGAGCGTAGCAGTCCAGAAAGCCACGAAGACGATAATTCGGGAAGGACAACCCGACCTCAGTTCACGGAGGTCCACTCATCCGTTCCAAAGCGTGCCAGCTCGGCGTGAATCTATCGGTATCGCTTGTCTCATGTTAATTACCGTTGTCAGCAGTAGGATGAACGCCACGTCGGTACAATTGTGGTGCAACGCATGGAAGGCTATGGTGCAATTGAGATATCCCCACCTTCAAAACTGTTCGCAAATCAGTAATTCAGAGATCGCAGTCTGGACAAAGGCCACAATTTACAGGCGCACGCACGTTTTGATTCCAGCCGTGTCTTGCAGCAACATTTCTCGCAACTGTGCGCAAACTCATTTATTCACTGGACTCTGAAGTTAGCGGCCGATTACAAAAACGCTAGTGCAATCTCCCCCCCCCCCAAGGTGTGTTCAAAGCTGGCCACTAACAAAGAATTCCACGAAAGTCCAATGATACAACGAGCACGTGACCGCTGGGAGACAAATTTTCCCGAAGGATTCTCCTACGGACTATTAGGGACACGCTTTACCACAACGTCAAACTGCGTCATTCAATTCGGCTCCTTAGCTATTAACGGTGACGAGAAACTGGTCAAAACCACCGCGGACTTCACAGCAAAATGTAAATGAGTCTGCCAGCTTCATTCTCTTGGAGAGCATGAAGTTTTCGCGACTTCTCACTCTGTACTTGTTCCCGATTTGGAAAGCTTCCTTTACCTTTAAGAATTACTCTGGGTTCTTCGGTAAATGCAGCTTGAGTGAAGCGCACTGGATGAATAACAACTTTATGGTCATCTTTAATGACCCAAGGGTTTCAGGAGACTTCAGGGAATGGATAAAATCTCATCAGGTCGAGATCGGTCGGATGAATTGGTTGCATTTGAAACGAAACGGACCCATCATCGACGATGTTGACGGAGACACACGTAAACCATGTGCAGGAATATACGACAATTCTTGCCAATTCGCTTCAGTCATGGGAAGTTTCACACGATCCCAAAAACGCAAAGCTACAATTTGTTTATGAACTTTTGAACGATCAGATTAAGGAACAGTTTCCGACCACGTGGAGATCAATTTGTGATCTAACGAATGCACTCATGATCAACGCCAAGGCGACACCTCCAACTGTGGCTGCGAGAATGCTACTGCAAAGGGAGGATGTCCGCGCAATTCTTCGGGACACAAATTCGTTGCTCATCTATCCTTGCAATGAAAAGGGGATAGAGAGCTTCGATAACTTCTCTTCAAGAAATATTCCAGCAATTCGGCATCAAACGTTCAAGACAGAAGCTTTGCCATCAATCGAAAAATAAAGAATCAGCCTCGCCTGCCCATGCTTTCAACAGAGATGAGATGTTTCAAGGAACGTAGCGCAATTTCACGCCAGGCACGGTAAAGCGGAATTGATTCCCTACGTGACGAAGGTGAGCGACTGCTGTGGGAACCCGAACGAGGAATTGGCGTGGCCACACAGAAAATTCAAGAAGCTCTGGATGACGTCAGTGGTGTCGCGATTAAAACCACAATAACAGTTTCCATCCTCATCGCACTTGGAATAGGCACAGTACTGGCGTGGAGATGCCAAATAAACGGCGGACGAAACAAGAGCAGGTGCAACTTCGGGTGCCAGAAATGGAAGACACAGGAACGGAACTGCAGAAAGCGGCATGAAGCTATACTATTCCACAGAGGACACTCCAAGAGGTGCAATTCAAGGAAAGAGTGGAAAGTAAACCAGAAATGATTTTCTCCCCACTAAGAGGTTGGATTCTTCGAAAGACCAGAACAGTGCGAACGACGAAAACTTCCCGCGGGGAGTGTCGAGAAGAAGCAAACATTGAACATAACGAAAATGCCGTTGTCGGCTAACAATTCTCAAAACAATCATTCATATGATCCAAAATTCTTCTCTTTCTCAAATCGTTTTGACTTTAATGGTTTATTTCTCACATTTGTGAACTCTTCGAAACGAAAATGTGAATATCTGTCAGAATCTTTGTCTTTGTAAAATCTCTATAAAAGCGCCACTTTACGTCAATAAATTTATTCGTTCGTTCAGTTGCGCGTCCTCAGCCACAAATGTAGCCGTGACAAAAGTCAATTTTTCATCGTGATTTGTTTGCTCACTTAGTACAAAACGATGTCATTGCATCAGATTAAAATACTTTAATAAGTATCGGAAAGGTCGACCTAGAAACAATGCTGAATGTCGAATACTCTATTGAATTGATTAATGAAGAGGAACTAAGCAGGCTTTAAAATAGGAAGACGAAGAATGAGTGAGGTAGATAATGCGAGATTTGAATGGAGTTTGAAGATGTAGGGGAGATAAGAAATATCACAGTGGGAGAAATCTTCTAGCATTACTGCTACGGTCTGAGAGCAGTCTGAGCCCAAAGTCGTGCTGTGGCTTGTGGCTTCAGCTGAACAAGGTGAGAGGCTACGTCGTGAACGATCGTTTGTGCTGACAATGAATTATCGAGGTATTTTAATACGCATAAGCCACCTTACGCGTTTTGGACATATATCTGAAAATAGAATCGAAAATGGGCTGCGGGAGAATTTCCCGTCGGATTTGGTGTCGAGCGATAGGTGAGGAGAAACGTCTGAAGATTTTGGTCCAGTGTTCCTTCCCCCTTGAGTTTGTGAAGACTGCGCTTGAAGGTGTCGATAAAACGTTCAGCTTGGCCATTTGATTGTGGGTGATACGGCGGGGAGAAGATATGTTCGATGCCGTTTTCTGAGCAGAAGTCCTTGAATTCTGCCGAGGTGAACTGAGTGCCGTTATCCGATACCAGCGTTTCGGGGATTCCATATCCCGCGCAGACTTGGCGTAGTAGATTGATGGTTGCGTTTGCGGTGGTGCGATCTGTCCTGAATATCTCTGGCCACTTCGAGTAGGCATCAACGAATACTAGAAAGTTCGTTCCTTCGAATGGTCCAGCATAATCGATGTGGACGCGGGCCCATGGTTTGTCTGGTATTGGCCATGGTGCAAGTGTTGTCTTGACTGGTGATTTGGCGGCGGTAGCGCACTTTGAGCAGGTTCGAACTGTTTCCTCGATTTGCTTGTCGATGCCTGGCCAATAGACATGGCTACGAGCGACAGCCTTCATGCGCACGATTCCAGGGTGCCCTGAGTGGAGTTGATGAAGCACGCGTTGTTGTAACGTCTTGGGAACGACTACTCGTTCGGCCAGGAGAAGACATCCGTTGACGATCGAGAGAGAATCACGGCGGTTGTAGAAGCACTGAAGATTTGGATCGGTGATTCTCTTCGGCCATGATCCGCGGATATAGGATGATACAAGCTGCAGGAGCCTATCTTGGGCTGTTGCCAGCTTGATATCGTCCTCGGTCATAGGAAGGGCCTTCACTGCATTGCCGAATACATGGGTTACATCCGCTTCTACTGACACCGTTGCGATCACTTGGTCTTCGTCCGGTGTTGGCTGATTTGCGATGAGCCTAGAGAGCGCGTCTGCGTGCCCGAAATTTGTCGTTGAGCGATGTTGAATATCAAAATTGTAAGCCAGGAGTGTTGTTGCCCAACGTTGCAGTCGGTTGGCTGTGTAGACCGGAATTCCTTTCTTGGAGCCGAAAATTGCGAGTAGCGGTTTGTGGTCCGTCAGTAGAGTGAATTTTCGTCCATGAAGCATCCGGTGGAATTTCTGAACGGCGAAGATGAGTGCGAGCCCTTCCTTCTCAATTTGACTGTAGTTCTTCTCCGCCGGCAAAAGTGATCTCGAGGCATGAGCGATTGCTTTCTCTGATCCATCTGGGTAACGGTGTGAGATAACGGCACCTATGCCGTAATTTGACGCGTCAGCTGCGACCGTTATTTTCTGATTTGGATCGTAGTGGCAGAGAAGCAGGTCGGATGCGAGGATTGCTTTTGCCCGGTTGAAGCTGGCGTTGCAGGCTGGCGTCCAGCTGAACTTGGTGTTTTTAGTCAATAGGGCGTCGAGTGGAGCGCGAAGGTCCCTCATTTCCTTGACAAAAGTGCCATAGTAGCTGAGAAGCCCGAGGAACGAGCGAAGTTGAGAGATGTCTTTCGGAGCAGGCATCTTCTTAATGGCGTCGATTTTATTCGGGTCGGGGCGTCGACCGTCCTTGTCGATGATGTGTCCAAGATAGTTGATGCGAGTTGTTGCGAATTTGCACTTGTCCAAGCGCACGTGGAGTCCACTGTCGGCGATTCGCTTGAAAACAGCTTCGAGGTTGCGTTGGTGCTCCTGCGCAGTGCGGCCAACGATGATGACATCGTCAAGATATGCGACCGCTCCTTGACAACCGGCAAGTGTCGCGTCCATGAGTTGTTGGAAAATGGCTGGTGCTGATTTGACTCCGAAAGGTAGTCGGTTGTACTGATAGAGACCTCGGTGTGTGTTGATTGTTAGCAGGTGCTTTGACTGTTCGTCGACTTCGACTTGAAGGTATGCGTCTGCGAAGTCGATATGGGAGAAGTAATGGCCACCGTTGAGCGTGGTGAATATATCTTCAGGTCGAGGCAGTGGATACTGATGAAGGTCCAAAGCGTCGTTGAGTCCGGTTGAAAAATCGGCACAAATCCTCAATGATCCATTCGACTTCTTCACGATTACAATGGGTGCTGCCCAATCTGAGTAGTTCACCTTTGAGATGACGCCGCTTGCTTCGAGACGGTCCAGCTCTTTGTCAACGGCTGCCAAAGCCGCATATGGCACGGGTCGCTTAGGGCGGAAAATTGGTTTGACGCCCGGCTTCAGCTGGAGAGTCGCCTTTGAAAGCTTGTAATGTCCCAGGTTGGCGCTGAAGATCTGCGGATAGCGGCGCTGTAGATCGTTGGCTATGTGGTTGTTGCTTGGTGCAGCAATACTGGCGCTGACTTTTGTCGATCCAGCTGGGTCCTTCCTTGGGAGGGAGTCCATGATTGCGTACATCCCCATCTTTGAGATCCATTCTGCTCCGAGTAGGTTGCACTGAGTGTTGGCTACGTAGAACAGTCCTTTCGCTGAGGAGTTCTGGAAGCTGTAGGTGCATGCTCGTTGTCCCAGAATGCTGATCTGATCTCCTGATGCACTGTGAGCGATGAGTGATGAAGGCTGGAGAGTTGGTCGTCCAATGAGCTGCCATGTTGCCTTGCTGATGATTGTGACATCTGATGCGCTATCTACTTGAAGACTGATTGCTTTGTCGTCCACTGTGACGATTGCGAAGCGTCGATATTGGGTGCAGTCGATCCTTGAGACGGTGAAAACTGCATCTGATCGTACTCGTCTTCTTGGTAGTGGGGGCGAGGCACGTTGTTTTGAACGGCACTTGTTCCTTGAGCGGCGTTTGGTGACGTTGCAGAAACCTTCCTTATGTCCAATAGCTTGACACAAGGAGCAACGGTGCTGGCGATAGTTGCAGTCGCGATTAAAGTGCATCGCGCCGCAGAACCAGCATGGGTTTGGTGGTGTCCTTGGTGCATTGGAGCGCCGAGTCGGGTCTTTGATTTGGTTGGGTTGAGCTGCTGGCTGGGGTCTTCGTCGAGAAGGGAACTTTTGCTGGGCTGAGTAGACCGTTTGCGTGGGCGAGGAGTCATTCTCGATCATTTGGGTGTCGTGCCTGAGGTTAAGTAATCGTTTGCATTCCTCTGTTAGCGTCTTAATCGTACAGGTCGGATCCATTTCGATCTTGTCGAGCAGCTTGAGTCGAATAAATGCGTCGTGGCTCGAGTGTAGACCACATACGAATATAAGACATTTGAATTGATCCTCCGTACACGTCCCAAGTCGAAAATTGGCGCATTCGCGATTGACTCGTCCGGCATAGGTAATGAAATCTTCTGTCGGTTGTTTGGCGACCTTCATACACGCGTATCGTGCGTTCAAGAGCGACTGTTGCGGTCCAAATAGATCCGTAAGCACTGCGATCGTGTCTGCGAAGTTGATATTGCGAGGAGCTCTCGGTAGAATGTAGTTGGCATACTTTTCGTATACCGGAGTGTCGAGCTTCTGGAGCAGGAGGCGAACGCGGGTGGCCTCGTCGAGCGTTGCGCCGTCAACTCAAAGACGTCCTCGTGCCGTCTATACCATGCCTCGAATGTTAGGTTCGTATCTGGGTCGTATACGAACTGTGCGAGGCGTCCGGAGAGCGCGTCGAACTGTCGCGTTGTATCGGTCGGCTGTGGTAGCTGCGACTGTTGAAGTTGAGTCACGTCGCGAAGAGCGTTTGTGAACGTCGCGAGGAGTTGTTGAAACTGCGTTTCTGAGAGAGTCGCCATCACTTATCCCCTTGCCGAGTTCCCTGATCGCCACTGTTGTGTATCTGACTGCCACTGAGATACACTGGCTGAGGATTGTTACGTCGCCGAGTGGTGGTGGTGATGATGTAGACGAAACGGCGAGTGAGGAGTAAGCTTTATTAGAACCGAATTAGCGAGGGAGACGCACACAAGAAAACACACACACCAAAAACAACGGAAAAGGCACAGCTTATATAGTGGTCGTCACGTGACAATTTCATGTTGAAATAGATAGCTCTGCTATGTACTCATGTGATATCCACTACCTCACTGCGCGTCGTCATGACGTGGCCATTGTACATTGCGATATTTGCCACGTGCATGCGTTTTGCAATACCCATTTCGGTGAGTGAAGTTGCACTTTGAATGTGATGAAATGTCACCACATATGCAACACCTCCCTTTTTGAAGTGGAAGAGGGGGGTTAAAGATCGGCATCACCATACGTCTTTCGTTGCGGTTCAATGCTGAGCCGTCGTGGACGCTGGCGTGTTCGTCTTGCACGTCTTGGTCGTTCGTCGATTGCACGTCTTGGTTGTTCGTCGACTTGAGTGGGTTCGACTGGCCGTGCGTGTTCCCGATCCGTTGGTTGCTGTGATGGTTGCTGGAGATCAAACATTTCGAAAAGCGTCCGAAGATCGTCCAACTGATTTGGGTCTGAATCAGCGAAGCACAGTCTGAGCTGGTTTGCGTGTCGGGTCCATGTGTCGTTTCCGATGAGTACCTTGTATAGTACTCGTCCCATTCGTTTTAACACTTTCCCCTTTGTCCAGCTGACGACTGGTCCTTGGTAAGTGCGAACAAGAACTGGGTCGCCGGGCGAGAATGTTTTGCTACGAGCACCATGCCGTCGATTGAACTGCTGCTCCATCCGCCTGTTTTTGCTTGATTCATGACGGATTGTCGGGTTGAGTAAGGAGAGCGTCGTTCGGAGCTTGCGGCCTATGAAAAGTTCCGCCGGCGACTTCGATTTGTCGAGCGTCGGATTTGGTGTCGAGCGATAGGTGAGGAGAAACGTCTGAAGATTTTGGTCCAGTGTTCCTTCCCCCTTGAGTTTGTGAAGACTGCGCTTGAAGGTGTCGATAAAACGTTCAGCTTGGCCATTTGATTGTGGGTGATACGGCGGGGAGAAGATATGTTCGATGCCGTTTTCTGAGCAGAAGTCCTTGAATTCTGCCGAGGTGAACTGAGTGCCGTTATCCGATACCAGCGTTTCGGGGATTCCATATCTCGCGCAGACTTGGCGTAGTAGATTGATGGTTGCGTTTGCGGTGGTGCGATCTGTCCTGAATATCTCTGGCCACTTCGAGTAGGCATCAACGAATACTAGAAAGTTCGTTCCTTCGAATGGTCCAGCATAATCGATGTGGACGCGGGCCCATGGTTTGTCTGGTATTGGCCATGGTGCAAGTGTTGTCTTGACTGGTGATTTGGCGGCGGTAGCGCACTTTGAGCAGGTTCGAACTGTTTCCTCGATTTGCTTGTCGATGCCTGGCCAATAGACATGGCTACGAGCGACAGCCTTCATGCGCACGATTCCAGGGTGCCCTGAGTGGAGTTGATGAAGCACGCGTTGTTGTAACGTCTTGGGAACGACTACTCGTTCGGCCAGGAGAAGACATCCGTTGACGATCGAGAGAGAATCACGGCGGTTGTAGAAGCACTGAAGATTTGGATCGGTGATTCTCTTCGGCCATGATCCGCGGATATAGGATGATACAAGCTGCAGGAGCCTATCTTGGGCTGTTGCCAGCTTGATATCGTCCTCGGTCATAGGAAGGGACTTCACTGCATTGCCGAATACATGGGTTACATCCGCTTCTACTGACACCGTTGCGATCACTTGGTCTTCGTCCGGTGTTGGCTGATTTGCGATGAGCCTAGAGAGCGCGTCTGCGTGCCCGAAATTTGTCGTTGAGCGATGTTGAATATCAAAATTGTAAGCCAGGAGTGTTGTTGCCCAACGTTGCAGTCGGTTGGCTGTGTAGACCGGAATTCCTTTCTTGGAGCCGAAAATTGCGAGTAGCGGTTTGTGGTCCGTCAGTAGAGTGAATTTTCGTCCATGAAGCATCCGGTGGAATTTCTGAACGGCGAAGATGAGTGCGAGCCCTTCCTTCTCAATTTGACTGTAGTTCTTCTCCGCCGGCAAAAGTGATCTCGAGGCATGAGCGATTGCTTTCTCTGATCCATCTGGGTAACGGTGTGAGATAACGGCACCTATGCCGTAATTTGACGCGTCAGCTGCGACCGTTATTTTCTGATTTGGATCGTAGTGGCAGAGAAGCAGGTCGGATGCGAGGATTGCTTTTGCCCGGTTGAAGCTGGCGTTGCAGGCTGGCGTCCAGCTGAACTTGGTGTTTTTAGTCAATAGGGCGTCGAGTGGAGCGCGAAGGTCCCTCATTTCCTTGACAAAAGTGCCATAGTAGCTGAGAAGCCCGAGGAACGAGCGAAGTTGAGAGATGTCTTTCGGAGCAGGCATCTTCTTAATGGCGTCGATTTTATTCGGGTCGGGGCGTCGACCGTCCTTGTCGATGATGTGTCCAAGATAGTTGATGCGAGTTGTTGCGAATTTGCACTTGTCCAAGCGCACGTGGAGTCCACTGTCGGCGATTCGCTTGAAAACAGCTTCGAGGTTGCGTTGGTGCTCCTGCGCAGTGCGGCCAACGATGATGACATCGTCAAGATATGCGACCGCTCCTTGACAACCGGCAAGTGTCGCGTCCATGAGTTGTTGGAAAATGGCTGGTGCTGATTTGACTCCGAAAGGTAGTCGGTTGTACTGATAGAGACCTCGGTGTGTGTTGATTGTTAGCAGGTGCTTTGACTGTTCGTCGACTTCGACTTGAAGGTATGCGTCTGCGAAGTCGATATGGGAGAATTAATGGCCACCGTTGAGCGTGGTGAATATATCTTCAGGTCGAGGCAGTGGATACTGATGAAGGTCCAAAGCGTCGTTGAGTCCGGTTGAAAAATCGGCACAAATCCTCAATGATCCATTCGACTTCTTCACGATTACAATGGGTGCTGCCCAATCTGAGTAGTTCACCTTTGAGATGACGCCGCTTGCTTCGAGACGGTCCAGCTCTTTGTCAACGGCTGCCAAAGCCGCATATGGCACGGGTCGCTTAGGGCGGAAAATTGGTTTGACGCCCGGCTTCAGCTGGAGAGTCGCCTTTGAAAGCTTGTAATGTCCCAGGTTGGCGCTGAAGATCTGCGGATAGCGGCGCTGTAGATCGTTGGCTATGTGGTTGTTGCTTGGTGCAGCAATACTGGCGCTGACTTTTGTCGATCCAGCTGGGTCCTTCCTTGGGAGGGAGTCCATGATTGCGTACATCCCCATCTTTGAGATCCATTCTGCTCCGAGTAGGTTGCACTGAGTGTTGGCTACGTAGAACAGTCCTTTCGCTGAGGAGTTCTGGAAGCTGTAGGTGCATGCTCGTTGTCCCAGAATGCTGATCTGATCTCCTGATGCACTGTGAGCGATGAGTGATGAAGGCTGGAGAGTTGGTCGTCCAATGAGCTGCCATGTTGCCTTGCTGATGATTGTGACATCTGATGCGCTATCTACTTGAAGACTGATTGCTTTGTCGTCCACTGTGACGATTGCGAAGCGTCGATATTGGGTGCAGTCGATCCTTGAGACGGTGAAAACTGCATCTGATCGTACTCGTCTTCTTGGTAGTGGGGGCGAGGCACGTTGTTTTGAACGGCACTTGTTCCTTGAGCGGCGTTTGGTGACGTTGCAGAAACCTTCCTTATGTCCAATAGCTTGACACAAGGAGCAACGGTGCTGGCGATAGTTGCAGTCGCGATTAAAGTGCATCGCGCCGCAGAACCAGCATGGGTTTGGTGGTGTCCTTGGTGCATTGGAGCGCCGAGTCGGGTCTTTGATTTGGTTGGGTTGAGCTGCTGGCTGGGGTCTTCGTCGAGAAGGGAACTTTTGCTGGGCTGAGTAGACCGTTTGCGTGGGCGAGGAGTCATTCTCGATCATTTGGGTGTCGTGCCTGAGGTTAAGTAATCGTTTGCATTCCTCTGTTAGCGTCTTAATCGTACAGGTCGGATCCATTTCGATCTTGTCGAGCAGCTTGAGTCGAATAAATGCGTCGTGGCTCGAGTGTAGACCACATACGAATATAAGACATTTGAATTGATCCTCCGTACACGTCCCAAGTCGAAAATTGGCGCATTCGCGATTGACTCGTCCGGCATAGGTAATGAAATCTTCTGTCGGTTGTTTGGCGACCTTCATACACGCGTATCGTGCGTTCAAGAGCGACTGTTGCGGTCCAAATAGATCCGTAAGCACTGCGATCGTGTCTGCGAAGTTGATATTGCGAGGAGCTCTCGGTAGAATGTAGTTGGCATACTTTTCGTATACCGGAGTGTCGAGCTTCTGGAGCAGGAGGCGAACGCGGGTGGCCTCGTCGAGCGTTGCGCCGTCAACTCAAAGACGTCCTCGTGCCGTCTATACCATGCCTCGAATGTTAGGTTCGTATCTGGGTCGTATACGAACTGTGCGAGGCGTCCGGAGAGCGCGTCGAACTGTCGCGTTGTATCGGTCGGCTGTGGTAGCTGCGACTGTTGAAGTTGAGTCACGTCGCGAAGAGCGTTTGTGAACGTCGCGAGGAGTTGTTGAAACTGCGTTTCTGAGAGAGTCGCCATCACTTATCCCCTTGCCGAGTTCCCTGATCGCCACTGTTGTGTATCTGACTGCCACTGAGATACACTGGCTGAGGATTGTTACGTCGCCGAGTGGTGGTGGTGATGATGTAGACGAAACGGCGAGTGAGGAGTAAGCTTTATTAGAACCGAATTAGCGAGGGAGACGCACACAAGAAAACACACACACCAAAAACAACGGAAAAGGCACAGCTTATATAGTGGTCGTCACGTGACAATTTCATGTTGAAATAGATAGCTCTGCTATGTACTCATGTGATATCCACTACCTCACTGCGCGTCGTCATGACGTGGCCATTGTACATTGCGATATTTGCCACGTGCATGCGTTTTGCAATACCCATTTCGGTGAGTGAAGTTGCACTTTGAATGTGATGAAATGTCACCACATATGCAACACCTCCCCTTTTTGAAGTGGAAGAGGGGGGTTAAAGATCGGCATCACCATACGTCTTTCGTTGCGGTTCAATGCTGAGCCGTCGTGGACGCTGGCGTGTTCGTCTTGCACGTCTTGGTCGTTCGTCGATTGCACGTCTTGGTTGTTCGTCGACTTGAGTGGGTTCGACTGGCCGTGCGTGTTCCCGATCCGTTGGTTGCTGTGATGGTTGCTGGAGATCAAACATTTCGAAAAGCGTCCGAAGATCGTCCAACTGATTTGGGTCTGAATCAGCGAAGCACAGTCTGAGCTGGTTTGCGTGTCGGGTCCATGTGTCGTTTCCGATGAGTACCTTGTATAGTACTCGTCCCATTCGTTTTAACACTTTCCCCTTTGTCCAGCTGACGACTGGTCCTTGGTAAGTGCGAACAAGAACTGGGTCGCCGGGCGAGAATGTTTTGCTACGAGCACCATGCCGTCGATTGAACTGCTGCTCCATCCGCCTGTTTTTGCTTGATTCATGACGGATTGTCGGGTTGAGTAAGGAGAGCGTCGTTCGGAGCTTGCGGCCTATGAAAAGTTCCGCCGGCGACTTCGATTTGTCGAGCGTCGGATTTGGTGTCGAGCGATAGGTGAGGAGAAACGTCTGAAGATTTTGGTCCAGTGTTCCTTCCCCCTTGAGTTTGTGAAGACTGCGCTTGAAGGTGTCGATAAAACGTTCAGCTTGGCCATTTGATTGTGGGTGATACGGCGGGGAGAAGATATGTTCGATGCCGTTTTCTGAGCAGAAGTCCTTGAATTCTGCCGAGGTGAACTGAGTGCCGTTATCCGATACCAGCGTTTCGGGGATTCCATATCTCGCGCAGACTTGGCGTAGTAGATTGATGGTTGCGTTTGCGGTGGTGCGATCTGTCCTGAATATCTCTGGCCACTTCGAGTAGGCATCAACGAATACTAGAAAGTTCGTTCCTTCGAATGGTCCAGCATAATCGATGTGGACGCGGGCCCATGGTTTGTCTGGTATTGGCCATGGTGCAAGTGTTGTCTTGACTGGTGATTTGGCGGCGGTAGCGCACTTTGAGCAGGTTCGAACTGTTTCCTCGATTTGCTTGTCGATGCCTGGCCAATAGACATGGCTACGAGCGACAGCCTTCATGCGCACGATTCCAGGGTGCCCTGAGTGGAGTTGATGAAGCACGCGTTGTTGTAACGTCTTGGGAACGACTACTCGTTCGGCCAGGAGAAGACATCCGTTGACGATCGAGAGAGAATCACGGCGGTTGTAGAAGCACTGAAGATTTGGATCGGTGATTCTCTTCGGCCATGATCCGCGGATATAGGATGATACAAGCTGCAGGAGCCTATCTTGGGCTGTTGCCAGCTTGATATCGTCCTCGGTCATAGGAAGGGACTTCACTGCATTGCCGAATACATGGGTTACATCCGCTTCTACTGACACCGTTGCGATCACTTGGTCTTCGTCCGGTGTTGGCTGATTTGCGATGAGCCTAGAGAGCGCGTCTGCGTGCCCGAAATTTGTCGTTGAGCGATGTTGAATATCAAAATTGTAAGCCAGGAGTGTTGTTGCCCAACGT
The DNA here is from genome assembly GCA_037389465.1 of Baylisascaris procyonis. Classification (NCBI taxonomy): domain Eukaryota; kingdom Metazoa; phylum Nematoda; class Chromadorea; order Rhabditida; family Ascarididae; genus Baylisascaris; species Baylisascaris procyonis. The sequence goes on along the minus strand of JAZARR010000132.1, from coordinate 133,932 downwards.
TGCAGTCGGTTGGCTGTGTAGACCGGAATTCCTTTCTTGGAGCCGAAAATTGCGAGTAGCGGTTTGTGGTCCGTCAGTAGAGTGAATTTTCGTCCATGAAGCATCCGGTGGAATTTCTGAACGGCGAAGATGAGTGCGAGCCCTTCCTTCTCAATTTGACTGTAGTTCTTCTCCGCCGGCAAAAGTGATCTCGAGGCATGAGCGATTGCTTTCTCTGATCCATCTGGGTAACGGTGTGAGATAACGGCACCTATGCCGTAATTTGACGCGTCAGCTGCGACCGTTATTTTCTGATTTGGATCGTAGTGGCAGAGAAGCAGGTCGGATGCGAGGATTGCTTTTGCCCGGTTGAAGCTGGCGTTGCAGGCTGGCGTCCAGCTGAACTTGGTGTTTTTAGTCAATAGGGCGTCGAGTGGAGCGCGAAGGTCCCTCATTTCCTTGACAAAAGTGCCATAGTAGCTGAGAAGCCCGAGGAACGAGCGAAGTTGAGAGATGTCTTTCGGAGCAGGCATCTTCTTAATGGCGTCGATTTTATTCGGGTCGGGGCGTCGACCGTCCTTGTCGATGATGTGTCCAAGATAGTTGATGCGAGTTGTTGCGAATTTGCACTTGTCCAAGCGCACGTGGAGTCCACTGTCGGCGATTCGCTTGAAAACAGCTTCGAGGTTGCGTTGGTGCTCCTGCGCAGTGCGGCCAACGATGATGACATCGTCAAGATATGCGACCGCTCCTTGACAACCGGCAAGTGTCGCGTCCATGAGTTGTTGGAAAATGGCTGGTGCTGATTTGACTCCGAAAGGTAGTCGGTTGTACTGATAGAGACCTCGGTGTGTGTTGATTGTTAGCAGGTGCTTTGACTGTTCGTCGACTTCGACTTGAAGGTATGCGTCTGCGAAGTCGATATGGGAGAATTAATGGCCACCGTTGAGCGTGGTGAATATATCTTCAGGTCGAGGCAGTGGATACTGATGAAGGTCCAAAGCGTCGTTGAGTCCGGTTGAAAAATCGGCACAAATCCTCAATGATCCATTCGACTTCTTCACGATTACAATGGGTGCTGCCCAATCTGAGTAGTTCACCTTTGAGATGACGCCGCTTGCTTCGAGACGGTCCAGCTCTTTGTCAACGGCTGCCAAAGCCGCATATGGCACGGGTCGCTTAGGGCGGAAAATTGGTTTGACGCCCGGCTTCAGCTGGAGAGTCGCCTTTGAAAGCTTGTAATGTCCCAGGTTGGCGCTGAAGATCTGCGGATAGCGGCGCTGTAGATCGTTGGCTATGTGGTTGTTGCTTGGTGCAGCAATACTGGCGCTGACTTTTGTCGATCCAGCTGGGTCCTTCCTTGGGAGGGAGTCCATGATTGCGTACATCCCCATCTTTGAGATCCATTCTGCTCCGAGTAGGTTGCACTGAGTGTTGGCTACGTAGAACAGTCCTTTCGCTGAGGAGTTCTGGAAGCTGTAGGTGCATGCTCGTTGTCCCAGAATGCTGATCTGATCTCCTGATGCACTGTGAGCGATGAGTGATGAAGGCTGGAGAGTTGGTCGTCCAATGAGCTGCCATGTTGCCTTGCTGATGATTGTGACATCTGATGCGCTATCTACTTGAAGACTGATTGCTTTGTCGTCCACTGTGACGATTGCGAAGCGTCGATATTGGGTGCAGTCGATCCTTGAGACGGTGAAAACTGCATCTGATCGTACTCGTCTTCTTGGTAGTGGGGGCGAGGCACGTTGTTTTGAACGGCACTTGTTCCTTGAGCGGCGTTTGGTGACGTTGCAGAAACCTTCCTTATGTCCAATAGCTTGACACAAGGAGCAACGGTGCTGGCGATAGTTGCAGTCGCGATTAAAGTGCATCGCGCCGCAGAACCAGCATGGGTTTGGTGGTGTCCTTGGTGCATTGGAGCGCCGAGTCGGGTCTTTGATTTGGTTGGGTTGAGCTGCTGGCTGGGGTCTTCGTCGAGAAGGGAACTTTTGCTGGGCTGAGTAGACCGTTTGCGTGGGCGAGGAGTCATTCTCGATCATTTGGGTGTCGTGCCTGAGGTTAAGTAATCGTTTGCATTCCTCTGTTAGCGTCTTAATCGTACAGGTCGGATCCATTTCGATCTTGTCGAGCAGCTTGAGTCGAATAAATGCGTCGTGGCTCGAGTGTAGACCACATACGAATATAAGACATTTGAATTGATCCTCCGTACACGTCCCAAGTCGAAAATTGGCGCATTCGCGATTGACTCGTCCGGCATAGGTAATGAAATCTTCTGTCGGTTGTTTGGCGACCTTCATACACGCGTATCGTGCGTTCAAGAGCGACTGTTGCGGTCCAAATAGATCCGTAAGCACTGCGATCGTGTCTGCGAAGTTGATATTGCGAGGAGCTCTCGGTAGAATGTAGTTGGCATACTTTTCGTATACCGGAGTGTCGAGCTTCTGGAGCAGGAGGCGAACGCGGGTGGCCTCGTCGAGCGTTGCGCCGTCAACTCAAAGACGTCCTCGTGCCGTCTATACCATGCCTCGAATGTTAGGTTCGTATCTGGGTCGTATACGAACTGTGCGAGGCGTCCGGAGAGCGCGTCGAACTGTCGCGTTGTATCGGTCGGCTGTGGTAGCTGCGACTGTTGAAGTTGAGTCACGTCGCGAAGAGCGTTTGTGAACGTCGCGAGGAGTTGTTGAAACTGCGTTTCTGAGAGAGTCGCCATCACTTATCCCCTTGCCGAGTTCCCTGATCGCCACTGTTGTGTATCTGACTGCCACTGAGATACACTGGCTGAGGATTGTTACGTCGCCGAGTGGTGGTGGTGATGATGTAGACGAAACGGCGAGTGAGGAGTAAGCTTTATTAGAACCGAATTAGCGAGGGAGACGCACACAAGAAAACACACACACCAAAAACAACGGAAAAGGCACAGCTTATATAGTGGTCGTCACGTGACAATTTCATGTTGAAATAGATAGCTCTGCTATGTACTCATGTGATATCCACTACCTCACTGCGCGTCGTCATGACGTGGCCATTGTACATTGCGATATTTGCCACGTGCATGCGTTTTGCAATACCCATTTCGGTGAGTGAAGTTGCACTTTGAATGTGATGAAATGTCACCACATATGCAACAGGTAGCTCACGGAGCGAAATTTGAGGGCCTCTCCTGAGAAGTGTTCTTTTCTCTGACCTATATGGTAGGTGCTGCTTGTTCAACCCTGGATGAATAAAGGGAAAGTCTACGCTGGATGAAGGGAAAGGGAAGAACTGAAGGAACAACGACCCGGGACTTCATTTCACGTTGGAGGTTGGGATGGCGGAGAGGGGTAGTATGAATTCAGACAAGAGTACCATGGAATAGATCGTCGTTCGTAGCAGTTTATTATCTTTTATTCTCCGGTGTCAGCTTCATGAAGTTGAGCTGCCATCGACGGAAAATTTCATGCAAATTTTTTCATCTTGGATATTCAAGCAAAACTCCGCAGCTAACTCACCCGTTTTCGTTGAGGGAATTGCCTGTTCCCGCTGGCTACGGACACATGAAACAATGCAATTCGCTCACGGTGTTCCTTCATTGAACTTTATTCATCTCCTTTTTAAAATACCCGCTTCATAGAACGACTCGTGGTGTCATGTCATAGCATTCACTATTAAGGCTGCGTGGGAGCATTACAGTAACGAAGGAAAGTGAGCGATTGCATTTGCATGGCAGCACTTCAGCATCGCCATTAACAAACGCTTGAGTATATATGAGGCGAGTTGCCGCAGATGGGGCTATCTTCCCTGCAATGGCGGCTATCGTGGACCCTCCGAGTATGACACTACCAAGTGTACGGCACATATTTTCGTTTGGGTTTTTTGTTGACGATTTGCATATCAGAGCAAATTCATGAGAAAACGAATACAGGGCATTATCCTTCGTCTTGAGAGTTCACTCAACAAGACATCCTGCTGAAAAAATGCTGACATATTGGACAGCAATTTTATTATGCAGTTGTTCGTTGGAGGCGGTTATGCAGGTGATTTATTAAGTGGCATGGGCCATCAGTAACAAAGGTTTCAAATGTCGATTTTCTCGCCATTTTCACTTATTTTCAAATAGTTTTTCGTAGCATCCTTATGTATTTTTTCGTATTTTGTATTTCGCAGTATTATGCAGTATTTTCGTAGTATTTTGTAGTATTAATGAGGCTCCAATATCAATATGTTCGCCAGTTTTGCTTTTCATTCACCAAACGGTCAAGTCCATACAAAAAACCGTATATGACTTTGGCAGCCATTTTTTGTCTTGAAAAAATTTTTTACAAAAAGAAGCACTTTTCTGTCACGAAACTCGCCTTTGAAATGGTTTCTTGCATGCCAAGAGAATTATTTCTCAATATCCTTCATTTTCAGAAAAAATCCAAAAAAATTCTTGTACACTTTTCTGTTTTTGGATTTTTTTCTGAAAATGAAGGATATTGAGAAATAATTCTCTTGGCGTACAAGAAACCATTTCAAAGGCGAGTTTTCTTCATCGAACGAGGCCGTAAAATAGGGACTGACCTCTTTAATATTTTGGCGAATTTCAGTGACATTCTTTCTTTTTCCAAAGGAAGTCAATTTTCTTCGCCCCTTTTTTACTACGATTTATTCATTTTTGGGAGAGAGAAACTATTTCCGACAGAAAACTCTCCATTATCACATCCGTCTTATTACTTTAACCAGTGATGGGAATCACTCGGTTCTTCAGGCCGGTCATAAGTGAATATAATAGTAAGTGAATAGAGTTAAGGTCTTTTATGCGGTGCACAATACCTTATAGAAGTGTTGGACTTGACTGAAAGAGGCGCTTCATTTGAAATTTTTAGGATACTTGAGAAATGAAAGGAAGTGCGATGCAGTTTCGAAGAAGCGCTTCTTTGCAGAGATGATGCGGCAGCGCCATAACGTAAATGCAAGTGCAAGGGTGCGGGTGTGAAAGTTGACATGATCACGCGTATGCGCTAAACTGTTTTCTGTTTCCTTTCCACCATCTTTATTTGTCTTACGTGCAAACTTTGCTTGGCTTTCAAAGAGTTCTTCGAGCAAAGAGAAACGTCGATCGCGGATTACATCGAACAGAAGCCCGGAGGCGTGTTACGTTAACCTATTTAGAGGGAGCATACTGTATTGAAGAGCCTTCTATTTAGAGATTCAGGAGATAATTCCTCACTTCAACAACAGTTCGATTACGGTTGGTGAAAAAGGGGTGCTTAAAGAAAAACTGCGATGTGATCATAGAAAAACTGAGAAAACTCCATTTGTATTAGACATCGAATTCGCAATTGGTCGAGATGGGGCTACTTCGAATAAAATTTGGAAATAGGGGGCTGTTGACAGTAGATGTCCTTCTTAAGAGAGTTTACGCGAGCCTATTATATCACATGGGACTTCTTAGTTCAGTTCATAGTTATCTTCATGATTTGCATATGAGATCGGGTGTCCAAAGGTCGCTTTGAGAGCTGGAGAGAATCGGTGACAGTTAGTTTCACTGACCTCATCAAAAACAAGTTCTTTCTGGTCTTTTTTTTTGGGGGGGGGGGGGTTCCATTCAGAGGGCGCGTTTCTTGTAGCTACACAGAAAGTGAACATTTTCAAGGTGAAAAATGAATCATTGCTTTCCTCGTGAATTATTTTGCTTCTTTTTACTCTTTAAGAACAGGTTGAAGACATCGTGATAGCCAGAAAGTCTTATTGTATTCCCCTCATCTTCAACAGAACTCTTTTTCCGTTCAAGTGTACTTCGGTTCTTCCATAATTTGTTAAAATTCAATAAAGCACTGTATTTACGGCGCTAACATTTTGAATTGATTGCGTACTATAGTGCTTTCATGGATTCACTTGCCTTTTTGTGATCCATCACTGAATGTTTCCTTCTCAGAGCAGTCTGTCGCTTATTCTGTGCCGCATCGATAGTTAATTTATTTCCATTGTTGAGCATCTTTGTGCACATTCTCAAAATGACCAGCATTAATTTTAAGTTCGCACTTCTGATAGAGCAAAGTAATGTGGCTTTGCTCATTGTGAATGCGCTTTGCTATAGCATAACCAGTCTGCATAATTTGTGAAGATCAGTCAAGAAACTTTGTTAATATGAAGTAAATTTAGGTGATCATCCAACCACAGCAATGGCGATCGCACGCCAGATGTCTTATAGGGATTGCTCCAAATGATCAAAGGGTAGTGATTTGCTATTCCTTGAAACAATGCATTCAAGTGAGATTGGATAGTGGCAGTGCAGCTGCCGTATAGTCTCCAGTAGAAGTTTGGGCCTTATTGGCCTTAAATTTCTTGCTTGTTTGCCTGCCGATCAATGGCACCAGAATTTGAAAAATTTTTAAACCGCAGAGAAGTAGCTGAGAGTTTCCGGCGTACGGCGCATCTTCGTGCATTATTCCCCAAAATATTCGAATTGCAAGGTGCGTTGGCCTCTCTAGTTGAAATGTGATGTTGCTGGAGGAAGCTTTATTAATAGCCCAGCGAGATGATTAATAATGTAAGAGAGGGAGAATGAATTGTTTAGTAGAAGAGCTCACTACATCTCTCAGCGCAAAACAGATGGAGCATTGGACAAATGCATCAATGATAAAAACAACTGAGAAGTCAAACATGCTTAAAACTTAGTGAGAATAAGCTTAGTGAAGAAAGCCTGCATGAGGCTATTTGATGAGTACGAGAACTCGTGATGCTTTAAAAAAATTTCTGCTATTTGCTTTGAGTTCATGAAAATTCATTCGCGATCATTAACAGATTTATTTCTGTTCGCATCAGTATCCGCTGTATAAAATGAAAGCGTACTTCGGTACTTTGTGAGTGAGTAGTGCAGCATTGCGTATAAAAAACAGCTTCTCCTCATATTAATAACAAGGTTTTTTTGTGAAATTCCTGCTAAGTTCACGGAACGAACATTGAAGACTCGCACTTCTTTCTTACTAGCAAATGTGTTAACGGTTTTTGATTTGTGTCTAATTAGTTTAAGCACGTTTCATAAGAATCGTGAGTTGATTGAAGGTTGAGGCGAGTGGACATCAGCGGTCAAAATAAGCGTCGTTGAGGAGGGGGGGGGGGGAAGGGTCACGCACTGAGCCACAAGAGACGCAGAGAGACCGTGCGTGTCTTCAGCAAGCGACGCGGTATTCGTCACTCAGAAGAAAAAATCATCGCAGTAAATGTGAAAATACACATTAAGAAAACGAGGCTCGAACAACGGATTTGAACACGTTCGAAAGAGCATTAAAAGCTTATCAAAATCGAAGATAATCTTAGACAAAAACAAGAACTTTTCTGTAAAATCAATTTCCTATATAACTCGCAATTGACGAAAATTGCATGGTCATCGATAAATCAGGGCCCATAAGTGTATAAAGAAAAAGGTTTGAGAAGAGTGGCTAGGCGCATTCGAAAGAGCATTAAAAGCCCTATCAGAATCGAAATTGATCTTAGATAGAAACAAGAACTTTTGTGTAAAATCAATTTCTTATATAACCTGCAATTGGTATAAATAGCAATGTCGCTTTATCCATTATCTCATGCGTTATCGTTGTGTATTTACGAGATTGTCCTTAAAGAAGAACTGAATTCATGAAATGGCTTGACGATTTAACGAACTGACGAAATCATTCATAAATTCCGTTATACCAGCTGTGGCTTTTATGAATGGATCTTTCATGCGATTATTTTATGCACCAGTTAAGAATTCTTCAGCTGGACAGTTCTGGTCTTCCTTCCTTTCTCATCACCTTCACTATATTTAAGAAGACTAAGCTTTGAATAGATATTGTCTTGAACGTTATGAAAGAATTCACTGCTTCAGAGGAATCACCAAACGACCCGTTAAAACGGTAGGTGAGATCATAAATGAGTGTGAATAGATTTCAGAGATGCTTGAACATTGTCGCGTATAACAGCGTCTACGAAATGCTGTAATGGAAACGGGACTTAGCGCTGTGGATACTCTAGTTGGGGAGACCACATTAACTTGATGGCTGCAGCGCTATGCTTCGAATTAGACATCCACGTGTGCACTGCGACGGATGGAGTCTGGCAGTGATAATTTGCAAAATGCGTTCTTCATCTACTTCGTTTTGCCGTTGTAAATGCTGCGCTCAATTTTCCTGGCAATCTTGGCGAGCTCTTTGAGCGAATACTGCTACTTTTTTCCGCTATCTTTAACAAATAGCACGTCGTCCGCAAAGAGAAGCACCTGGAATTCTTCGCCGTCTACACTGAAACCACCTGTAGTCTCGATCTTTCTCAAGGCTCCTTCGAGAGCTCATGAGAAGGATTGGAGGGAGCAAATGCCCCATTGTTTCACGCTTCTCCCGACTAAGAAAGATATATCGAGGAAATGGCTACATCTGAGTCGATATGCTATATTCCGAACGTCCTTATCCTCGCTATCTCGTCACACATAGCGCATCTCAGATTTCTTTCACAACGAGCTATCAATTGAAGTAACACAAGTCACGAACATTTAAGAACGGAAGGGAGTCAGTTATTAAGTGTCCGCAATTCAAGCAATACAGAACCTCGACTGCTTATGTAGTTTCTTTTCGCCATGATCACTATCATTTCTGAGATTTCAGAAGTTTGTTTCACCTCTCCAGCAGAGACCGACGATCTTGCTGAGACACCGCTTGCCACTTCGCATCAATCATGGGGACTTGGTAATTCGACGAGCGATTGCTTTCTTAATCGCTCGCATATGACAACAATGTCAACATATGTCAATCTCTCTATCGCATATGTTTCATCGTTGCATGTCATATAAGAAATTGATCTTGTAGAAAAGTTCTTTTTGTTGTCCCATATTATTTTTGATTCTGGTAGAGCTTTTAATGCGCTTTTAAGTGTGTTCAAATCCGTTCTTCGAACTCGCTTTCTTATTGTATATTTCCACGTTTATCGCGACGATTTGTTTCCAAGTGACCGGTGCGGCGTCGCTCGCTGAAGACGCGCGCTTTCTCTCTCCGTCTCTCCTGCGCCTGCGTTCTGGCCAAAGGTAACCGCTGAGCGCAGGGACGCGAATTGGGCTGTTGCCAAAGGCGAGGATTTGGCTGCAGTGAGTTTCGAACAATGGAACCAACTCCTCGCCCGTAAGTATATCGTCTTTGCAAGGATACCGTTTATTTCGAAATCAATGATTTCCGCAATGAAAGGGAAATGTTAAGTATGTGTCTGTTCGGCAGCGCTCCGATGAGAATTAAATGATTATTGAATCAGCGTTTGGGACATATCCTTATTCGCAGCGTGAAGAGCTTATTACCTTCTCGTATCGTCCTTCCATCCTGCTCCAAACATGTCTTCCAGTAGTAAAGGTAGTCTCTGGTATAATCCGTTGCCATATCACTCAAGCTCAGGATGACATTGAAGAAAGCCTCTTTCGCTGATGACGTTAAAGGTACCCATTACGACCTGCACAAGTGTCGTTCTGGCTTGTTGCCAAATACATCGTCTATCGATTGATAAAAAACTTGTGGCTCCTAAGCTTTCGGAAGTCTTCAGCGAGCCAGCCCAGCAGAGCAGGCAGATTCCTATAAACATAAGCCTTTGCGCATAAAAACACTTTATATGCAATTTTCTTATAAAACAAGAGCATGATTTTTGAATGGTCATATCTAGAGAGGGAAGTGTTAGAACGAAACAAAAACAGAAATGGCGTTTGGTCAAATACAATAAAAAACTTGCATGCTCTCGACCATTTTAAACCAGACCATTCAAAATCAGGTCAAATTACCGAAGCATCAGTTAATACCTACATCCCCCGTAATCTTCGGATGAACTCTGCCTTGCCATCGTCACTTTCCGCTTTTTTTGTTCGTCAGCTATCACACTTTAATGTCATAGCTGATGAACAAAAAAAGCGTCCCTGTGTGATGATTGTCGTTCAAGATAGATAAATGATTTTAAGTGAGAGCTATTGAAGCGGTTTCATTGGAAGAAAAATAGTTTAGTTTGTTGCTAGGAAGCAGCTATTTTATTATAGTAGTACAAGGGAGAAGAGGGAGGGGTATCTGAAACTTCGGAATTCCATGCTGAAACAATTTGGTGAACAAAGGCAAATCCTGCCATTCATTTTCTTACTGGGAAAGCATCTTCGAAAAAATCTACTACAAATCAACAGCTTTTCTTCATAGGAAGCAAGGAAGAAACCACGTACCTTCGCGCCTCGAACTCAAGCTTTGCTAAGGCAACGATTACTTCATAGGGTTGCGTCACTTCACAGTTTTAACTAGGTGTAACGTTTGGACAGTTTCTATCAACATCTAACGCTCATTTCCCCCTTCCCTCAACACATCGCGCTTTTCCTTCCCTTTTCGGCACTACTCACTAGAATTGTACTTAACCACTGTTACTCCTCGAATTTGTTGTCAACCTTGCTGAAATTTCCCCGCAATATCATCATGTTTTGTGAACTACGCGCCACTTATAGGCTGTAGCGAACGCGGAACGCAAGCGGCAAACAAAACGATAATTTTTATAATTGATGTTTAAACGAATGCACAACTGACCGTAAGGCGAAAATCGTACTGAATGAAATCGAAATTACTGTCGAACACGAAATTTGGACCGGGCCGCTAGCAAAGTTGAAGCGATGTCGAATAGAATCGGATTGCCCAGCGAAAGAGTATCGAGGAGATTAAATAGTGAATATCGAAGTCGATCGGCGAACAAATATCGAAACTTAGTGAATAAGTTTTGAAGTTGATCGTCGGAAGAATATCGAAGTTAGTGAATAAATGTCGAATTCGAGGAGAGCTAATATCGAAGCAGACGAATAAATATCGAAATCGAAAGAAGACAGAGAGACGAATGAGGTCTAACCGTCGGTAGCCGCCACTGTAACCGCAACTCGCTATCGTAACTCGATGCGCAACTCCAACCGCAACTCGCTATCGTAATTCGATGCGCAACTAACTCTCCTAATCTGTTGAACGCTTTCACATCGTTGAGCTCTCCCCTTTGTTGGCTTACTCGGTTCGTTCATTTGGATAACACATTCTTTGTCAGGAAGTGAGACAGTAGATCATTTTTGGAGGTGTGAGAGTTGCTAAGAATCGTCATTGTTTCGCGTTAACTCTCCACACTTCCACTGGCCCCTTTGTCTAGTAGCGCCTTCTTTGATCCTTTATGCCGCCATGAATCATCGCTACATCGCGATAATTCGCGACACTCCCAGCCGACAAATTCTTCCTGGATCGAGGGACTTTTAACCGCGCGTTCAGCCTAACGAGCTGTTTTTTGTAGACTGTCACGTTTGCCTTTTCGATAGGTGACTCGGTTTTCTTAGGACAGTTGTGATCGATCGGCAAAGGTCTACATGCACTCAATGCTGATCCCATTGGGCACGGATGTCCTCTACTCGCCGGAACTGCTGTCGGTGTTTCGAAGCTCGACATAAGTATGATCATCGCATTCACGAGCAGGAAGAAACGAGTGATGTTGCTTTGACTGGTCCCTGGTGTCGATTGTTTCGCAGTTTTCTTTTTCGCCGCTGCGATGCGTTCCTCCGCTATCTCGGTTGTCGCGCTATGGCATTTCAAGCTGCCTTCGTTCTCCTCTTCATGATCTTCTCGTTCTAAATGAGGATCTCTCGGTTCGAATCGTCTTTTGTCATTTCCATCGGGTATCGAATTGTCGTCATTCGTTACTTCGAGCGGAGCAATTAAATTAATCGGTCGTATGCATTCTCGTCCATTTGCGAACTTTAGCTTCACTGCCCGTACAGCGTGGTCTGCGCTTGCGATCGTACACAGTGCTCGAGCTAATTTCCATACGCTTCGAGGGGCATCTTCTCTAATCAGGACAATCTCATTCAATCGAGGAGTACGCGAGTCACAGACCGAGGATGACGATGTTCTAACGGGTGCGCTGTCGAAGAGCGTTAAGATACATGTCGGACCAAGTCTTCCAGAATCGGTTCAATGTTTTTTGCGAAGTTTTCCACTGTTGCAACAATTGTTCGCGGTGAGAGGAGATTGTTTTTTTTGTGGTTCCTTGACCCGGAAAGTGATCTGAGCTTTGGCGAAAGGAAATCGATGGGCCTGTTGTACTCCATACTGTCTTCTGCGACATAGGTGAGCGGTCGTTCGTTGACAATTGCTTCCATTTCCACTAACACTGTTCGCAATTCGTCTTCTTCGAGTAAGCGTCTTCCAACTGCTCTACGTAGCGATTCCTTGACGAGTCCCACCATTCGTTCATAAATGCCGCCTTGCCACGGTGCATAGTCTGGGATGAACTTCCACTTTATCCTTTTCCTGGCCAACTCTTCTGTGGCGAGGTCGACTACCTTTTGTGACAGTAGAAAGTTCTTGCCGTTATCCGAGACTACCATTTCTGGTTGACCTCGTCGCGCGATAAATCGTCGAAATACATTGAGGCAGCTTCGGCGCTGAGTGAGTCTGCTAGTTCGAGACGGACTGTTCGAGTGGTCAAGCAGGTGAACAGTGCAATCCATTTCTTTTGTGAACCGTTTGGCGTTGTGACGTGTATGGGTCCCGCGTAATCCAACCCCATGTGACTGAAAGGCTGACTGCGTTCGATTCGAGCTGTTGGGTATTGCGGCATAAGTGGCAGTTTGAAGGTCTTTGCCTTCCATCTCTTGCATTGCATACAATTCCTGTTAATCGTTTGCTTGACTGTAGCTCGTCCCTTAGGTATCCAGTACCTCTGGTTCAGATTTACCAACGCGTGATCGGTGCCGCTATGCGAGCTCTGCTCATGCTGTTGCAAGATAATGAGCTTCGTGATGTGGTTGTGTCGTGGAAAATAAATTAGAGCTTCATGCATACGTCCTGTTGTTGTCCAGAGCAGGTTATGTGTGTTCCATTCTAGTTTCCAGCGGTCCGCTTGCTTCGTCTAGTCTTCTTCGGACTGCGCTTGGCGCATTAAACATTCTTCGGCTTCCTGAATCTCTTCGACGGTGAGCGGTCCCTTCTCACTTGCTTGTCTAGTCACTCTCAGCGGTTTCTTAGCGATCCTCTTTATGAACCATAGTGTTATGGCTATCGTTGCTACCAACTTGTTCCATCGGCTAAAGCGCGTAGGGTCAATGATCGTCCCGAATGTCTGATGAACATCTCGAGATTCGGTGGGACAGTTTTCTATTGTGATCAGTGCGTTGATAGCGTTCAACTCGTTTGTTGCTGTTTCCTTTATCTCGTCGGGTTCAACAGCATCGTCTTCACTGTAGCTCCAACGAGGCCAGTTCTCTTCGTTTAGTTTCAACCACTCTGGTCCTTTCCACCATAAAGAGCTCTCGCTGAGCTGGTGAGGTGTGATGCCTCGAGTCGCCACATCGGCTGGATTCTCGCGGGTGTCGATGTAGTGTGTTTCCATTGCCGCCTTTTGGATTCCTCGGACCCGATTTTGAACAAATCTCATCTTCAATTGATCGATGGGTTTGCGAACCCAATGCAGGACGCTCTTTGAGTCGCACCATAGGTGAATAACGACGTTTGGCATTTCCAGTTGCTCCTTCACGAATTGTCCTGCCCGAACACCAAGTAGCATTCCCATCAATTCGAGTCGCGGAATGGACATACTTGCGATTGGCGCAAGCCTGCATCTTGCGAACAGAAGGCTGGTTCCTGTCCTCGGCTTCTAATGTACACGGTAGTAGCGTAAGCTTTGCTGGACGCGTCGGTGAAGACATGCAGTTGTGCGTTTCTGTCTTTTCTGAAAGCATAACGGGAAAGATGAGCGATGTCTCCGCCAGCCTAATTTCCGGCGATCCTTTGCCATTCGAGTTGCTTGGTAGCGTCTAATTTGTCGTTCCACTCGTAATCATCCTTCACAGGTTCTGCAGGAATATCTTCATCTCGACGAGAGCTGGTGCTAGAAACCCCAATTGGTCGTAGCAGCTCGCTACGAGGCGCAAGATTTCTCCTTTTGATGAAAGATTTTCGGGTACGTCCGGAATTCTGAAGACCAATTCGTCCTTGATGGGATTCCAAGGGATACCCAGAAACTTCATGCGCTCCGTAATTGTGTCAGCATCTTCGGGTGGGATTCTTTTCATAAACTCGTCGTTGTTGCTGGCAAACTGCCGAATATTCATTTTTGCGGAGCTGAATAATGCTTTGGTCTCCCAGTATAAGTGCTCGGTTTCTTCTGTGGATTTAGCATTCAATAGGACATTGTCCACGTAAAGATTCCTCAGTATTTCCCGTGCGGTTTCGGACTCTTCGGTTCGTAGGTGTTTCTCTAGCGTGGCTGCGAGGAGAAACGGACTCGAAATTACTCCGAATGGAACGCGGCAAAAACGGTACGTTATTAGGTTCTTTCCTTCGGCGGGTAGATTTGCGTCCTTTACCCACAGGAATCTTGTCGTGTCGCGGTCTTGTTCGTTCAGGCCTACTTGCAGAAACGCCTTTTCCACGTCGGCAGTGATCACGTATCGATTTGCCCTAAATCGCAGCAGTATCCCGCAAAGATTTTGGACGAGAACGGGACTTCGCAGGATATTGCTCTTGAGCGAATCTCCGTTCCTGTCGGTCGCACTTGCGTCAAATACTACTCGCAGTTTCGTCGTTTCCTTTTGTGGGGTGATTACGGGTTGATGCGGAATGTAGGATACGATTGCTCCCGTCGGTTCTCGTGGTGCTCTTTCGATTATGTTCATTTCTTCCTGTTGTTTGAATGTTCTGTCGTATTGTTCCCACAGCGCCGGGTCTTCTTTGATCCTTTTGAGGGTTGATTTTAGTCGTCCCAGACACAAACCAAAGTTGTATGGGACTCTCACTTCGGCCGTCTTCCACGGCCAGCTCACTGAATATCGTCCATTTTCGTCGCGTCTCACGGTTCGCGCGAATTGTTGCACCGCGAGTGAATCCATCGTTACATCGTCCGCTAGCTCGATACCAATTTGTTCCAATTTCCAATAACGGTCGATGTCTTCGCTCGTGGGGGTTTCCGTTAGAGCTGTGTTCGCCAATAGCTCTCTCTCTCATTGCCGATTGCATTTTCCAGGCGTCCTCTTCCAGCAATCATTGCGCCCACTTCTGACTCAATTAATTCGAAGCCCGAATTCAAATACTTCGTGACCCCAGTAAAGAACTGATGATAGTAGTCGATGCCGATTACTACACTCGGCGCCTTCCACTTCGTAGGCAGTGCCAGCTTCGTTACTTCTTCGCGCTCGAGGCCGTCCAAGTCTTCTCGAGTTAGGTTGACAGTTTGAATCTTTTGCGTAATTCGTTCAATGGATTTCGCTTCTACTTGCTTCGCTGAGCCATTCATTAGGTGAATATTGAGCGTGACTTGCTTCGAATCATATGTTGTCGGGTTCTCGCTTCCGAATCCGCATACCGTTAGTTTCTGCGACGAGTTTGCTTGTAACTGTAGCTTCTTTACCAGCTCATTTGTCACAAAGGTGTTTTGACACCCTGAGTCGAAAAATGCAGTAACTACTGCTGCACGTCGTGGGTCATTCGGGTCCGACACCAATACCTCCTTGCATAGAAGTAATGCCGTTAGTTTCGTGTCTCCTCCTCTCGTTTCTTCTGGATCCTTGTTGCGAATTACTGTCGTCGCAATTACCTTTATTTCCTCGTCGCCTTTTGTTTCGTTAGTACTGACTGATTCTTCTCGAGCAGTATTCGCTGCTTGCACTCGTGTGCGTCTAGGCGAAAATTGCTGTGTTGGCGTTGCGCGTTCTTTGCATAGCACCGAGCTATGTCCTTGCTTCTTGCAGTGGAAGCATTCCTTCCTTTTCGAGCAGCTTCTCGTTTCATGTCCTTCTCGTAAACAATTGAAGCAGAGCTTTTTCGTTATCGCCCTTTGCGTGCGCTCTTGGGCCGTTGTGTATTTCCTGCACTGGTCGCTCCAGTGCCCGTCCCCACAGGAAGCACAATGTTGTGAGCGAGGAGTTGATGTTGTGGCTCGTTGTGGCTCGGTTGAGGCTGGAAATGCAGAAATATAAGGTGACTTATTTGTATGGATAGAGCGAGGAGATCGGTGAGAGGTTAGATCGGCTCGCTGACGTATTGTGGGTGAATGAAAGGATCGTGTAACGTCAAGGTTTGGGCGAGTAGAATCGTGATCTCGAGAAATTTGTTGCGCTTTCTGCCGCTTGAGTGCGAGTTTGCGGAGGGTTTCGCGCAGTGTTCCTACTGACCAGCTTGGGGATTTTTCTTTTTCGTCGAGAATGTGTAATATGACCCAGTGTGGTAATTTCTTCTCTATTGTACGATGAATGAGTCGTGTTTCGAGATCTTCGCCTTGAGTCTCGAGTTGGCGTAGGATGCATTCGAGTTCGTCCACTGTTGATTTTATGTCGCGATCTGCCTTTGGAAGATTTTCAAGTTGGGTGTAGAGAGAATTAACGATTGCATCGGACGAACCAAATTGTTGTTCAAGGGCGTCCCAGACGATGTCGTAATTTTCGGGTAAAAGCGCATAACCTGTGACGGCCCGTGCGGCTGCGCCTTCGTGTGAGTTGAGGAGATAGTTAAGCTTTTGGATCGGCGAGATATTTGGATTATTGCCGACCGCTGTTTGAAAGGTGGCTTTGAATCGTGGCCATTGTGCTATATCACCGTGAAAGGGCTTCAGCTGTAATTTGGGCAAGCGTATGTCGTGTAGCGTTCCATTAGTGGGCTCGGTTATCTCTGTGATGAAATCTCGTGAGGTTAATCGTCAGACACAAATGCATGCAGCTACTTTGATGTGTTTGCCGTACTGCGATAAGAGATATTAGCGTTCAGTGGATAGCAGCTGTGATGCGTTAACAATTTCTGTCCATACTGCGTGCAATAGTTCTGTTGCACATAAAAATATCTATGCGCGTGCACAGTTTTCCGTTGATTTTAGAATATTCGTTACATACAAAATTTTAGGAACACAGTCATGACAAATGCACAGCGCATTACCACGCAAGCTCATTTTCTATTATTTTGCAATCAAACGTATTAAGTGAATAAGGCTCCTACAGAAAACAAAGTAACTACCATAAAAGTCCTGCTATTGTCTCTACGTAATTCATAGTGCTTTGGATTAATATGGCGACCCTACAACTGCATGCACAGAAGTATTTACAAATAAAATTTTAGGATGAGACCGGCTGAATGAATTTATGCCCAAAAATATACATAGCTGAATTTTCTACCCTCCAGATTTATGTGTTTTCCGAATTAGGCGAGCCAGGATTTCGTATGCAAATTTTTTGTGGGTGGCAGGCTAAACCTCTCCCAACGGCAGGCTTTATAATAAATGTGCAATTTTGCATGCATGTTTAATTCCTCACTTATTTCAGCGGCGCTCATGCTTACGAAAACTCTTTCTCCGCTCTCCAAAAAATGAGAAAAGTTAAATACAAATAAGGGAAAAGAAAGAAGATGAAAATCAGAGACCGTGATCATAGCAACATCTTCGCGTTCTTCCTTAGTAGCAGCAGTAGAATGTTTACGGCTGCCACTTCATATTTCCAGGCTCAGGCCATTTATTTCCACTGAAACTTTTGTGGAAAATCCTCTTCACTGTATCACTCAATCGTTGCATATCAAACCTTCAAAACTTTGCCCTTTCATAAAAGCTTCAAAAGCGAATGCAAAGGGGGGCGAACATGGCCATGTGATAGGAACATAAAAGTCGCTCGCATCCAAAAGCCTGCGACACATACAGAATCCTTGTAAGGGGTATCCAATAAAGTCTTATACAAAAAATTGGAGTACTCATCGCTTGGTGGATTGTAGCGTAGTGAACACATAAGGAAGCCGACTCAAATTCTCATTCATGCAGTTCTCAAAACTGGGGCATTGATTTTTCAGTTGATGCATGAACTCGGCTACGACGGAGGAGCTTCTTTTAGCCCAGACGGAAAGAAGATTGTTTTTCGAGCGTCAAGACCGAAAACCGAAAGTGAAATATACGTTTACCAGCAATTACTCAGGTTTGTTTCCTTTCAACATCGATTCTGCTCTTCAGTGAAACGCATCGAAACATTGGAGGTGCCACGCGTTGATAAATTATCGTCAATTGGCAACTTTTTTTCGTTATTTGCAAAACATTTGAACATTTCTTCATTACTCTTAATGATTTCGGAATCACCAAAGAAAAATGTATAAATATACAGAATAGAGCTCGAAACGCATGCGAACATCATAAACGATTCATTGCAGCAAAATAAGTTTGAGGTAGCAGTAGATGCGATGCGACGTAAATCAAGAATAGAGACGCATCTATGAAATACTTCGATGCAAAGCGTTGAACTGATTTAATTTGAAATCAAATATTTCTATTAACTCATGAGCAATTTTCATCACATCGCAGTTTATTTTCCCCGAATGTTGCTTGACCCTCTCGCCGCTATGACACTCTCTGTATTTGGCAGCAACGGGTGAAATTCATCCACCATCGATACTTAAACTACAAAAATGCTTTACGAGAGTATTTTCTCCTAAGCAGATTTCGACCACTACTTCTTTCAAGTCAGACTACTATCCGTGGCACCGATATGTTCTTTCAGTTTGTACGCAGGAGGTAAACTGAAATAATTGCACTTAAATCTCGCTGGGATTTTATGAAAAGTGACTAGTTAGCCTCACCTGTGCGCTGGAATAAATTTGTGCCAATCGTATTTGCTGAAGGAGCTATGCAATTTACAAGCATCGAAAAAAGCATGCGAAAGTGAAAAATGCAATTTGGAGTCATGTGTGCGAAAATGAACACATGAATTCTCCGTTTCTTTGTAAGGAATGTGATCCTTTCGTAGGTTCTGAAGGGTTTTTGAGATAAATTAAACTCGCCAAATGCTGAAAAATATCAAATGTGATCAACTGTAAGAAAGCATAAACCACACACCACATCATAGGCATTTACGACAATTGCAAAATTCATGGGGAGTTGCTTCGTTGGAAGATAAAATCGATAATTCAGTTTCGTGCAGCACCTCGCAGAGCTCCAACAAAATTTTTTTTGCATGGGGAATAACTTAGCTGCATGGAATACACAATTATCTCGAAAAAATGTGAAAAGAGCAATCAGCAAAATCCTTTCCGATGTCTGATTGTCATTTGCCCACATTTTCGTTCTAACGCTGAAATGACTACGAAAGAGATTCTGAAAGCGAAAGAGGTCGCTTAGTCGATAAAAAGATGTAATCGATTTTTTTCGTGTCCGTAAGACAGAAGAGAAGGGTAGGCGCGATAACTCACACGACATAGATCGAGGTGCTTCCTTTCACCACGCTTTAAGAGCTAATAGTACTGATTTAAGTTACGATTTGGTATCGCCGCTAAACATGGAGATTTTCACGATGAATGTAGATGGAACGAATATACGACAAGTGACTCATTTGGGTGGATCGAATTGGTCGCCCTTCTATATGAGCGATAATAAACGCATAATCTTCACCTCGAATTATGCAAACGTTGGAAAATGTGCTGTATTCAGCATCCATATCATTGAAGAAGAAATCCAAGAAATCGAACAGGTACAACAGTAGGTGTTTCTAATCTGGAGCAAACATAATTTCCACCTGAGACTGCCAGATCCTCCCTCCCCCTCCCACTATTCGCATCACACATGTGTATACGCTCAGAAAATTTTCGGGAGACCCCTCAATTGATTATATACAGACGGGATTTACGGCTCGCAAATCTTGACGTCGCCAAAAATTTTTGAGAGAGCTTAAGTCTGTGAAATTTTGAATCCATTTCAACGCTTGTTGAACGCTTCGTCAGAACGCGCCTTTCAAAACATTCACTTGGAATCTGCCACGGAACCGCTTCCGGTTGAATGAGATTAATTACAAATGCCTCTTGCTTGCGGAAGGTTGAGAGGTTCGACCTCTTACTTGGGCGGGACTATAAGCAGGATTCATCCCGGTTTATAAGGGGCGGAGGTAAGGTTGTTCCTAAATATGAGGCTGCGAGGATAACCCCTCCCCTTCGAGCGGATGAGTCACGCTGAGGATGACTACTCATGTGCAGGTGGATCATGACTGCTACTTAAGAAAGAGCTAAAGCGGTGACACTTTTAACCTGGTCTGAGGGATAAGGCATATGTTACTGAACAGTTTTCTGTTGCTGTCTAAGTGGCTCATATATTCTTTTACTTCCTTCAAGACACCATCACGTGAAAAAGAATACTTCATATTTGAGATGCGCGGAAGTGAATTTCTTTTCTCCTTGGTTTCTTTGCTCAGCTGTTCGAAAAGCGATCAAGGTGGAGCCCCTACTACATATACTTACATGTACGACAGTTTTGCCCGTTAGAGACAGAAAGTTAGTCTGAATGCGCCCGATGGGAATGGTCGGAAGAAGTTTTGCAAGGGATACTAGTTCCTCTTCAGACACACAGAACCAAAAAGGTGTAAAAGAAAAATTTAAGGTGACGTTCAATCCGGGTGGCCTCGACGCGTTCCCAGTTTAAAATAAAGCTGGCAACCGCTTCATGTGGTCAAGCAGCAGAAATGCAGTCAAAACAACGGATGTGAACATTTTCGTTGCCGACTGGGTCGAAGTTCCTGATCCGCGCAGAACAAAACGCGCGCGACCAACAGCACAGAGCACTTCCAGGTTACATTCAACCGCATCTTGTTAGTACTTATGTACTTCCTTTCTCTTTCCCCTCCCCGGAAAGATCAAATGGAATCCATATTGTTAACGAGTGATCTGGCAACCAGTGATACTGGTGATCTTCATTTGTGTAATAGGCCGTATGCTCACGCTTGTTTGATCCTGATGTAGTATCTTCCCCATGTAAATTGTGATTTCGCAATACATTCAGGGCCGCAGCCGAGGCTATAAATAGGCTGCGGTCTTGCTCGCCAGTTAGTCGTTGTGTTGCGCTATTCGAAGTGTGTTGACGTCACAAAGGCGTTGTGTTGATCTCCCCTTGTGCCACGTTCTGAACGCCCCAACACGGTCTCAATTGGCGATCAGGATCGACGACAGCGGTGTGATCGTTGGTAGCCCCAGTCGACATGCAATATTTTTCGAAGCTGTGCGAAATCGAGGAACATCGTGTGGTGTAAGTCCCGAAACGTACTGCGTAAGTCGTTTATTCGAGTGCACAGAATAGGGTGAGCCTGCGTGAGACATTAAATAGCTGATATGAGCAATAGAGACTCAACAGCTATGGTGCGTGCACCAATAACGGCACACAGAACATTTGACCCCAGAGAAGACCCATGGGACACATGGATTCTTCAGTTTAGAAGTCACATAGAAATAAATTTTGTGACTCAAGATAGTCTCAAACGAAGTTGCTTGATCGCATCTTTGGCACCAATAGCGTTTGAGGAATTGAGAAGAATGTGCCTACCAGAGACACCCTATGACTTTAATTATGAGGAGTGCGTGTCAAAACTGCAAGGGTTGTTTGGAAGTCGAATTATTTTGACCCGTGAGCGTTCAAAATTCTTCCAGTTATAGCAGTTAAACGGTCAGTCGCCAAAGGAATTTGCGAATGTGCTAAGGAATGCAGCTGCACAATGTAATTTTCCTCTGATAAGTGCCTACACCAGTTCAAACTGCACCTGAACAAGTATGCCGAAACACAATGTCAAACGAGAAACAATTTCCTCATTCTTATTCGAAGCATCAGTCGAAGTGACCCATCAATGGCAGCTAAACTGTTGCTTCACAGGGATGACGTGTCGGCAGTACGAGAAGGCGACAAACTAATTGTGTTTCCTCATAATGGAATCATTGAAAGCAGCGATGAAGAAGCCCACGGTAGGCGAATTGAGAACGACCACGTGTTCTGGTCCAGCACCCTTCAAGATACATCAATACAGCAAGCTCAAGCGCAGATCGATCTGCTCAAATCGCGAAGTGCTCGTTGGGGCTTAAGAGCAAAACCGTCAATGTTCTCGGATAGCAGCACGGCTCTCTCGCACTTCGGGAGCGAAATTGAAACGCTTGCAGAAGAAGCCAACAACAATATTCAACGCATCTTTGATGCTTTCCAGTACTGGGAAGTTTTACTCATCGTTATTGCAGTCATCGCAGTACCTGTAATAATTACTTTCGCAGCGATCAAATGTATGGCCGTAGTGAAGAAACTTCGCAAGAAAGGCGAGACACCCCATCCGACAGTTATTTTCATCAAGGAAAACACCGAGGAAGCGACAACGACAGAAAACCTTCAGCAACACGTCGATCGGATGCGTTTCGAACCAGTCGTCGTCGGGCGTAAGGATCGTCGCCTCGGGAGTGTCGCGTAAAGTGCGAAAGTCATAATAAAATTCCAGCGAAACAACTGAGAAGATTTCGCTGGAGATTTGATGGGAATGGAAACATAGAATCGCCACACTGCTGTGAGAAGATTCTATGTTTCCTCCCCTTGTTGTCATTCCAGACAACTGTGTTTAACTCGTCATCTCATTCCTTTGTCTTTGTCTTCCTTAGTGCGAAGCTATCCCCTGCGTAGCCTTCGCTGCCGCCGCACTTTATTTTGCCGCATCTGCGACATAGCAGAGATTTTGACGGCAATCGATTTCCCACATGACGTCATTCGATGGAACTCTTATAGCGCTAAAAATGGGAACGAATGTGATGCTTTGTCATTAACCAAGCAAAAAACCCATTCAGAAAATGACAACAATTGCAAGTTTTCTTGATTCGCATGAATGACTGTTGGCATTGAGCAGATCGTAAATCGTTTCCTTTAGCGTTTGAAAGATAGAGCCATCCTTCCGCACTTGGAAAAGATCTTAGAAAAATTTTTTCAAATCTTCCACAATTTCACAACGAGTTTTCAGATTTACAGGATTGACCTCACGCTCCCACCGAAGGAACAAACGCCTCATCGAGTCAGCACTGGTGAGTGCTACATCCCAACTTTCGTGGTTTATGGGCGTATGACCCCAAAACAATGTGATATATGTAAAGCACATAATCAGGGCGAAAGAGACGTGACTGCATATTATAGGAAGCAGCGTCAAAAGACAAATTTCAATGTTATGCACATAAAATTATGTTTTTGTTCTCCACTTTCTTGCAATTTTAACGACTATTGAGTGGATCATCGTAAAGAAGACCTGAAGAGTAATTTTGGGAGTTAAATTTGCATATTCAACCTGTAGTTCATTTTTAGGGAAGTGTGGTGATGTAATTTAATCGGTCAGAAATCGCTTCCATCGGCGACAACGATGTTCTCGTCTGAAACCCCGTTTGTTCAATACATACTTGTTTCTTCCTGCTTTGAGTCATAATTCCGCTTCACATAACAAATTTTTTACAACTTTTTTCACAACTTTACAGCTTTTACAACTTTGCAATTCTTACAAAGTTTTACAGAACATCCACGCTAACGAAACCTTTCCAACTAAAGGCTTTCCTCTAGCCTTAAGATAATGTAGCGTTTGAGTTGGGCGTTTTTCTATTTTGGCTGTTCCTTCTTTATCATTCAACGCCACACAACACTCACATAAATCATCGATTGCGTCATTTCGATACAATCGAAAATGTGAAATTACGGCAGCATCGTTTTTAAGAAAGTATCGCTTCCGTTTTTCGGCAATTTCCATCGGTATCGATATCGCCTGAAATGACTGAAGTCAACCTTCGTCAGGATTCAACTGATACTTTGAAGATTCGCGAAGGACTTGGTTATTAGCTGGTGGAAGGACATTGATGATTGGCTTACCACAAAAAGCTAATATGTTATCCAATTTCAACTCTAGTGCTCATGTGGACAAAAAGTTTAACAACGGTGATTGTTGTCCCATTTCCTACTAAAGCTGCTCCCAACGAGAAAAACTGCACCGTTCTTGTAAAACAATCTGCTACAGTAGTTGTAAAAGGTACGTTTTTGCGATTCACTCAGCCAGGGTAACCAGTTCCACGAAATGCGAAAAAGGAATAGAATATGTAGGACTCGTTTCTTATGTCCGATCCGTGTAAACTGGAAATCCAGTCACTCATAAAATGTTGCGATCTATTGATGGTGTTAGAGTGACCATAACTTTCGAATTTTAGAAATCATTATGAATTGATTGATGTTGAACATCATCCTGAGACTCGCGTTGCGCTCAAAACAATTTCATTCTCCTAGCTGCATTGACTTTCGCGTTGAAGTTCCGGACTCACGCATACGGAGGGATGTAATCTCATCACAGCGCTTTTTTCAATCAGAATTATATAAAAGCCCACGAGCAGGGACCTGGAAATGTTCGGAAATTTACACGTTCAAGTTTTATTTACTTCTCTCGTCCAACCGGAAATTAACTGCACAAGGGAATTTCATCAATATTCGCAGATCGAAAGAACGATCCAGATACGCCTAAGCATCAAAGAAGCTTGAAATAATGCTCTGAAAAGTCAAGCAAGGAAGCCATTTTCTTCACACACTTGGAGAGGTTCAATGGAAGCAGAAGCTTTTTTTCGACCGAGCAGATCCTGTGTAGGATCACTATGGCTGAATAATCATTGCACTGCTTGGTGAATGAAATTGACATTAACACCTTTTTCGATGAGTCTGCTGTCGAAAACAACGAATTTTGGAGTGTAGAATGCCGACTGTAAACTTTTACTACCGATGATGCACCAAATCCCCTTTTTAATCATCAAGAGGCAACTGAGAAAAGGGTTTTCCTCATGACAGCAAACGTTAGAAGCAAAATGCTGTCGTAATGTATCACTGTCGTTATGATTTTTAGCCTAAAACTTGACACTTTCGGTGCGGACTTTCGGGCAAATGAGAGAACTGTTTTATCATACAAGTGAAAAAATAACTGATTCTATGGATGAAGAAATGAGGAAATCCGTCGCGTAGAAGCCGCATTCCATAACGATTAATTAGGTTCTAATTTGTACAAAATGGGGTCCAAAAATATATTGATAGCTTGTGAATGTTGTCGATAAATGTGCGTAATGAGCAAATCTTCAAAAAATTTTGTCAAAGAGGAAACGACGAAGCGCATCGTATAAGTAAACTGCGGTCAATAAGCGATTGTGAGCAGCGGAGCGCTTAGCTATAGCGAACAAAACGATTCGCTATTGCGCCTAATGAACCAACAATTTCGGCCATAGAGAGATTTGCACATTCGAATATTCCTATTTTTTGCATGCACTATGGAACAAAAATTGAGATCCTGGTTTCCGAATGTAATCAAGTTCAGTGTGGGAATACTCGAAAAACACCTGGGAAACATTATCGGGATTTTGTTGCTATTCTTCACTTCGATCAGTCGATAGGCGCCAACTGTTTTATTCGCTATATTTTCATTGCAATTTTCATTATATTCATCAACGAATATATTTTCATTGCAAACTCCGATACACGCCTTTCGATTTCAGCCGACAGATCCAATTATTAGCCAACTATTCAAAACTAGTAGCGTGATTGATGATAATGCATTTTCCTATGAAATGGACCACCTGTATTCTTTTTCTGGGAGGATATAGAATTGTTAGAATGTCGTGACAGCGAAAAGGACGACATTTTGAGGCGGATCTAGAAAATGCAGGAAAAATTCTTACTGCAGGATTTCATGACGCTAATGTTCGCATCTCAAACAGGAGCAAGGAAGTGAAAAGTGTTGAGGGCGTGAAAGAGGCAATCAATTTATGGCTTGCTTGGGATTATGGGCAATGAACAATACGGTTGTACGCACGCAGACATAAATGCACGTGCACACTCAAATACAAACAATCTACGGGTTCAAAAATGTCGTTGTTATTATAGAATTTGGAAACATTTGCAAAAGCTCAGTGAAAGCTGCAATAGTATGCAAAGCGAGTTGTTTTGTCGTTCGATGTGCGCAAAGTGCTAAAGAAGCGCACATATCCTCTGCGAGCGAAGACTGAAAATACGTTTATTATATTTTCGGTGGCTTCTAATGAGCCACACATACGCCGCTGTATATTCTCGCTAAACGAGCATTGTGGAAACCTTTACGAAACGCCCATTTTGTAAAACAATAGAGGATAAACTGCAAAAGCTATGCAAATACCATCCGAATAAATCGGGAAAATGAATGGGAGAAAAGCAACGAAGAAAAACAAACAAATCCTTACTTGCCAATCAATTTGGTTTTCAAGCTATTTTTGCATTGACTACGATCTAAAACACCATGCTTGTCCCACCCTCACAACCAACGCATAACAGAATGTTTCTTGACTGATGAATTTGTCTACACAAATAACGAATAGCGAAGTCATTTCTCATATACCCCAACAAGAACTTTTCATACACATAGCACACACAAGCAGACGCACGCCCCGAAACAAGCAAATAAATTGCCAGCAGGTTGATGCTTATAAATAGGTGTTGATTCTATCCACCGTATTTAAGACCCATAAACCTATCTTCATTAAAACGCTTGCGCACCATAATGTAAATACTAGGGTAGTCATATGTTTGAAGAAAAAACTGTGAAAGAGAAGCGGAGGAAATGTTTGCAGGATTGGGTGCATGCACGTGCTCATATTTCTATCCTGATCATCGACATCTGATATACGCGGCAACGTTCCAGTCAGCCAAATTCAATTCGAAAGTTACACTGGAGAGTTGCCCACAAAAGATGTGTAAATCGGAAAGAGCGAAAACCGACCCAGTTCTCAGGGAATTGTTGGTTTTTATGAATTTCGTTGCCTTTGCAAACGACCTTACGAAAGTTATACAGAAAATTTCATCTGAGGAGCAAAATTGAGGATTCATTCACGAATTCTCGTGAAACGCACATGTTTTCCAGGCAACACAAGCTACACTTGGGATCTCTCCCCCGATTACGACATCTTCAAGGTAAACTTTTCTTTAATCATAGAATACAATTTTTCTTGAAGCTGCTTTGTTGCAAATGATTTCTGAGAGTTTCATTTCAGTATTAATAATATTGATTTCATAACAGAAATGCGAAAGAAGTAATTTGTGACTAGTCCAGTAGGAGTTATTTAGTAGATGCAGTTGATAGAGATATTTACAGGATATTGTTAAAGATTATAATTAAACTAGAAAGGTGAAGTAGTATTTTCGAAACTTTCTTTTGAAAAATGCTCTCAGCCTCTAATCACCGGGAAAGTCTATTGAAAAAGAAAATCCACGAGGAATGCTGCAGTCAGCTAAACACACGCAGATGAAATCTTACAGGTGAACGAATTCGGCAAGATTGTCGCACAATTCACTACTTCAGCAGGTTATGATGCCGAGGGAGCCGTTTCACCGGATGGTCGACACATCGTTTTCACGTAAATGCGGAGTGGTGATCCAGAAATATGGATTATGAACTCTGATGGAACTGATCCGCGACAGGTTAATTCTACTAACAGTTTCATGCATGTTAATAGAAGGGCATTTGGAGGGAAAGAGCAAATTAGTTTACATGAAATATGAAAGAGGCCCAAATTCAAAAGCCGCCGAATTTTCGATGGATTCAAGTTCCAGGTGCCGTCCTTCACACGGTGTTCGGCAGCTTTCTCGTGACCAATAATGCAAGTGGTGACTCCGAGTATTCCAGTCTCTACATGTTGCAGCTCGGCTTGTTACGCGGTCTTATTGCATCTCCCTGAGATCATGGTTCACTGTGGTGCAAAATGCGATATTGTCTCTGACACTTCATAATAAACCCACGGTTGACAATTTCAACAGAAATGCAAGAAACGCGTGGAAGCATTTATCCTTAGCCCAAGCAACTGGCTCGGGCAGGTGAGCCAACCATCATGAAAATAATCGTTCCATAAAGAGTGATTCTATATTATTTGTAGGCGCGGCAGGAGTAGCAACAATATGAGAGCGTCAGTCTGCGTGTTTCGTCATTTGCTATCTGTTTGTGGAACTGCTTGGATTGCTAAGCGGAATTGAAAATTCCGTATCATTTGGGCTCAAGTAGTGAGCTTTCCCGCTTATTTGAGTATGGCTTCTTGCCTTCTGAGATCCTATTCTGGATTTCGAAGCCTGCCAGCGCATAATAGTGGGTATTGTTGCGCGCAATCGGTTTTCTGATGTGCACTCGACATCACACGTTGGATTATGATATTCATGCTGTGAGCCATGCTGTCCAACATGCTCTTTTCGCATCGATTAACGCTCATTTGCCCGTTAAAAGGGCCTCTCCACAGATAAAGCTTCACGCCAAAAGTGCTTGAGGTGTAAAGGGCTTATTAGGACGAATTTCTGACCATCTTTTTGAGGTAAAGTGTGTGAAAATAAGATACGGAAACGTATACGTTATTGCAGTTTCAAGAAGACAAGTGGTGGAGGGTGGATGCGGGATATAGATTAGAGAACTGTAATTACGCAGACTTTCAATCTGACAGACTAGAGGTAAGCAAAGCCTAAGCCAGCTCTTTCCAATGAAAGAGACAGATCGCTATGAGTGGATAGGATTGGACGAAAAATTTTATTTTCAGAAAGGAGGTGGCCATCGAGAAACAAGCCAATACTAGAAATATTCCGCTATTTTGCTGGCATATTTAAGCATGAAGTGAAAATTTCCACAGCTCTCAGGAAAAGTCATCGGAAATGCAGATTTCAGCGCCTTCGTTGGCTTTTCATCCAATCCACTCGGCCACCAAAGTCCACATATTCCCGTCTGCTAAATAATACCATTTCTAGGAATTTCACCGCTCTAAACTTGACTTCACACTGACAGAAATAAAGAACAGGATGTTTCAACCAGAAACGGTACGCAGTAAATTTTGGTGAAAAGAGCAGACAGATAACTTTTCGAAAACGGCGTCGTCATGTCAGCGATGGAAAACAACAAAAAACAAACTTTTTTCTCACCCGAAAAGATTGACTGTTGCCACTTTTCGCCAGCAAATCAACTTTTCGTCGGCAGCGGTAACTACTGTATGCTTGCTGCGACGTAATGATATTTGTGATCGAAGGAACGTAACTTTCAAGCTATTCTCAACTTTTTACACATTGCATTCAATCCATATAATTTGAATTAGAAGCATGTGCTCAAGGTTCTAGGGCATCTTGCTTAAGCATCCCATGATTCAACACTTTGTTGATTAGTGGTCATGAAACCGTGCAATTTCAAAACGGTTTTACGTGGCATCGCTCTATAAATCCGTGGTGATTTTCACTATTTTTATTTGCAAAGATTCAAAACTTCTCAATAAAAGCATTTTCAGTTGACGCATGAGCTCGGTTATGATGGGGGTCCATTCTTCAGTCCTGATGGAACGAAGATATCTTTCCGTGCATCGCGACCCAATACCTCCGAAGAAATCGAGAAATACAAAGCACTACTGAGGTTTGTTATTGTTGCAGTTGCGTATTTCCAAACTATGCATATCTTCCTACTGCGCCCTGCAGAACAGTTTCGGTGATAGATAACTTCACAATCTGTCATATAAATTCTATCTTGTGCATAAGAACATTTAAAGCATTTCTTGACATTCCCAAAATTCTTAGGAGGTGATGATATCACGAGCTACAGAGGTGGAGAGAAGGGAAGGAATGGTCTTCTCGAAGAAGTTAGCTTTTGGTCTTTGAAGGCAACTAGATGGTGCAGGAATCTCCACTGAATCTGAAACATTCTTCCCTTCGTAAATTTTTTTTCACGTTAAAACAGAACTGGCTGCTCACCCAGGCATTCTTGGTTGTAGCTGTATCTAAATCACCGTCGATCTCTGAGCGTTTCTTCTCCACACTTTTTCTAAGTTTTTAAGAAGCGCCTGCGAAGCTAAACTTGCTGCGCTCACTCTTCGCTTCAGACCACATCCTAACTCGTACTCCTCCCGAATGATGAGATCTTTTTTGGCGTTTAGAAAGAAGGAACAGTCAAATTTTCCATTGCCTAAATATTGTAAAAATGAGCTTCAAATGCACATTTATGAATACAAGCGATGACATTTATATAACAAGCTGTTGCTATATGTTATATCATCATACCTGAGTATCTTTAAAGCCAGCCCATCCAATCGAAAAAAAATTGAATGCAAGGATTCTTTTCATTACCTGCCATCTTCAGTTTCACCGTCACTAGAATGGTTCATTGTCAGTAAAACAATGTGCACACGCTTTGTGAAAGTAGTTGCGGATGCAGTTCGCTCTCATAAACACTAATTGATGCTTCTGCAGCAGTAGTTTGGTTTCCGCTCTGGCAATGGAGTTGTACTCGATGAATGTCGATGGAACGGGTCTGCGAAAGATCACATCTCTAGGTGGCTCAAATTGGGCGCCTTTTTACTTACCTGACAACCGCCGCATTATCTTCACCTCCAACTTCAACTCGACTGCACACTTCGGTGCATTCGATCTGTATATAATCGATGATGATGGCGACAATCTTGAACGGGTAATTTCATACGACAAATATATCTAATGCAGTGCTCTTCAGAAAGTGCGCTGTAGACTAATTAGATTGGTACCATAGCCATTAGCTTCAGAATCAGCTGAAAATTGTATATCTAAAAGATGCCTACATCCCAAGCGAGAAGCGATTGTCGCAAGCTCAATAATCTTCCCTTCAAGTGCAAATTTTGTTGGAAGAGACAACAGACCATTCGTTTTGTTGTTCCATACGGACATTTGGTCATCGATATAGACTAGGTGACCACCGAAGCTCCAAAATATGAGCATCCCTCTGCCTACCTGTCTGTGAGCTTGAACTTGGTGACCACCGAAGCTGCCGGATGGAGCCCGACCGGATCATCTGCACATCCCGGAATAGTCACCAATGTTAAATCTCGTTACGAGTCATCATGCTATTGTGCCGGTTAGATCCAACATCAAAATGCCTACCAACTAAGTTCTTAACGTCCCCCACCCATCCCCTTCCTCATCCCTACTGTTCATAGGATTCCAAGGAGCCACTAACCATGAACCAGCCGTCCATGAGCTCATGAACTTTCTGCCTGGTTAGTGCAGCCTCATAGAAAGGAAGAAGCGTGCGCTTTTCCAATATTGGAGTAATTTCATAAATGCTACATAAGAGTTTTTCGAAGTTAACATTGAGAAGTTTTATGACGTTCACTCTGTAAGGTTATTCGCTATGTTCTTCAGCATACAAAATACATAGGTAACCTACAACGAAGGCGGCTTTGACTCACTTCCAATGTTTAATCGTGCTGGGAAACGACTCGCCTGGGCTAGCAGTCGCAATGCCGCCTCCCCATCTGATTTGAATCTGTTCATGGCAGAGTGGATCGAAGTGGCCAATTCCACGGAATCAGAAGACGCTGAAGACGATAGCGAAGAACTCAATCGGACGAAGGTTGGCGAGAATGGTTGCAACTGTATTGTGCTTCATTATTGATCAGCTCAGAAGTCAGCAATGTCATCATGATTACACAGCCTTGTAGACATCCTTTTCAAGTCCTCCGCATACGTTTCAGTGTTTTAATCTATTTTCTCTAGGACATTTGTACTTGTCAAAATCTCAGCCAATATTTGCAACATTTTCTGTCGACTTTCACGCTATGGAAACCGGCTGTTCCTACCTGTCCACTGCTGACCAGAGGTGTGAAAGATTTGCATGATTAATTCTAATTTCACGTGTTTGTGGGCTTACGACATTCCGCAACACCAATACTGAGTTCAACAAGGGTCATTTCTTTTTGATTTTGATAATCTCGGCACTCACTTCTTGAACGTTGTGTAATTATGTTATTAATTTCTTGTTTTATGCTTTATCAACAGAAGTCGGTTCTTTGCAGTTGAGTTAATCTCGAAGGAATAGTGATAAGGCAGAGTCCACCGCAACGAACACATTAGCATTTTGCCTACATGTGCAATAATCTGACAAAAGAGACAACAGTGTTAAAATATACTCGCAAACGAAAAATGACTCAGGTTGGGATTACCAACTGAAATGCTCCACTAGAACGACTTCTATACAGTAAGACGAATTCAGCTTCAGTTACTGGATGTTATGTTTCAAAGAAGTGCTACATCAACAAGAGTATAATGCCGTTCTGTGTGCGCAGACGCGAAAACGAATCCGTGCATTAATAAACGGAAGTGACTGGAATATGATGGTGCATAGAGGAGCCATTTGAGAGAAGCAGAACAATGAATTATAGTTGCAGGACAAACCTCGAAAACGTGTGCACCGTGATTACGATGATGCATTAAATCGACCTCACTCCCATTTGTCGGATGTTCGCCAGCTGACTTTCAGTGGTATCAATGGACAAGGATATTTCAGGTAAATTTTGGGGATCCTTATATGATATTCTGCGGCGTAAGCCTTAATATGAGAGCAATCAGAACAATAAGGAGAAAGCAGCAGTGACACGGCAATCTTCAGTTAACACCAGCGAATGGCCGGCTTCATAAAGGCGAGCTCAGTTGGCGATTTGCTTGCCTTTTCATGTCTTTTTGTTTTGTCGGAAACCTGTCGGATAGGAAATTGTCTTCGGAATTTCACATGATTTTATGTCGGAGTAAAATTTCTCACATTTGTCAACAGTTGCCGCATTGGAAAGAACGTTTGAAAGACATTCATTCATGCTCCGCATAGAGTCAACTTTTTGTGGAAGTTGTATAAAACTTCGAATTCATACTAGCTCTATTCTCATTCCTTTACTGAAACTTTTTTGATTTCCAAATGGGAAGAAATTTTTTTCGTTGAAATTTGCCTTTCTAAAGTTTTCTGACAGCGCCCCGATGAAGAGTAAGAAAGTTGGGAATTTTCTTAGATTGTTGAAAATGTTTAAAAAGCGGTAGCATACAATAACAGTGAGCGAAGTATTCGGCACCCGAATCAAGGCAGTTGTGTCTTTCATTCAAACATCAAACTCCGACATATTTAGTAACCGCAGAAAGAAATATGGTTTGGTGGGTGCATAAAAAAGGCGTTAGGAATAGAAGCTGTTCATGGCGATTGCTGTCCATGTCGTATTTAATTGTGTTTCCCTGCAATTGCTATTGCATTGCCTTTTGCAGTTACGATGATAAGATGGTGGTATTTCAAGCGATGGGAGATGTGGAATATGGAACGATGTGCGATCAGGTAAATAAAAAATTAGTGTTAGCAAAACATAGGTCCAAAATATTTGCAGAAATAATTTCAAAATTACCACAAGGAATGCCACTGCTTCATTTAAACGAAGCTAATGTGATTACGTGGATTCACCACGGCATCATGGTTTACGAATTGAATAGCCTTCGTGCATTTGTTGAATGTTAGGGTTCAACAGATTGCATTTTGAGAATTTGTTGGTTGGAAATTCCTATGCAAACACTTTCCAATCTCTCCATAATATCATTGCATATTTGTTTTTCAGATATATGTCTTGAACATCGCTGATCCGCGTCGCATACCGCGCCGACTTAGCACCGGTAAGCATGGCTGTAACATTTATTGCGTAACTAATCCTTGGAGAGGCTGAGCTCACCGAATTTGTGATAGAAACTGGCTGATCTGCAATCTAGTGAATTTGGTTGAACCTACGAACATTTCTTGAGCAGAAGCTCTTTGCCATCTAGGAGAAAAGCCTCTTTCGGAGAAGCATAGGAACTAAAAGACCTGTTCCCTTTTCAAAGGAGTTTACATTGTGGAATTCTTCGGTGTGTCTTTAGGGCTAGTAGTGAACAAAAAAAGATATCTCTGCCATGAAAGCAGCACCGTGCATTTGACAGCATACCCTCCATGTCGATATAGTTGCATGAGGCACTCAGAAGTGTATCCTCCGAACTGTGCAAATTTGCGCATCTCGATGCACAGAACTGCCCATTTAGCATTTGCCTATTAGTCATTATTGCACAAATAGATAAGATTTAAGGCTTACTATGGCTGAACTATTTCTGTTGTATGCACTCAGCAGAAACAAACAAAGTTCCTAAATTTTCAAATCTGGGCATGTGAAAAGCGATATAAAGTTACATAAGTTTGCAGGGCTTGGATCATGCACGTGTTCATATTTCTTCCCGAATGGTGATGCCCTTTACGCTGGCACATTTCTATCTGCGAATCGTAGCGCGTTGGATACTTGCGCAAAGAAAGCCTGTACATTTGTCAAGGATCCAATAATAAAGCATCTTTGTAAGCATTCATTTCAAAACTCCATTCCGCTGTCTTAATGCTTCTACAGAGCGATGCTGTCTGGATACAGTTCACTGATCGCTTCTTACAGCAGTGAACGGTTTATTGGTCGCCATTAATGTTTTGTTTTCTACCTCAAGTGATATACATACGATCTTCCGTTTAGTGATTATGCTTGGCTACCGTTACCAAATTTGAGACCGTTTTCTCTCTGACAGAAAAATTTTATTAATGTTGCCATGTTGTTTCTTACAGGTAATACCTCATACCTGTGGGATTTATTTCCTGACTACGACATCTTCAAGGTGAACAAGTATGGCAACTTCATACGACGACTCACCAATTCAGGCGTAACAGCTTCATTATTCGTGTCTAACTGTATTAGGAAGTATTCGTTCAAGAACATAAGTGGTCAGCAAGTGCAGGTGTCACTATGCACTGATTCGTACATACGGTCTAGTAATTGCTCTAGAACCGTTTAACCAATCCAGAGCCCATCATCTTTGCTGTTCCTTAAAATCAACCTGTTTCAGGTGTATTTCAGGTTACAATGCGGAAGCGTCGGTCTCAAGCGATGGACGGCGCATTGTGTTCACATCGATGTGTAGCGGTGACCCTGATATATGGATTATGAACTGGGATGGTTCAGGGCTGAAGCAAGTAAAATAAATTGCATTCTTCTGCTGTGAGCGTAACTAAGTGGGTTTTCACCATAGACTGGTCGAGTTCATTAGCATTCTGTATACAGTGCATGCAAATTCGTCATCAACTGTGCCATATTTTTTTGTTAGAGAGTGCATTTACTGAAACGATGCAAGAGTATTTCCATAATCTCAACAAACACAAGCACTAATCAGGTAAGAGGTAGTGAGATTTGTTTCACCGAATTTCTTCACAATTGCACATTGTCTCTGACAATAGCGTCACTCGCATAGGTGATCCTCGTATATCACATGCCTACTACAATTGACGGATAATTGAGAGGTGGGAGAAAGCACTGAACGAGCGGATTCCTGGAGTAGCTAGATGATGAGCGACTCTTCTTCCTCCTCTCGATGTCATTCTGAGCTTTCTAGTGGAAATAAACTTTCTACTTTGACTTGTTGTTGTCTGATTCTTCAATACAGAACTCCATTGCCTGCAGTTTACATTTTCTCTAGCATCACTTATAATTTGATGTCAGCATTTGCGGCAATCACTGCTTCTCCTCAGGGCAAATTTTCCCATCGTTTTCTATTCATGATGCCGGCACTAACAAGCTGCAACAAGGGGTTCTTGGCGCATACGCCTGATATGCCGCCATCAAGAAATTGTTCCTGCTGTAGTATCTTGGGCTCTTCATCTGAATAGTGCAAAGGCAAGAGAACCATATGCAAATTTCATTTTTGCAGCTGACTTCAGAGCTTGCCTACGATGGTGGCGCTTCGTTTAGCCACGACGGTACGAAAATTGCTTTTCGCGCATCGAGACCGACTACTCCTGAGGAGATCAGCAAATACAATAAACTGCTGAGGTGAACCTTTCCGAATTAAAAGAGATGGTAGATTATGATTATTTCAAATGTGTAACCACCCCTCCCTGAACCCTGTCACGGAACGTCTCTCGAATGGACGCTCGATGTATGGTGGGAAATTCAAGCCGCTGGCTAGCAACAACCACCGTTGAACAAGTGCCCGTTGCTTATGGACGTCGTGATTCAAAGGCCTTTAAATGCCTACATCGAAACGCTGAAGTATCACAAAGTAACACTTGGCACTGAGCAACTACAGTAACGCAGACTACGCGCACGAATGAAGTCGGTTAAGCGCACCAGTAGATTTAAACACTTCTTGCACTGCTTGTCTGTAAAACATTGGTACGTAAATACTGTAACCCTTCATAATGAGAACAGCGAGGCGTCAACATTCTAGGCACGCAGCTTTGAGCAGGTACTGCCTCATGAACGCGAGCATTCTCCCGCCGAGTCAACGGATGTGGGGCACACCAATGCATTTAATCAAACATCTAAAACGGTCATGTGTTGATGCGCATGCAATGTATTTCAACGAAAGGAACACATCCAGACCATAAAAAGTTCTCTGAAGCATTTTCTTATGGTAACACATTGCTCTACAACATTTATACAATTCTTTGTCATTCTAATACTTGCATTTGTGCACAAATTAAACCGATTCTTCGCACAACCTTTCTTGTGGGTTCCGTTGGCTGCATTTTTCAAATCTTTTAAAGTTAACTAGTAACTTTAGAACTCCAACTCACGCATTTCATTCTAAAACGAATGCGTCAGTCTTAAGATAGATTGGCAAAAACGATTCGTTTATATACCTTCCTCGATGATCTAGTGCTCCTGTCTGACAGCAATAATTCACAGTCACCGCAGTGCAAAATTGTTTCCGCAATAGATGAACGATATGGCAGGTGTCATTACGAAGCTTACTTGCAATTTCGAAATATTTACCAGCATTCTTGACATGACATTTCTTCTCCTATCACGCTGTCTCTCAAGTGTTTACATCAAAATCTTGTAACTCAAATCACTGGACGCTTCATGAGAGCATCATTAACAAAAAGCATAAAATAAATGGCAACTTATCTAAAAACTGAAGTTAACATCTTTACGATATATTCGACGTCATTATGCGACAGATTAAATTCCCGAAATGCGATACTTCTGACTTGCAACTACAATCTTGTGGATCCAACAGAAATGGAGCTGTACGTTGTGAATGTGGATGGAGGCTCATTGCGTCGTATAACGTCTCTTGGTGGCGCAAACTGGTCCCCAAATTATCTTCTGGGTGATGAGCGAATTCTTTTCGCCTCCATTTTCAACTCACCTCTCCTTGGGTCCTTCAATCTCTATGCCATAAACGAGGATGGCACAGGCTTAGAGCAAGTACAGCTTCCGACTCTTGCGATTTCCATTAACATCTCCTTCGCAGACAATGGGTAAAACATAAGGACGCAGCACCCGTGCAACCTTCAATATTCTGGCAGTAATAACGAAACTTTTTATGTGTTGGGCGTAAAATTCGCAGCACTCCTCTCTTTAAGCATGAATGACTATATAAATTAGGTTTTTAGAGCGCATCAATTGCAGTTCATCAGTGCGGCGGTAATGGGAGAATGGCAAAGTAACAAGAAGACGCAGAAAATTCTATTTCAGTGCACAATGATAGTTCACTGCGTACTTAGTTCAGCGGTTTGAACTGTTTCCCATCTAGCCAGGCACTGCATCAGAAATGAATCTCTTCGAATAATTAAACTCGTTTGAAAGTCACTAAAAATACCGATGAAACCTGATAACGTTGCATCGTATGCGTAATCTCTCAGCATAGCAATGAAATGGCATTATAAACTCTCTCACTACTCAAAATTATCGGCCATTCCAGATTACGTTTACCGAAGGCGAATTCAACGGTTTCCCTTCTGTAAGCTTCGACGGTGAACGCGTAACGTGGAGCAGCAACGGTGGCAACAAAGATCTCAACATTTTTGTCGCAGATTGGGTCCGGTCGAATTCTTCCACTCTTTTCGGCGATTACTCACCGCCGTTTCGTCCCACATTTTCGGCAGTATTTCCTCTATCTACGTTAGCTGAACTTGTTATGAAGGCGTGGAATATCTTCGAGAGTGTCATTCGCTAATATCGCTTCGTGTGGTGCAGTTGACAAATAAAAAAATAAAAATCAGTAGTCCTTGTGAAGTATCGCTTTACTGCAAATTGAGAACGTGTAATTAATTCACCTTCAGCTTGTTGTTCATTCATCAGTGTAACCGCCTTTGCCTGGCACATTTCATTGAAAATATCTCTTTTGTAGCATGTCTTCAATCTCTATCATAACTGTACTGGACGAGCTGGGCTAGGTATGTTTGCAAGGATTACAAAATACTCACGTTCAGTAGATCACGCTGAAGTGGAATCAGTGTAGAACGAAAACGAGACGATGGCAGGCGTACGAGGACGAAGCACTGTTGTTGACGACCGAAGGCGAAGCTCTGTTGAGGGGTGAGGCACTGCTGAAGACGACGCACTGTTGAAGGTGAGGCACTGTTGAAGGTGAGGCGCTGTTGAAGACGACGCACTGTTGAAGGTGAGGCACTGTTGAAGTTGAGGCACTGTTGACGGCGACGCACTGTTGAAGGCGACGCACTGTTGAAGTTGAGGCACTGTTGACGGCGACGCACTGTTGAAGGCGACGCACTGTTGAAGTTGAGGCACTGTTGACGGCGACGCACTGTTGAAGGCGACGCACTGTTGAGGTTGAGGCACTGTTGACGGCGACGCACTGTTGAAGGCGACGCACTGTTGAAGGCGACGCACTGTTGAAGTTGAGGCACTGTTGGCGGCGACGCGCTGTTGAAGGCGACGGAGCCGAAGCGTTGAAGGCCACTAAGTGACCGATGGCTAGCAGGCGAATGGCGGAGTTGAGCTTGGGCTGCTTATATCCCCTTGCTCAACTCCGCCTTCCATTACGTTGACTCTTTCCGATACGGTCTCTCGCCTCTTTTTGTGGGCCATGATTCCTTTTAGCATTGTTTCGTTTCCGGTGCTGATGCATCGGCTGTCCATCTTAGCTGGCGCTGCTGAGACGGCTGACCGTCTTTTGCTATTCAGCGGCGCCAGCGAGTCGCCATGACGGCATGAGGCTTCATGCATGCACTCGCTATTCGCGACACTCCCGCGGCCTTGGAAGTTTGCAAGAGGCACCAAGATCGGTTCAAACCTCTGCATCCTCGTGGGAGTTTCTGTCTCGTCATGTGCTGCTCCAGTCGCTCTTCTTTTCTTCTGTCGACTTCTTACGCGGCAGCATCCCGTCAGGTAGAGGACGTACTGTCGCCCGAAGTATGCCGCCGCGGCGCCTGCGACTCCTAATCCCACCGCGATCGCCGCAACTATGATCCACCGCCATTGCGAGGCGATGACCTCGAGCTCCTTCGCGATAGCGACAGTGGATTTGTCGATTGTTTCGCTGGCAGCCTCGATAATTTCCTCCGCTTCGTCTCGTATGGAGTCGGCCATCGACTTTTCTCTTTCCTTTGAGGGTTGTTCCCATGCTTGGTGCGCCCTCTCGAACATGTTTAGCATGGACTGGAGCCTTTCCTCAGATATGTCCGTGAGCGGTGGCGCGTCGAAAATTGGTTCCTCTTCGTCTGTTTGACGTGCCCATTCCTCCGCAATTCTTTTGTCCTGCTTTGTTCTGATCTCGCTACAGGCGATTTCTTCCGCTGCGGTCTTGAGTTCCTGTGATCTTGGCTGGACGAACAAGATCCTTCCTTGTAGCGTAAATACGCCACCGCGGCGTACGCATCTTTAGAGGCGTCCACGAAGACCTGAATTTCGACGCACTCTTTGTCTAATTCCGCTGTGAGTTTCCGGTCCAGCTTGAGTGACTGCCCTTGAAAACGCTGCAGTAGTGTCTCAGCATCTTGACGGTCAGCGTTGTCGAAGGGTTGATCCCAGTCATATTCCTTCTTCCACAACTGTTGAAGAAATAGTTTCAACGGAAGCGTGGCCGGCGTGAGTAGCCCCAGGGGGTCGTAGAACTCTGCCGTATTTTCAAGGAATTGTCGTTTGGTTGCTGGGCTTTTGCTGCACTTCTTAGTGCTGAAGATCCTCTTGTCGTTCCGGAGGTCCCATGTGACTCCCAGTAACGTAGCCTTGCGCTGCGCTTGTTCTGAGTCCTCGTTCAATGCAGAAAAGACTTCTAAACTGTTGCTTCGAAACTCTCGAAGATTCATATGAGCTTCTTCAAAGATGCTCTTTGCTTCTTGGCTCTTCATGATTGCGGTGGACTCCTGCTGTGCGGTCAGGAATACATTGTCCACGTAAATGTTGTCTTGTATCTCCTCTCTCAACTCGGTCGTTTTCCTTTTTAGATGGTGTCGGATTGTGGCGTTCAGAAGGAATGGTGAGGAGATTACACCAAAGGGTACGCGAGTAAATCTGAACACCCTTAGATTTGACGAATCGACTGGCGCGGTTACGTCCTTCACCCAAATGAATCGTACCGCATCTCGTTGGTCGTCATACAGACCTAACTGTAAGAATGCTTTCTCGACGTCCGCGGTTATGAGTATCGGAGCTAGTCGGGCCCGAAGTAAAATTCCGCACAGATTTGCTAAGAGAAGTGGCCCTCTGAGCAGCATATCGTTTAACGAGTGTTCGTCTTTCCCTGCTTTCGAGGACGCGTCGTATACGATGTTGAATTTCGTTGTAGCCTTGTCTGGTCGAACGACCGCCTGGTGTGGCATGTAGTACAGTGGGCCTTCTGGCTTTGCATTTGTGACCTCTTCGATTACGCCCATCTTCAGCTGCTCGTCGAATGTCTTTTCATATGCCTTGAGCAGGTCGGGATCCTTTTGGAGCCGTTTAAGTGACGTCTTTAGGCGACCCAAACAAAGGCCGAAGTTGCTGCCGAGCTTATTTCCATTACGCTTCCAGGGCCAGCTGCAGTAGTATCGCCCGTCCTTGAAGGTAATGCTTTCATTGAATTGTTTCGTGGCGAGCTCGTCGTCCGTTTGTGGAGGGGGTTCCTGGACTCCTACCAGTTCCAGTGACCAGAATTTTTCCAACTCGTCCTTTACGTTGGCAACATTACAGCAATAACGGTTCGAAGGCTTTGTTGGGGTCTTTGAAAGGCCGCAATACCGCTTGCTACATCCTTTTCCGCTGACCATGTCGCCTAGACAGGTGCGTATTAAATGGAATCCTGAAGGCAGCTTTGTTGAGGAGCTCTCTCTGAAAATTTCATGGAAATAATCCGCTCCCACGGGGATCTGAGGCTTGACCATGACTGTCGGTAGACTGACGCTCCTTGCCGAACTGATCTGCTGTAGTATTTTCCCCGTTAGCTTGGCGACTGCAATTTCGCTCACCAATTTTGGTGCTGAGTTCGCGAACATGGTGAACGATCGTCCATCAGTGC
Organism: Baylisascaris procyonis; assembly: GCA_037389465.1. Lineage (NCBI taxonomy): Eukaryota > Metazoa > Nematoda > Chromadorea > Rhabditida > Ascarididae > Baylisascaris > Baylisascaris procyonis. The sequence goes on along the minus strand of JAZARR010000132.1, from coordinate 93,111 downwards.
GTTTCATCTTGAGTTTGATGCGCGCAGACGTGCAGCGCATAGTTTGCGTTCCGCCGAATCCGTCGACAACCAACGGTTGCTTGTGCTCCGTCCTTATGCCTAGTTTCTGGACCATTTCTTCCGTGATAAACGAGCGTTCGCTCCCTGTATCGAATAGCACAGGCACCTTGAGCGTCTTCGCATGTGGCGCATCCGCCTTCACGTCGACAATGGTAGATAGGAGTAACACCGTTCTGTCTTGCGTTTGCTGGTCTGGTGTCGCGATAGCTGTCGCTATGCGAACCGTCTGAGCTTGGGTCTCTCCGGGAGGATTCTCTTCTTTCTGCTGCCGCGATCGATGCCACGTTTTGCATAATGCCGTTGGATGTCCCTTGCGCTTGCAATGGTAGCAGGAGACATTTCGCGTACAATCGTTTTGAATGTGTCCTTCTCTGAGGCACTTAAAGCAAAGGCGTAATTGCCTGGTGCGGTCAAACCGCTCCTTCAAAGTGGCATAATGTGGGCAAGCATCGGCCCAATGTGCTTCATTGCAGAACGCACATACCGTTCGGTTAGATTCGCGTGCTTTCCTGCTTTCGATTTGCCGCTTCGCTACTGCGGGTAACGCTGACGTATGGCTCAAACAGTCTTCGCGTTTTGCACCTCCTGAATTTCTTCGTCCTCGCCTTCCGTCGGGTCTTTGGGCTTGGCGGTTCTCCTGTGACGCCCTCTCTGTGATCGCGCTTCGCATGTTCTCCCGAATGCGGACAATTGCTTGAAGTTTGCTCCTCAGTTTTTGAACGCTCCAGGCTGCATCGGCCTCTTTCGCTTTTTCAACTTCCAATAGCGCCCAACGCGGTAGCCGTTTTTCAATGCAGAGCTCGGTTTGCGCATTGTCGATATTTTCTCCCATTTGCTCCAGTTGCTGTAGAATGCGCTCGACGGTCGCAACGCATTCTTCGAGGTCCTTTGCGGGGGTGCTGTGTCTTGTAACTCCGCGTACAATGACTTCAATAGCACTTCTGATCTCCCGAATCGTTGCTGGAGCGTTGTTTTGACGGCTTCATAATTTTCCGGGGCTAACGTGAATCCACCTACTGCCTCTAGCGCTTTGCCTTCGAGGAAAGACAGCAGATAGGAAAGCTTCTGGATTTCTGCGAGCGGTTGGGAGTCAACTGTGTGAAGAAAAGTGGCCCAGAATTGTGGCCATTTGCGGTACTGTCCATCGAACTTCGGAACTTGCATTCTAGGCAACTGGATCGTGTTCATAGGCGTAGTCTGCTGCGGTTGGTGCACAGGCGTGCTGTTTCCCGTAGGGACGCTACCACTTGGCGAGAATGGTCGGGTTATGTGCAGCTCAGGATTTTGCTTGGCGGTAATAAGGTCATCAAGCACGTTTCGGGCTTCACCCAATACGATCAGAAAATTACCTGGTGCTTCCACGAGAGCCTGATAAATAGAAGCTTCGTTGGTTTTTTCCGCGGCGGTGCGTAGCTGCTTTATATATTCGTGCCATGCGCTACGGTCAGCCTCAACATCGGAAATATGGCGTTCGAGTTTTCGAATTGCCGCCTCCACTTGCAAAATGGCTGTCCGGAATGCCGCTTGTGAGTCAGGTTCGGCGGCGAGCCGACGCAAGTCGGGAAAACGTATGCTGCTGGTAGCAGCCTTTAATAGGTTAGCTTTCACTTTTAGAGACGCTTGGTATGCAGTGGATGCCATTGGTGCTCACGGTTATGCTTTGGCTTGAGCCCCCATGTACTGAACGAGCTGGGGTTGAAGGCGACGGACGACGGAGGCGAAGCGGCGTTAAAGGCCACTAAGTGGCCGATGGCTAGCAGGCGAATGGCGGAGTTGAGCTTGGGCTGCTTATATCCCTTTGCGCAACTCCGCCTTCCATTACGTTGACCCTTTCCGATACGGTCTCTCGCCTCTTTTTGTGGGCCATGATTCCTTTTAGCATCGTTTCGTTTCCGGTGCTGATGCATCGGCTGTCCATCTTAGCTGGCGCCGCTGAGACGGCTGACCGTCTTTTGCTATTCAGCGGCGCCAGCGAGTCGCCATGACGGCATGAGCCTTCATGCATGCACTCGCTATTCGCGACAATAACTCTTATATCATTCTGAAAGACTGCTGATGTCGATTTGCGTTACCCGTTCACTTTCAATATTTTGAGGGGCACTTGCTCCTTTTACTCCATTGATTTTACCTTCTCGAAAAAGATAGAGGTCATAGAGGCTGCAATAATGAAACTTACGGGCACGCTGATAGCAAATGATGGGTAGGCATAACACGACATATTGTTAGAATTCTCCTCCATGCCTACAATTTTAAGCCCTTTCTACTACTCCATGAAAAAATAATAAATAAAGTTGCACTTTGATAAATCGAGGTGCATGATGTCAATGATACGCAAGCCATATGTCTCAGCAGTGTTCTAATCTGACGCTATCTATAACTGGAATGATTCTTCAACGCGATTTTGGAAATGGTTGCTCTTGCAGCAAGTCCCCAGAAATTCACCTATCATTTTAAACCAAATTGTTCGGTTAGCTTTCTACAGGGCAGGCCGCAAAACAGTGCGAATTTTTAATAAGATAGCTCAGGCATGTGCTAACAAGAACCCACAATGATAACATTTCGACGTTTCGCAAAAAAAGTAGGAACTCTTGGATGGTCCAGTGGAAATTATTCCCATCATATTTAAAGCAAATTAGTTGCACCGCCATCTAATTAGTGCAACTTATAAATGGTTGCCTTGTATCGCATGTAACACATGTAACGTCATTAATTCTTGCAAAAATGGGAAATTTGAATACGACTCTGATAAGTGGCTACACCAGTTCACACTGCACCTGAACAAGTATGCCGAAACACAATGTCAAACGAGAAACAATTTCCTCAGTCTTATTCGAAGCACCAGTCGAAGTGACCCATCAATGGCAGCTAAACTATTGCTTCACAGGGATGACGTGTCGGCAGTACGAGAAGGCGACAAACTAATTGTGTTTCCTCATAATGGAATCATTGAAAGCAGCGACGAAGAAGCCCACGTTAGGCGAATTGAGAACGACCTTGTGTTCTGGTCCAGCACCCTTCAAGATACATCAATACAGCAAGTTCAAGCACAGATCGATCTGCTCAAATCGCGAAGTGCTCGTTGGGGCTTAAGAGCAAAACCGTCAATGTTCTCGGACAGCAGCACGGCTCTCTCGGACTTCGGGAGCGAAATTGAAACGCTTGCAGAAGAAGCCAACAACAATATTCAACGCATCTTTGATGCTTTCCACTACTGGGAAGTTTTACTCATCGTTATTGCAGTCATCGCAGTATCTGTAATAATTACTTTTGCAGCGATCAAATGTATGGCCGTAGTGAAGAAACTTCGCAAGAAAGGCGAGACACCCCATCCGACAGTTATTTTCATCAAGGAAAACATCGAGGAACCGACAACGACAGAAAACCTTCAGCAACACGTCGATCGGATGCGTTTCGAACCAGTCGTCGTCGGGCGTAAGGATCGTCGCCTCGGGAGTGTCGCGTAAACTGCGAAAGTCATAATAAAATTCCAGCGAAATAACTGAGAAGATTTCGCTGGAGATTTGATGGGAAAGGAAACATAGAATCGCTACATTGCTGTGAGAAGATTCTATGTTTCCTCCCCTTGTTGTCATTCCAGACAGATGTATTTAACTCGTCATCTCATGCATTTGTCTTGCTTTGTTCGTTCGTTCGTTCTCTCTTAGTGCGAGGCTAGCCCCTCGCTGCCGCCGCGTCGCACCCCCTTTTTTTTGCCGCATTCTGCGACAACTTGTAAGAGGGACCGTAAAAAAGAGAGAGCTGTTTGCACGCTTTCAGAAGGGAACTGAACATCGGGAATCGTTGGGCCATTAGTTTGAACGCTGATGCTTCCACTAACTAACAAGCTGTAAAATAAGCAGCGAGTGGTTAGGCACCTGGTCGAAAAACGATCCGTGGAAGCTTCAGCGAGTACTTAGTTTCGACAGCTATCGAAGTGGCCAAATTGCGAAACGTTTTCCACTCTTATTGGCTCAAGCGAGGTTCGTAGAGAGCAGGAAATCCCCCATGTTCGGCCAAATTCATTGCGCCCCTCAGAACTTCTGAAAAAACTATTTTGTAACTGTGGTTATCGCGTACTGAACATCTCAAAAATGATGTTTCGCACCCTTAGCGTGTATCTTAAATGCTTTTCTTTTAAAATCGGAAGTTTCGTACAAGCGTTGCTAGTTTTGCTGTCACATCTGAATGAAAAAATTAAAAATCATGATAAACGAATTTTCTCACATTCCAAGCGATATTGCAGCTGAAAATCGATGCGTTAAAATTACAGCAGCTATTGCTGTTGTGGAGAAGTATGCGTGAACGACGAACAGCTAACTGCCGTTGGTATGAATGCAAGGACAAACGATTCACGGAGGAATGCCGTCGGCACAGGGAGGCGTTACGAGAGGGCCCCAGTGAGCTATTCACTGAGCGATGTCGTCTTATGCACCTTTCTACTGCTAGGTGTATCTTCGCTTCTCGCTTCATAGCTCCATGAGTAAGTACACATGTGAAAATTAGTGTCATATTCTATGGATAATGAATTTCATAACAAAGAGATGTGTATTACTAGTTAAGATAATCGGTTTTCATGTAATGTCTGGCCAGATGAAAAAGTAATTTACAGCTAATGTTTCCCCTGGTGACTCCACAAGCAACACCAATAAATGTAGGCAGAGGCTTGAGGGAATTCGCAAGCTGAAGTTTGGTAGACGAAAAACAGCAGCGTTTTACAATTCCACAACTCATTTCATGTCATTACGTACTCATGATCTCAGCTCAATCCAACCTCGTGGATAGATCCTGTGTTGGATTTTGGAATAGCTAAGTGGGAAAATCGCCTCACTGACTTAACCACGATGGAGTCGGATTCCTGGTAAGCGTCAAATCCTTGCATGGTTTCAGTTATTTACATCCAGCAGAGCGAAATCATGTAACGTTCCAGTTAGCAAACACTTCCAGTCTCATCTGCTTACCCAACCACGGAAAGGAAGAGAATATAGCCAAGTCTGCAAGGAGAGGAGATCGCTAATGATATGAGCAGCAGCGGCATTTGCTTACTAATGATATCATTCCACGTGTGTGTTAAGAATAGTGAAAAGTGAAAATGCTGCCTGCCAAAAATCTCATCTTGTCCCCGAAACCTTCGCTAGATCGCTTCTCGCGTTTTTCTCCATATTCTTGTTCTATCCAAGAGTCTATTTTTTGAGCTGAAGTTTGTTAACGTTATTGATCAAGTGAAAGTGTAGCAGCATTCAAGAAAAAAAGAGAAGTTCTGGCAGTAGTGTAGAAAAAGGTTTGCAAAATCATATATCACAGTTGGTCGGTACTTTTTATTGATGTTTTGCATTTATGAACGCTGCAAGTTAGGACGTAAGTGTGAAGCTAAACAACTGTTTAGATGCTTTTGCTCACCGCATTGTAGGTGTTACAGCCATTCCTCGAAGATGTTACATGCGTCTCATCCTTCCATAAGTCATGTCCTGTTGTCATCATTTTTGACTATCACCGAAATATTGAAATACAACAATGAATCAACTGGATGGTAAAGTCCCGCCCAGAAAAATTTTCGGAGATATGAACAAGACGCACGCAAAAAGTGCAGAACAGTGGAAAGAGCGAATTGTGTTCACGGTTGACGAACTTTTCGTCCTTATTTAATGTTTGATCGTGAAATACGCTCTGAGTTGCTTTCGACTCCATATTTTTCTACTTGTTTACTCGTTGAACAAATTGCTGAAGCATTTTCACACCATAAGCAGATCTTCTTATAAGATGCCACTCAAACCACTAAACTTTCAATGACCCCTCCTGCACAGGAAGCTCATTGCATACACCTGTGATAACGGGTCTATGTCACGATGAATAGAACGTTTAATAAGATCGTTGACTATATAGTCTAGAACAAGTGCATTACGCGAGAATTTCTACGATTTTCGATACCCAGGAAGCGAAGTTAAAACCTTTTACTCAAAGATGTTAATCAGAAGCATTCCAGGTGCGATATTTATTGGTACTGAATGCGCCATAGAACTCTATCTTGGTTTCAAATTAGTTTGATTAGTTCTTCTCCCTCTCTTCCTAGCACCACAGTTTGCCTTCGTAAAATCGTGAACTCACTAAAATCCCATCCATTTTAACACGGCTGCAAAGGAAATGAAAAATTATTAACCTCCTGCGCGTCCGCAAGGTCTCCCCTTTAGATTATCGCACAAAGAAATTACGTCTTCTTGCAGTTAAGTAGAAAAGCTGCTGATGTTTGAAGAGTTAAACAAGTTCAAAAATGTCACTGGCAGAAGGAAATTGAACGTTATTTTCTGCTTGCTAAAGTGGGGATAAAATCTGCCGCATATCGCCTCTTTTTGAAATTTCTAAACTTTAGCCTTCCACAGGGTTTGATGGTACTGCATGATGCTTTTCCCATATACGCCATCGACAGCTGCACAGTTTCCAAATTTCATACACAAACAACGAAAAACAAAAAAAAAATCCAGGGGCAGTACGAAATGGGTAGGTGATACAAGTATCATTTTTGAGTATCTCTAAGTTTTGAGGCCATTCATCGGTTGTGGATGATTCGACAGCTCGGCCAATTTTGCCGCAAGCTCGTTCCACCTTCGTTTTAGATAGCCATCATCTATTTGGTCAGTTACCGGCGTGTCGGCTGCAACCTTCGTATAGGATTAACAAATTTTTGGACAAAAGCGATGGAAAAATCGTCATGTTCAGTGCCTGTAGCTTTTTCATGTATTGTTCGATGTGGCTTTGTATATGAGCAACAACTGATAATTGTGCAAATGCGAATGTGAAAATCAAAGTAGAATTTATAATTGCCTTTTGACAATAAAAAAGACAATAATTGCTTTTGCGACCTGGTCGTTCACACATGAAGTTCATGCGATAGGTTGCGGTAAATGAAAGAAGGAAAGTGCGAATAAAAGTGGACCTTCTTCCCTGAACAACTATAGTTTCTTCATCTTCTCAGTCGATGACGGCGAAGATCATTGGATTTTTTGTGTGAAAGATTAACATGACGCAAATAAACCGCTGCGCATCAACGCAGAGCCATCCTATCTCGAATACAATCAAGCCCGTGGTCGAAAAGAGTCGTAACGAAGTTTCATGCTTCAAGCGTTATGAGTAGTGAATTGCACTCACAGAGTGGGACGCACAACCTCGCATAGGTCTAATGCGAATAGGGGATAGAGCTAAATGCACTAGTTGCAAGCTTCAATTCCTGCAGTTCTTCTGATAAATGGATATAATAATTGCTGTTGTGGTGCTACTTTGTAAGTGCAATTAGACTGCCTCATTCAATTTTATTTGCTTTCCCCCATGTTCATCACTTCATTGCCATGATCACTTTTACTCGTCATACAATCAGTCCCTGAAGACTACTTCACTCCTGAAGGCTTCAGGAAAGTGAAAAAAGTCAGAAGACTAGAAATGGTGCAGCCAGATTAGTGAAAAATGGATTCGCCACACTCCAGTGTTCGTTGACGTAGTTGATGCTTTGCAAGGTTGAAGCAATTATCATGAATCCGCTGCATGGAAGAGGAGGTGGGCGCGAAGTAATCAAGGATCGTGATCTTCGACAGAACCCTCAGGACCATTGAAAGCACTGCACGAACTAGTCGAACATACCATAAGACGTTATTCCGACCAAACATGAGCAACCACCCACATCCGTTCGCCCTTTTGCTCCCCTTTCCCCCGCATTCAATCTTCCCCGCTTCCATTGCCCATTCCTTCTGCAACTCCCATTAAAAACGTCGCTGCTTCAAATATGTGGAGTAAATTGAGAACGCAATATTTCTTTCTATGAGTTCAGTGCACTTTTCAAACTAGAGCCATCTTCCAAATTCTTAGCTGTTCAGTATGACGTGAAAATTACACGATTTTCTGACTCTTTATTTGAAAAACAGTCTCTCTTGCAAACTGATTTCCATCTTCAAAATTCCATCGCAGTTTTTTTTTTCTGAAAATGTCTGCCTTTGAGTCAGATGATCGCCTAATTAGTAGTCCATTTATTGTTTGAACGAAAGTGGACTTTAAATCACCTGAAAGGCATTCTTATGAGAACTGCCTTCGCATTTTTGTTTATTGCATTCAGACATGCCAATCGTCTCACCGAACACATATCTAACAGGGATTTTTTGTGACGCACTTGCTCTTCTCACCCTTTCGAGTTGATTCTCCTAAGGAGAGATGCAAGTAGAATGATTAGTCGCCACGGTGGCTACCATCAACAGCTCTGTCGGAATTCAGATCAGCTTAAAGCGTTTGCTCAAGAAATTTGTGACGAAGCAAAAAAGAGTTCTAAAATTGGCTCAGTGCGTTACAATGAATGTTGATAAACGAAGTATTCCTGGCTGTGACTTACCTCTATGAAGGTGAAGTTTTGCATCTTCTTCATAGTATTGAGTTGGAACATAATTAACGAAAACTGCTTGCCCTTCGCTCGACATGTACACATACTCCCCTACAAGAGAACTAGTAGTCATATCAACTACCTATTAGTGGCTGAATCTTTTTAACTGCCAATGAATCCAGGTGCATCCATAAATCACTTGTTTTGTATATATCGAGGGAATAATCGAGATGCAGAATATTGCGTAGGAATACACAATCTTTGCACGAAGAAAACAAGTTGCAATGAGTGATCAATCAATTATACTGAGCTTGATCTTCTTGTTATTTTGATTTTCAAGCTGGAGCATATAAATTTTATTCCTGGAATAATGCTTGGTGCAATCACTACAGCGCTTTCGTTACTGCTATATGGTGAACGACAGCTTGACATTTTTTGCAGATCGTTAAGGAACTGTCGTGATTGGAATATGATCAATTAGGCCAACCTGCATATCTCGATTCCACTGACTTTCCATGTCTTTTCCTTTCCCTGGTAACAGCCATGTTCGGATGCACCTTAAATAGTGACCGAATTTTGCGATTTCATTCTCCCTCGGCTTAACGAGATTTCCCATCAGGCTTATTAGAATTTTGTTCGTAATTTCAGATGCCTTCATGCCCGTTAACTGTTTCGAAATTCTTGAAGTGTTGCATTAAAATGAAACATCTAAAATATGTGAAGAACAGGATATGCCCGTTTTCCATTGCTGTCATCGCGTACGCCCGTTTTTTTCTCCTGGCGCTAGTACTTGCTAGATTAATCTACGGCCCTGAGAGCCAGAGCCGCGCAAATTCGTCTGCTTATTTATTTATTAAATACTTCCAGTAATCCAACGGAATCTTAATTACTACGCCGAGTATTTGGTGTAGAAAAAATGTTTGAATTACGTTCGGAGAGCTCATTTCCAAAGCTATCAAACTGATAGTCAGTTTTGCAGAATTTTAGCAACTTTGTCGTGAATTCAACAGCGTCAGGCTTGATGAAGCACTAGCAATGAGTGAAAAACATTGGTGGCGCCCTTTAGACTACAATAAATAGCTTCTCCATGTTTTCATCTTCTTGACTTTAGCTATCATACTCTAACGCGGACTGCAAATTGTTGTAGGGATACAATGTTCGACCACCAGCCATTGTTCGAAATGCCAGAAGATGGGAATGCTCTGTTATGACCAGCACAAGGGGGAACAAATTTACAACATGTGGTTTTTCTCCGAACTTTCAGGCTGACGGAAAGTTCGCATCCGTTTCTCATCCTTAGAATATAACAGTTTTCAAACCTTATTCCACTTTTCACGAAGAGCTCTGAATACGCCCGTGCCACAACTATGCTTTTCACAGTGCTTTTGAAAAATGCTCTTATTTTTGCCGATCTATACGAGAAAATATTTCCATGAAAAAGTGACTAGAATTTTTCAAGCTATTCCACTCGACAAATGCAGAACACAGAAAAGGTGACGTTGCAAACAGAACGAGATGGAAAATTTTTGAAAATATCAACTTAAAAAAATGAAAGAAAAAATCTTGACCAAGTATTACAATTGATATTTTCGTAATTCTCAAACAGAATCAGCTCTTTTTACTCCACACACATAGCCAAAGGACCTTATGCAGTCTTTGTTTTAATTTTCACAAATCCAGGATTCAAGTCATGCTGGCCTTTTAAACCAGAGCAACACCAGAAGAAAAAACCAAATCTTGATTCAGTGCGCTTGATACACCATAATGGCTTCTCAGGAATTTTCTCGTAATCAGAGGAGAGAAACTGAGTAATGTGGCGCAAGGCTATGCCTACACCGAAGGAGATAGGGTGGCCTTCTCGCAATCGGAGAGTGATTGATGTGATGCTGGCAAATTTGGCAGACAAATGCTCATCAAAAGCTTCGTTCTATCGCTGCTGTCGGATGCCGCAATATGATATTTAAGCACCTATTCTCAGGCAATGAAGCTTACAAGTGCGGAATTTCTGGGTAAAATTGGAATATATCGTAAACCCCAAATGAAACACAGAATGGAATTGCTTACAATGTAAACAACGCGCTCATCGGTCGTCGCCTGCTCAGTAAACCTCTCAGAACCGCCCATCTCGACAAATGGCACCACTAACTGACCTCATCGAAACCATTAAGTTATTTTCCAAAATGTGTTGTTTTCCACAAATAGGCAAAATTACCGCCATTATGCGAAAGAATGTGCGGAAAACTGCAAGCATCTTTGACCATTGGAGTTTTCATAATATATGTTATGTTGCAACAGGGATGCTATTGCAGCCGTGCACTCGCTGATGTATGTCTTTATGCAAGCATGAACGTATCCGTTTTTATTCCGTTGTAATTTCTTCCCTAAGCAATTCCTTCGCTCAGTTTAATCGCTGCTCAAAGCTTCATTGCACAACTCATGGGTTCCGGCTGAACCCAATTTCAGCAAACGATTTCCTTGTCATTTCTAACGTAAATGAAAGAGCAGTGCTGGTCGTTGCGTCCTTTTTCGCGCAACTATCCAATCAGTCGACCTACTTAGCAATAAAAGCCGCGTACGATGACAATTTCGGTACGACTGCTTCATATCATTTCAAAATTCGCCATTTGCGTGCAAGTATATTCATCATAAGTTGGAAAAATTGCTGGTTTTCTGGCGCCGTTGATGTTTTTATGTCCCAGATTGATATATTTGGAGTTCTAATGAAGTAATGCTGCAAAAATCAGAAGAGCAACTCCTTGCGGGATATCCTGAATTCAGAACGTTGATTTTCATTGAGGATGTAAAAATGAATTTCAATGTTCGACGCGTTCATTGAAAATTCTAGACTTGGTAGAGGAATTTTTCTGTCGAATTAACAAAAGAATTAATTAGTCAATGACGACAGCTAAAATCTGTTCTCATATCGGAGTGTAAAACGGCTACACTGTAGGTTCATTGCCAGCTTTTCCGCTGTCCTCACCACCTAAAAAAATTGGCGTTTCAACCAGTATTTTCAGATACACGTTTCTGATTATTCACGAACATGACATGAGCTCACTTTAGCCGATATTCGTGTTTCCGATGAAATGTAATTTCATATAGGCGTTGAATTTCCTTGGGAGTGTGCTGAACTGCCATGGAAGTTGCCGTCTTTGGCTGTCAGTCTCTCCAATGTTTCTGAGAAATACAGCAGCTCTTAAAACCTTTAGCGTACCCAACAGTCTCTTTGCGGTGATGCCTTGTGGACGAGCGAACCTGAGGGGTAGTCGAGGATAGGAAGGAAACTAGGAGCTATAGCACGATCGGTTTCAGCAACGCTGACTCCACTTTCCGATTTCACAAATAAAGATTTCTTCGCGATTGTCTTCTGCGAAACGTGTTACTACTATATGCGCCATGAATGCCCTAATACGTTGTACGTACATGGTATGCCTGCGCACTAGGATATATTAATAACCACTGAAGGGTAGAATATTTTTTATAGTCATAATGAGTAAACAAATAGAGGGTATTCTTTGAATGAACTATGAACATCATGGATATTCATTATATTCTCGAAAATATTTGCTAATTTTGCAGAACTTTCCACTATCACTCAAATACTTTGTGATTCCCATTTTTAGAAGATGGAACTCTCCATCTCTAAGCTTTATGCGAATTTTGGAGAGAATACGCGGCACTCTTCTATAACTGTCTACCAAATCGACCAGAATGTGCACAAATTTCGCCGAAAAGTCACATCGTCTCTCAAATCTTCAACAAGCGAAGTCGTTCGGATCCTTTAAGAGCATTCAACCTATTCTCCGTATATCTTAGAATGCATATCCGCCTTGTCAAAAATTAGTCGCGATGTAAATGACTGCACTTCTTTTACCGTTTTCCGAGCTTCTATCCAAATTCCAGAAGGAGAGGAATCTTCAGTTGCGCTTTGAATTTGCAGGCTCTGCATTTACCCGCTAATTTTCAAAAATTCGATGATATTGAGCGAAAGGATAACGATTGCTGTGGTTGTACCGTTCTTAAAGCGACTGTCCATATTGCATTAACGCACTGTTTGCTACATCCTAGTTCTCTCGTATATATTAGAATGATCGCACTTATGTCACAAGTTATTGCTCGAATGTATGTTCTCAATTGATCTGCGCTATCGTTCTATTCAGTACTATCATATTAATCAGCAAGGAAATGAGAATCAAAGTTCAGTCTGCTGATTTGCATCGCATTGTACGTTCTTAATCATCGTATTTGACACATGACACTATACACTAATGAATTCAATGATGATTCTGTGTGCTCATTAGCTTCGAGTCATCTGTTCTCATTATAGCATATGTTCAATTTTTCCATTTTAAGTTTGCATTTCTTGCAATACATTCTACGTTTCATTGTATCATTCAGTTCAATAACGTTATTCAGTTATATCGTCAATTTATGAACTTCAAATACGAATGAATCAGCAATTCATGCATTGTGCTTAATGTCGAATCTGCATAATTCACGAGCTAGTCGATTATGAATTTGAACCTGACTGCATTAATCGTTGACACAATCAATATTCACAACTCTAAGAGTTCTGGTCGAATTCAGCATCGTTTTAGATTTTTAACGAAGTTCAGTACGTGCGGAATTATTGATCTCAGCTCAGAGGAGTGAGTTTATTCACACAGCTATGGTCTACATAGAATGAATCGCGTCTCTGCCTATTGTGATGTTGATCGATCCATCTGCATTTGAAAGAGACTACTTTTTATGTAGGGTTTGCTCGAACAGTCGGATCATTTAAACAGTGAGCGTGGCATTGAATATCGAACTGTTTAGACACGCTTCCCCATTTGTTTCATAGGAAGAAATCAATTACGTCATCTCAAAGAATAAGTAAAAAGTCGACTTTATTGACTCTGGCAGCTCAAACATCAATGAGACATCGATCCGCACTGAAAAATATTTGCCAACACCAGTCACCTTTAGCAATTTCGCGTTTTAAAATCGTTGGAAGGATCCAATTCGTGCGAGCTTCAACTTCAGATGTTGCAAGTCTCGAGCAGAGGACCACAGTTCTGGAGGTGTGAATGTCAACAGAATTTGTTGCCAATGTCATCTGTTTTCTTTGATTTTTCTGAACGTTCTTAGCTGCAGATATTGAGATAGATGTCATCATGCGTGGTAAATTCTACCGAACAGCTTCCAAAACTACACTAAGGATTGATTTCTTCTGTAAACACAACCACTAAAAAACCCCTCAGTCAATTTACAATTCAAGCAATCAATCTCGTACTCTTCAGGAAACAAGACTTTCAAGCTATCCGCTAGAGACTTAAAGTGGAATCATTTTCTGTTGTGAAGCGAAGCGTTTTTTATTTTTTAAATGAAAAGAAGGACAGTATCCAGGACAAGGCAAATGCCTCATGCAGCACAAATGAAATGCTCTAGATCTTAGGACTCATAGCCCTTGAACTCCAGGATCACGGTGACGTTGTTGGAGCGAGGTGCATCACGATCCATGATGCTACGGTGACAACTTTCCTGAGCGCATTGATTTACATCTCGTTTTAACTCGTTCAGATAGTTTTCTCATAGAAAATTATGAACAATTTCAACTTCAACTATTCACCTTATGCCCTCACTATTCAGTGCACATCCTTCCGATTGTGACGTGCTGTTGCACACTGCAAAATTACGGCACATAACCACGGGTGAGAGAGCAGTGGAACTGGAATGCCAGATCTCTTCCGGTTACTTTTTTATGATTTGTGTACCAGTCGCAGAGAACTTCCATCTATTCATCAGCAAGAACAAGCCGTGCTGTCCTTCCTATACCGCGTAATCCCACCTCCCTCCCCCTTCCACACTCCTTCCTTCGCCATTTCCATGCACTTCCGCTATTTCCTCTTAAGCACACGTTTCACACTGCTTCCGCTTCGTGGAAGTATCACAATCATTGATGTTTGATAGTAAGAGATCACAGACTAGTTTCCTCCATCTAAGCGGCTTCCATATTTAATGACTCAGCGTATACCATAGTCAAATTTTTATCTCGCCGACGATGACATTCGTTTTTGGCAACGGATGATGACGTTTAACACGAAATGTTTCACCACTGATATACTTTTCTGCATTTCACGTCGACAAAGCGTTATAGCAATAACAGCAAGCTCATTGGACGACCTCTTTTTTTGAAAATCTACACTTTCCTTCACATAAATGTGGCATTATTTGGACGGTGCCGAATACTTGATCATGAATCTGTTCATTTATGCAACCTTCGTTACTAGATATATTTAAATGTTTGGAGTCATTTTCACATAATCACTCATAACGCTTTCGTCTTAGAAGGAAATAAATTCATGACGCATTCTTAACTGTTCAAAAATTGCGTCCTCACTTATTGTTGTGCAATAAATAAAAACAAACATAGCTGGAAGATTCGAATATTCCTGCGGATTAGTTGCAATTATTTATCAGTGGGCTTCAATGCTTACCCCTTCTCCAAGCATTCATTTATTGAAGCGTTGTGGTAATATATAAGGGAACAAATTGCATTTAAATAAGGAAACATTTACATGATGGGAAGAAATAAGGCATACATTGAAAATTTTGATTAGACACAAAGAAAAAATGATGAAGCAATTGCAAATTTTAATTTACATATTCTAATTCAAAACTACGTAAGAGATAAGAAGAGAAATCGAAAGAGCGAGGTGAATGTAGGAAGAGGTGGCCGAATTGCAGAGGTCCCGTTCATCGCAACAACAAAACTGCACACCGCTGCCAAGAAAGTTTTGCTCCACACACGAATTCCTATTCAACTGAAACGTATCTGAAACATTAGAAGGCATCCAACCAATATTAAATAGGTGCTTGTCTATTAGTCCGCGAACTATCGTAACATACTTAAGCGCTTGTTCACCTCTACAACAACATTCGTCCGCAGTTAATATCCCTTTCTGATAGGCTGTCAACAAAATAATGTCATCTGCCGATGACTACTCCCAAGGATTGCTACGAGATGTGGGAACAGTTGTGACCAGAGCATCAGAAAACATTTACAGCAAAACTTACATGACAATAACTTTGTATTACTCCACAGCAGAAATTGTGTAAAAAAAGAACTGAACTTGTCATCCACAGCAAAAAAAAAAAATTGTTACAACTTCCGCGAATGCAATCAAAACAGTTTTAATGCAACTAATTTTTTCTCTGTTCTAACATTCACGATGCTCGATCCAGTAAAAAGTGAAAATACATCAATGGGTCACAAAACTGCTCATAACTTAACCCACTCTGTCTGTTTCATAGTCTGCCTAATCGACGTAATCCACGTTTCAAATAGGATGATGCAAGACTTTGGTTACCTCTGATTCATGCAAATTCATGCCTGTTGCGGTAAAGAAAGCTGGCCTTTTGCTTCCATAAATTAGCACAGTGTTTGCAAACTTTACAAGATGTCCTGCAACCGAAGGCAAAAATTTGTTGATGAAAGGCAAAGGATTATGAATGTTTGACCAAAAACTACGCTGCTTAATGCTCTAGTGCTTGATGCTACACTCTATTTGCTGTGAATCCTTCATCACATGAAGGATTCACAGCAAATGCCATCCATGATGTTCATTTTCTAACTTCTCTAAAGATGAAAAGAGCGATGACTAGCTAATACCGTATCGGAATTCATTCACGTAGCACTCGGCCTACAGTCCTCAAAGAAAGCATCGCAAAATAGTTCTCGCATTCAACAGTGTATCAAAGCTATCTGTTTTCAACAAAACTCATTTCGTTGCTTTCAAAATTGACTTTCACTTCGCCGAACAGTATTGTGGCAAATTCTTTAAGGACGAAGGCCACTGTAGATTCAGATGGTGACGATCTCTTCCGGTCAGTGCTTGTTGTTGCATCATAAAATCTATAACGTCATACAGGGGGCAGGTGCATTGGAATGTAGTGCAGCAAAAGCGATGCGACATATAGGGAGGTTGCAACTTCACCGAGTCACGGAGAAAGCAACTTTACATTCATTTGCAATTCGACCAAACGAGTTACCTGGTTACCGAAATACCAAAAAGCATTAAGACTCACCCAGTAATAAGCTGCCTGACGACACGGATCACTCTCACAAAACTTCTTTCACAACAAATTCAGTTTCAAATCATATACTCTCAGCCACAGCACATCACCGCTACGGGTAAATGCTGACGTGTCCACACACACGCACAAGCGTACTTACGCTAACAAGCATACCTATATACGTCACATACATGGAAGCATGCACTGACATACGTCACACGCACGTGGACGCAACATATGATGCATGTTGCGAATGCAAACGCTAATGTACAAAAGCGTATAAGTGGGAATTTCTGCAAGAAGATCACGATGAAGGTCATCCCTCCGTTGAGAGAAATGCAAAAGCGCGCACTGTGCTATTTAGTTCTTAAGCCAAGTTTCCTATTTCCTGATTATTACTGCAACGATATTTGATATCTGTAACGGAAATAACTCACATAGCATCTGTAAGTAGAGCATCCGGCTTTCTTCACTGTACTAAACAAATTGACATCCGCGACGACTCGATAGCACGAATCAGATTCATTAGGGCATTCCTCTTGAGATGTTCCCACCGACTGGCCTCTTATCACCGAGAATCCATTATAGCACGTCAACGTATAACCCGTTGCAAATAATGCTGCTGTCGAAACCAGATGTATCATGTGCATTGTTCACCTCAACGAAATATTGTATTGCGCATCAAACGGGAGCGCTCACCCGGCTGGTGTCGAAAGCGTTCACATTACTTATACCAGAATAAAAATAGTAATTCTACTGCTTGAAGGTGTGGCGGTGGGTTCTCCGGTAATAAATAACAGTGCTTCCGAAAATTTTCGAGAAGCTCGAAGCAGAGAACGGAGATAGGAAGGATTACGTAGATACAGAAAGTGATATTCTGTGTGTAAACGTTTCCTTCTCAACTGCTGAAGCCGAAATAATCAGAATAGTGCTTGCAAAGAGTGAATCAGCATTTCATATTCGACTAGGGTCTCCGAGCTTCAGGCGTCCCTGAGCTATAGTTTGGAATCCGAGAGTTTTAAATGAGAGAAAACCCTCCGCAATTGCCTTGAAAGTGGGTAGCACACCACATGAAATACTATCCATCAAGTTCGCAGGGCATTTTTCCATGGGCACCGCCTAACTGCACTTCCTGTCCACCCCTCATCGTGGCTATTCTCGAAATGCCTCTCGCTTGTGTTCAAGCTTTCTTTAGCTTGCTAGCTGGATTGTCTCATCCTAACACTAATGAAATAACGCTGACACATGCTACCCCTCTAATCAACGTTGCCACGTTGGATATGTGAGTTTTCAATTTTCCAACTTCATTGAAGGTGTCTAATCTAATAAGCCTCGCCCTTGCTATTACATTTAACAACAAAACGGCGACGTCGATGGTATACTTAGGTCAACATAGCGTATATATGAAGGGACGAAAGAAGTAAGCGTTCCTTTCAATTTGGTAATATTTCTGGTTTCCTTTCCCGTATTTTTGAGTTTCACTTCCGGTGTAGTTTTGCAGTCAGGCTGCGTTTCTTAAAAATGCTATTCTAATGCAATTCTGATGCTGACTTATACACAGGTGCTAGTGGTCCTTTGCTCAAGTTTGGTGTCAGTAAGGAGGTGACCCCCATTTCCAATTCCAAAACTCCTGTGCACCTGATGAAACACTTAGAGAAAAGTTTAGGAAAAGAAACTTTGACCGGACACGACCATCTAATCCTCCTCGGCTAATAAGTACTCACCTTCCCATACTAAAGAACGGTGGAAATTAAAGCGCATATGACTGAACGTTTTTCATAGCCGAAAAAGTGGTGCACTTCAGAAGAGCATCTTAAAATATACAAGGAAGATGATACAGAGGTAGCTTTGTAAAGTTGGAAAAACGAGCGAGAGTGTGGCTGCAGGGGAAAGTTGCGACACGAATACACCTTCCCGACACCTCATCTGCTAGTTCTGTCTTGCAAGCAGGTGGGCCCAAAGCAGCCGAACACAGCAGCGTTCATTTATCAAGCGCAAGTGGTATGTTAGCATCTATAGCGAACGCCACTTCCTCCGAGAAGTGCCTAGCTCAACTTGCCAATAGTTCACTGCATCATCTCCATTTTGAAATTCCATTCTCAGATCATTACACCAGCACAACCAATATTTTCGAACCCGGAAGAGATTGGGCATTTCCGAATTTGGGAGGAATTAATTCAACG
This sequence comes from Baylisascaris procyonis, assembly GCA_037389465.1. Lineage (NCBI taxonomy): Eukaryota > Metazoa > Nematoda > Chromadorea > Rhabditida > Ascarididae > Baylisascaris > Baylisascaris procyonis. The sequence continues at coordinate 74,457 of JAZARR010000132.1, read as the reverse complement.
AGATCTATGTTACTGTAAAAATTGCTTCATAATGAATTCAAATGACAAATTTTACTAGAAAGTAGTAAAAAATTGTGACAGCAGGCAGCGATGAACTGGTGTCATTGCAGCATACGTCCAAACTACCCCAGCTAAATTTTTCAAAACATAAAATGGGCTCAAAAGAAGGTAGTCTCTGTTCAACTATTTTCTATCCGCAGAAAGCGAGAGACCGAACGCCGGGAAACCGGAATGGCAGAAGAGGGCAAAATGATGGGTGTACATATAGTAAAAGATGCCAGGTTCGGTGACTGGAATCCTTGAGCAGTAAGATAATATTCCGACATCATAAACTGCTCAACGATGCAGTCAGTCTGACGTTCACATCCATGAGCCTTAATTACGATACAACCGGTGGTAACCGACTGATATTCCTCGGCGGTAAGCATTCGCCTTCGGGCGAGATTCCATTGCAACCGACCGAGTTCAAAGAATGACGATCGGCGAATTCGGTCGATTTTTTCAATAGAAATTCCGTTTGCCTGTTGCTGTCAATATGCAACAGCCAACATTTTTTCCTGATCATCACAGAGTCGACAGTTCTTGGCATTCAAGCATTACACAGCAATCAAGCGTGTTCATTTTGTGAACCTGAAACACGAACTTGGAATCTGTTCCATCTCTACTGTAAAGTGAGATCTCGGCAAAGTGAATCGGCATTCATTCATAGTTGCGATGCATGAACCGGGATACCGTTAAAATGTATCACTGATAGTATAATAATTGAATTAGGTCGGGAGTTCCCGACTTCAATTGAGACTTCATTTTCTGCGCAGAAAGCGCATCCCGCACATCACTCTCGATTGAGTTTATGATCGCTGATCAGCGGTGAGGAACGTGAAATGTTTTACCATAATGTTATTTTTTGATGCTTTCGAGACTGGCGATCGAATGTTCGCAGAACATGGAATACATGGACTGTTTTTGGTGCATTTCAAAAGTGACAACTGAACCGCCTTAACTCATGAATCCAAACAACTCCATCAAGTCGTTCTAAAAATGCCTTCAGCAACGTTCGTCGTCATTTTCGCTCATAGGTCGATATCGATATCAGTGACAGCCTTCACAGTTTTTCTTCAAAAATTTACAAGTGCAGTCATTTCTTGCAAAACGCAACTAGTAGCATAATCGCTCAAAAAACTCTAAGTAGTATCCATAAACTGTTGCAAATAGGCTACTCAGACGTTTCATTCAGATGATTCATGAGCTAAATAGAAAGCAGTTATTCACATATCACTTTCTGCATTCTCGCCCATTTCTATGGTCACTATTCTTCTACGGGAGAGGCACTGCTAGTTGAAAGCGCATTATTTTCCATAACCTATGGCAGTGAACAATGGTTAACCTGCAGGTGAATTAGTATGCTCCTAACTAATCTTAACCTATCATACTTATTAGTCTACAACAACAACTTCGAATTGTTTTTCTCCTTCGTTACCTGTCCACATCAGACATGTCAGCTGCGCTGGAAATCGCAACCATAGAGTGGGCCTCTGATACTTCTAAAAACAAAATGTGATGTTTAGAGAGGCAATTAGATTATATGAATAGATGAGCAAAAAGCTGCGCATGAAAATTTGAAACTTTCTCATTATGATCACCCGCAAATTTACGCATCAAAAGTCTATTGTAGCGGAAGCTATCCTGCTTTTACGCATCTATCTGCCCCGAAGTTCTCGCTCCGGAAACCGTGAAGCTCGAACGACGAAATTTGGTTGATGATTGATGTATTATACCGCAGTGCAAATCCATCAATCCTGAAATAACTTGCAACTGTTTGAAGGCGGAAGAACGTCTACAGGCATTTTACACCAGTCGGTTTTTCAATTTAAACCGTTCATTTTCCAGAAAGACTTGTCTTTTGTGAAAATTTTATGTGGCTAGTCGGGTGCGGCCAATATATAAAGGCGTTATTTTCCATACTTTACTTTCTGTTGTTAATTTACGAAAGCTGTTTATCAAGCGAGGCAAGTACAAGAGCCAACCAACATCGTGGCAGCTCTTCTAGTACGTTCTTCTAAATGCTGTTCTGATATATTGTTCTACTGTGCTGTCGCTGTTTTGAAAACGCTTATTGCCGTCCATAAAATTCGAATGCAGCAGCAAGAAACGAGCCATTGTGGCAATTGGTCCCAACCTTGTTCTAACATCACTGCCAGTAAAGTTAGTTGAGCACGCTTGATGCACTTTTTGTACCACTATGTCACATATGACAAGGGCATAGTGGAGACATATCAAGGATTTGCAGGTGTATACTAACTTTCAAGAGAGTGGAATTTCCTAATCTGTTTGTGTGTCCATTCATAGCAGCCATAGAAAGAGTTCTCATTACGAGCAGGACGACGATTCGCCTGTTTAAACAGCAGAGAGTTGCAACCATAAAGAGCTAAAGAAAACGCATGACATATAAGATTTGAAAAGGCGAAATGTGAAGTGAGGAAAATCGCGGTGATAAGGAATGCATATAGGCAACACAGTTAAAATTTGCAACTTCACTGTTAGACAGGGAGCGCATTTGATGCGGTATTCTTGTGTGTTTTGTGTTTCTAACTCTCACATTAGCTGTCGTCTTATTTGAAGAATCGGCTGTCAGAAAAATAAAGGAACCACAAAAGAACTTATTGAAGAGAAATTCACAAGCAAAAACATGAAGAATTGAGTAAGGATAGGGAAGAGAGAGAGAGCCGCCCTCGCGGCGTGAAATGGCCATGAGGCAGGCGTGATTGTGTACTGCTGAACAATCACAAACCCGCTTCCTGTTCGCCACAGCCCATCAATTGCCAGCCTCATGTTCTCGTTTTCAGAGAACTTTTTATTCTCATATATTCAAAACTGTTTGCTTCATGCACACACTTCTAGCGACTATTCTTTTCTTTTTCGTTATGCAGGATTATTTTTAGTACGTAAAAATGTCCATAAATAATATTTCAACTACCAGCATGGTGCAGTCGTTTACATAAAAAAGCGCATAATATATCGCAATAAAAGTGATGACTTTAGCTCGACTGTTACAGAGACATTGTGAGCAATCGCTGCACATTTTTAAATGTTACTGTGTTACACCCAATAAATTTCATGGTGTTGAAACAAAGACAACATATGAACCAACAACAAATGGCTTTTAATTTTGTCGACACCTGCAGGCGATATAAACAGCATTTGCTACGCAAAGTTGATCGCAAATTGCAACTTGCATAATGTGGCTCAAATTCAGTCGACATCTTCGTTTTTAAATCTCTTTCTTTCACAGCCATGGTCGTTCGCCTTAAATCATCTTCTGAGATAGTCATCCAGGGTGTCGGCCATCAGCATTTTGCGCTCCTGGTGTTAAATATAGAATTCGGAATTATCGACTTCATATCTCTTCTACGTTTTGCTTCCAACCGTTCTATCCACCATCTCTGCTGACGGCATCTGCTGATGTAAAACTCCGCCACCTCTTCAATGAATATAAAAGCTGCGTTTCCACAAAATGTATCTCTGCCACAATGCTCGCATGGAAAAAAAATCAATGAAATCGCAGTACTAAGCAAAGTAGACGCATTTAGTACAATATAATGGAAGAAACCTTAGCTTCTAACATTGAAACGTTAAATAAACCGTCGGCGAGTGATGTTGAAGCAATGAAGCACGAAAAATGATTGTTTGTGCTTGTCCGTGCGGGCAGCTTGATGTGTTCAACGTGTGCTAAGCTGAAAACATAGATGTACGTCAGTCAGAAGTGAGCACTGAATCCACTCGTCCGCACTGTTCATAGTGTTCGTTTATTCCGGTATATTGTGGGCGATTCTTGCATCTGTTCAGTTTCTTTTCTTATTGCTTCTCCGAAAAAGGAGCGTGCATGCAATCACCTGTTGTTTTAATAACTAAGTATAACTAGAAGGGAGTAAGGTACGATTGGAAATAACGTAGTTCTGACGAAAAAAAGGTAGCATAACGATGACTTATACCCTAGGCGCTGCTTTTTTCCCCTTTTCACGGGGTTTTGCAGAAAATAGTTGATGATGCGCACTTTTAGCGGCATGAATTTTGATAGCGTAGATGTATGTTTGTCCTCTTTTTTACTTCTCAGGTGATTTCAGCAGAGGAAACGTTGACTTAGAGCTAGAAGTGCACTATAGGATGGAAATTTACTCGAGACTACGAGCTCAGCAATCGAATAGAAAGCATATGGCAAGAGCCTAGATTTCATGGAAATTTGCATGTAACATTCTATCACCAGTAACATTCATCTGTGCTGTTTTGTTTGCCGTTTAGTATCAGTCTGCTTGAAAGAACGATATATATATATATATATATATATATATATATATATATATATATATATATATATATAATTTATAAAAGTGTTCCGTTGGAAATAAATGAATTAATAAAAAGATTTCATTGCTTATTGCTGCTGTGTGAAAGTGGCCAATCTAGTTGAAGGACGTGCAAAGACGCATGTCGCGCAAAAGTTTCTTTAGCATATTTTCCCACGTGTTGAAGATTTCTTTCGAGGCAGCATGTTATCTCTATCCGCTAAACTGCTTCACTTCACTTCCAAATTATCTGATTTGTTCACATTTAGTGAAGTTTTCTTGTTTTCCAATTCTACGCTATTTATTCTTGACTGAAACAATCCTTGATTGAAATCAATATCGGCACTCGCTTATTTTTTCCTTTCATTATCTCTATTTTCAAATCGCTCTTTCTTTGTACACGCAGCACTATAAACTGTCAAAGAATACTACTGACTAAAATCAAAGTAAAGACAAGCGATTGCTGTGACATCGTTGAACTAATCGGCTGCGACAGATGGAAACGTTTTTCCCCTTTGGACGCATCAATCAGTTTTATCTTCTTTTCAAGCAGAGTACAGCAATATTGTGCTCTTAGTTCAGCCTTGAATCAAAACGATCGCTGATTTGTGAATACTCGAGACTCGAATTCTTGCGACCTCTTTTATTGCATTAACCAAGCAAACCAACAAACATTCTATGCTTTTTCAAAATTCAACAAAAATCTCATTACGACAATTTTGTCGGCTCATACAAATTTATTTTGCACCGATGTTTATTTTAGCTGTCCGTGAAATTATGAAAGCACAATTTCGTAGTTCACTTATAATGAGTTCTTCATGTTTGTGCATAAATTACGAATACCTAAGCATGCAATAAAGTGAACATTTCATGCTTTGATACTGCTTCAAAACAGAATTTTTGCTTTCGGATTGCTACGGTCATTGATTACAGCCTAGTTTCTAGCACATTTGAATTTGAGCCAGGGTTTGCAGGACGGAACATATTGTGAATTCCAAAGTTTCCTTTTGTGTCTTAAAGGTTAGATTACGGATTTGAGTTTCAAATTGCGAAATCGACCATATAATCGTCGACAATTTTCCATCGCAATTCTTGTCGCCATTGTCTGAAAACTAGTGGAAAAATTGTTTGCAGTGACATGAAGCCATTGCAAAGAATTTTTTCGCTTTTCGGGCAAATGCTCCGTCGTAGGTAGGTACATGGACGCCTTCACTGGTCAATACTTTTGAGCACATTCCATCAATTCAACTGGCTATTGATGGAATAAGCTTAATGAATGTATAACGCTAACAATCAGATTATAGCTGATATTGCTCCACGTGGCGGTGTATGCAAACGCAAGGATAATATCCTGCATTGAACATAAACTTTTACTGTGAACGAGATTCAGATGATGGCCTAGTTTGATGACAGATGAAAACAAGTGCCAAGTCGCGACCCTGCGAGCGCCATGTAACCCCACTGATGGATAACTATAACTACGAGCACATTCATTTCCTTGTTTTCCTGCTCAGCTCGCATTTGTTCTAATGTGACTAAACGTTGGCTTCAAATTAAGGCAGTACCGTTATCGCTGTCGATTAAGTTTGCACCAAAAGCAAGTTATTCTTAACTATTCCAACTGCTTCTATGTCCAACGTGATGGTTCATCACATCACTCCCTCAACGCTGGCAGACAAATTGCTCAAGCTGAATACGTTTCAATATTGCTGTCCGCCTACAGCATTTTGTTCTCCTACAACCAAACAGAACTACTTGATTTGAAAATCTGCTCGCTTCGCTTTGTCTTTCAACACTTTTTGTGTATACTTTGCTTTGCCTCATATTATGCCAACTTGATTTGAACGCCTTGTTTAATTCGTTGAATCAGTTCGACTTTTCTCAAAGAAAACTTATTTCTCAAATTTAATCGTTCATTGAACATTGAAAAGATTTTTGATTTTTTTCGAATTAACAGTGTTTTATTGGTGAATGAATATTTGTTTGATTGCTTCCAACGAGGTTTTTATGTCACGGTTCTCCAAATGTTTTGCGCAGGGATATTGCCAGTTGGCCTGCGTATCAGCATATGTATTGAACGAGCTGGGCTAGGTATGTTTGCAAGGATTACAAAATACTCACGTTCAGTAGATCACGCTGAAGTGGAAGCAGGGTAGAACGGAAGCGAGGCAATGGCAGGCGTACGAGGGCAAAACACTGTTGAAGATGACCGAAGGCGAAGCCCTGTTGAAGGTGACGCACTGTTGAAGGCGACGCACTGTTGAAGGCGACGCACTGTTGAAGGTGAGGCACTGTTGAAGAAGAGGTACTGTTGAAGGCGACTGAGGCGAAGCGTTGAAGGCCACTAAGTGGCCGATGGCTAGCAGGCGAATGGCGGAGTTGAGCTTGGGCTGCTTATATCCCCTTGCTCAACTCCGCCTTCCATTACGTTGACTCTTTCCGATACGGTCTCTCGCCTCTTTTTGTGGGCCATGATTCCTTTTAGCATTGTTTCGTTTCCGGTGCTGATGCATCTGCGGTCCATCTTAGCTGGCGCCGCTGAGACGGCTGACCGTCTTTTGCTATTCAAGGGCGCCAGCGAGTCGCCATGACGGCATGAGCCTTCATGCATGCACTCGCTATCCGCGACAGCATAAGGCATTTCCTGTATCCTGGCCAAGCGTACCTTTCTAATAATCCCTGTCCATCCAGTAAGATGTGCTTTGCACGGCTTGTTCGCTGTTGCCTACAATGCACTGCAAATGCATTTGAGCCCGATGCAAGTAAATAATATGTAGTCTCGTTGCCTTCAAAAGAAAACGAAAACGAGAAACGAAAAAATAGATTTCTTAGCGACAAGAAGTGAGCATAATGACTTGTTGCTTTAATAATAGCCCACCCGCTTTCAAAATAAGTCGGTTTTGTAATCTGAGGCTGCATTTCTAAGCCAAATTGTTGCTATCCTTTCATCAAATGTAGAGCATAGAATTTCGAAATATGAAAGAACATTCTACAGCAGATTTAGAAGGGGCGAAAATTTTTTCATATGATGACTTCCATGTATCAGTTCCTCTCTTCCCTTCACCTTCTCTGGTTTTGGAACATTTAATATCGAAAATTAAGTGAGAAAAGATTGAATAATAGAAATAGAAGTGACACTCAGCTAGGAAGACTCCTTACGACAAAAGCCACTCTAGAATAATTGCATTCCTATTGTTTCGCTACAAACGGAATTACGATGTGCGGTATGTTTTGACTCAGCACAGTTCTGAATCGTATAATGGTCTTATAACACATCATTCGGAAGTTGAGATGCTTGTCTCAGTGCTGGGAACTGGGAAGATATCGCGCAACGATTCGTACGGCTCAGGCGTTTCTCTGAGCGCCTGGTGTGCGGAAACGGATGGTGTGCGAACTTCTGGTTCAGAACGAAGAGCTAAGCTCTTCTGATATCATCAAACTCTTCGAATCTATGGACCTTCAGTGGATTATTTCACTCGTTCCATTTGTCACTACTGCGTGAAGTTAGTCGATATTGTGATCAAAATCGCCATGTCTATGTCCTGCCAAGTTTTCAACAAGCTCCTCTAATGTTGTCCGTGGGAACGTTCATAACTTTATTGCCTCTTTCATTGCTTCACATTTCCACGTTTTGAATGGTTGCTTTCCTTATCTCGAGCATAAAAGCGCAATATATAGAGCTATTTTTCTAAAACTAGAGACGAGGGATGTTTCCAGCCAGGCACACCCTCGAGCGCCACGGCAACTATCTTTTGTGAGCGCAAGCATTCGGTATTTGTAAAAGTGAAGCTGTTGGGGGAAAATACTTACATTTTTCAAAGTGGAAATACGTAGCCAACGTGATGCAACATAGAGGTATCAGATTTTACCGGAACTCTTGTTGCTTTAGATTCCTTCTTGCGAAGTCGTTTCGCACCCGATCTGCTCGTGCTGTCAGCGAGTTTTCTCATTCACATGTTGTTTGTTTTGAGCATTTTTCGCGAGTCTCATCAAAACCTCTAATGTGAGGTGTTTCTTCATTTCGCTTAGTCTTGCCCTTGAATTATTTCTCCTCATGAAGCTTTAAACAGATTTTATGAGTGCAGTGTGCACCACGCAACCATCTGTTTGCTCGAAGTTTCCTTTAATTTCTAGACCGAATCCATCACTGAAGCTCTGAATGATAAATCTTCTTGTCAGTAGCAAGTAAATTAGTTGGATTTGCATACTGCAATTTGCACAGCATTTTGTATGACTAATCGTTGTGGTCGAAAAGCAAACGGATATGCAGGTGCTGATGATTACCTTGTGCAACCAGCAAACCGGCTAAGGACGTTGTGTGAACGGGTATGTCATAAGCATCCTAGGAGCGTTTTTCCATGTGTTTACTCGTGCTTGTTGTGCCTGCGACAGTCAGAACAATATTGAGGAGAGAGGGGAGGGGGCGGGAAAGCGGCATACAGGTGCACCCGTATCATCTTGAGTGCCGAAAATGATGGTGATGAAAGTTCTGGTAGTTTTCCACGATGACGTTAAAATTTTCCGACTCATGACGAAAACAAGACGTTGAAATTGTGAGAGCCGGAAATGACGTTCGCTGGAAAATAGATAAAACAAGCTTAAATGTGCCTGTTTTCAACTGCGTATTTTTACGAAAAGGCTGGCAGTCCGATCGAAGACGAGTGATATTTTCTTATATTTGGTGTCCACGTTCCGCCACTTTCAACACGGCCGCTCTTTTCCTTTTTTATGCTGTTTCTTTGGTTGATTTGTGGATGCGTTTGCTCGCATTACTCAATCATCAAATCCACTCTACAGATACGAAGTGAACAAGTATAGTTCGGGGGTCTTGCACCTTTTCAGCATCATTCGATATAACCACCCTGCCACGCATAAAATTTTTTAAATATACTTTCGGATAGTTAACCTAAAATATGCAACTCTGGCGCCTCGCAAGTATGAAATCATAGGGCTCAATTTGCTAAGGTGCCCTCAGGGGATCAAGCGAACAAATGCTGCGGTGGATGTGTTTTTGAATCAGTTGCAGGATTTGCCTTGAAGTGCGAAAACTAACGTTGACTGCCACAACAACGAGTTCCTATAACTAATATGCCCGAACGATATTTTTGTTGTAAAATCAGATTATCATGGAATGGCTAAGATTCTCCAGCCCGCAGCGATCAGATTATTGTCCAATCTTAGAAATATGCGCTTTCATGCATCCACATGCTGGGAGTAAATCTGGCGACGCACTTAAGATCTCACCTTCAATAGCCACATTCGGACCATAGAGTGGTTAAGCAACTAGGCTTGGCGTTAGCAAAGATTTCTCTTCATCCCGCACACGCCCACACCCACATACTTCACATTTCTTTCCACATTTTCCAGAGCATTTGGTTCGGCGGCGATGTTCCTACAAGCGACTTGTTCTGCAGGCTTCTATTTTCAGTCTGCAGTCATTTATTTGCTACTAAACGATTCCCATTTCCATTGAAAATTGCACAATAGATATACTGTATATCAACACTTTAAGCCATCACACTGCACTGACTTGCTAAGCCTCTGCAGCGCGGTGGTAAAATTGCGGTAATGGCAAATGACGAGAAGTGGTTGACCGCTAAGAAATGAAGTTCAGATGCGAAGGTGTGCCGTTATAATGGAGAGACAGGATGAAGAGGGACAAACTTATGCCATACGCGATAAAACCCGCTTGTCATATGTAGAGCTGCGAGCTGGTATCAAGGTTATTATTCGCGGGGCTTATAGCTGAATTTCGAGACTAGTTTATTCCTGTGCGCTCACTGATACAAGAGGTGATGCAGATCGTGAAATCGATGGTTGCGAAAGTAGGACTCGACCAAAGCAGCCGTTATTTGAAGATATCTGAGGAGACGACGAAAGATGACATTGCAAACGGTCTGCTGTACTTTCAAGTGGCGTCGAAGCTCTTTGTGAGAAAGAAATAACGTTGGCCTGAAGTGGTGCTGGATATCTTTGATAAGGCAAAGATCCGATGACATTGCTCAGCAGACTTTCAGCATAACGTCTCAGCATGGAGCCATAGGGAGGGGAGGGTCCGGTAATAGCTATTTTTGAGAACACTAATGCAATTACTCTCAGTGCGCGTAGGCTTAAGGGGACCTAATTTCAACACATTTATACTCATCGATCTTTAGAGGTGTGCGAAAGAAAAAGCATTAGGAGGAGCATCAGCTCGCTAATCATATGGGAAGTAGATAACTGTAGTAGAAACGACATACCCCTTCAAGTAGGGCGTTGGAGGCTCTCATCAGGACTTACATTGTCTTCGAATAATGCAAATCGAGCGGGCAAAATCTATCGGGTTTCATCTTTCGATTGCGTCCTTTTCAACTGTCGCTGCAATATCAATAAACTCCCATTTCTGAAATCATTTGAGCGATCCCTGCTGCCAACAGTAAGGATTTACATGGATATTTGTCAGAAACCTCGTAATTTGTTATTAGCACTGCGCACTAGGTACACTTCATTCTGTTCAGATAGGCCTTACGGGACAGAAGAGGTATGTGGTCATCTGGGCAACGAGTCATCTTCTGTTTGAAGAAAATGAAACGTTATTGCTGAATTCTGGATGTGAGTTGATGATTGATGATTTCTCTGGCGCGGTTACCTGTTCCCCACCCTTTGCGATGGTATCCTCGAGCAAGTTACAATGTTCACGATGCCCCTGAATTTTTCCATTCGATGCTACGCTGTGCCTGCATCAGCAACTGTTGCTGACTTTCCGACCAGAAGGCAATGATGTGCAGAATGCGTGCGCAGAATGAGTATATCACGGAATGCTGGCCTTTACCTTTATTCTTTGTCTTATTCAAGAAAGTAGTTTGCCATTCTTTCGAGTGAGTAGGCGCAATGATAAATAAACGGCGCCCTAATTCTACACTTTGAAGCATGGTATCTTATTGGCACTGGCTTTGAGACTGTTCTCCATTTTCACCTGCTCACTGCAGGGCATTTCCGTGATTAATGGCACTGCGATTAGGCACAGATTAGCAACCGTTTGATCTATAGCCTGTTGTCGGAATACGATTAGGATTTCAGGTTTGGCTTACGTTGCAGTTTGCGTGATATATATGTCGTGCTTCTGGATTTACAAGGTCAGGATATTCCCGCTGTCATTCTTTTAAGAAGAATTGAGGGGTCTATTAGTCAAATGCTTTCCCATTTTCATCATACAAGCTTCGAAACGATGTTTTCTCGAAAATATCGGCGAAAGCCGAACGAAACGGCAACATTCCAAAACTGCTTCAGAAATTGCCAGAAAAAGCGCAACAATCTGGCGACAGATTATCAAAAGCACGAGATTTCTCTACGGTAACGCTAACGCGCCTTTCAAGTATATTAATAATGCAATCAGTGCGTATCGCCTTATTGAAATCATCTATACCGACGACATTCTCCCCTTTCCAGAGCTTTTGCTTACTAAGAGTAGTTTGGTTTCATTTTTGTAAAGATTTTCAGGATGGATAATGCGATCTTTCCATCTTTGAGCTAATACACATCAGAATGAACTTGGATGAAGTTAAGAAGCCACATGTGAAGTCAATGATAAGGTGTTGTTAACATCAAATGATGTAGCTCCCACTTCATTAAGAAAGCAGCGGCTTATCTTCGCCCTCTGTATTTTTCATTTAAGCAAAACCTTGTATTCCATACTGTTCACATGCTCAGAAAACAGGACCTGTGGCGGAGCTGGTGCAAAATTTCGGTTTTACCGCGTCTCAAACTATCGCCTCATTGTTCTATCGCCATCTTTTAGTATGGAGCTTAAGTTCACTGTAAAAAAACTCAATTTCAATTCATCCTACATCCTCCAACTTTTATAATGATAATCAACACTGTTTTCCTTAAACGGAAGTCCACCCGGACAATGTATCACAAGTTGCTACGATTGTATATAGGCCTTACTGACGTCTTCCAAATAGAGGAGATTGGCACTGATTTTGCCAAAACTTTTTACTCGATGACCAATATGAAAGCTGAAAGTGGAGGTCTATGAAATAGTTGATTTTGCCATGGCGTGGTTAAAATTTTTCATATGAAAAAAGTTTCTTGACATAAACTCAGAACGTTTTGCTGATGTGATGATGTGTAAACGCATTGTTCAATCCCACTTTGGCTGTGGAATGTTACGTCACGATCTGTTCCCATTGGGAAATGGTCGCAACATTGGCTACATGACCGAATAAATGTCCATTTGCGCTCTATGTTCATATCAGTACCGCCCTCCTCCCGCATGCTCACTGTGCTGAACGTCCGCGGACGACCACTTAAGCTGCCAGCCATACCTTGCGTTCCTTTGATTATAGCTGCCTAGAAAATTATACGAAAATTTTTACTGCTTACTGTCGCCTCATTGTGCAAATTGCCCAAATTTAGCCACTCTCGGTGAATGGGGTGTTAATATGATGGAACAAGTGCAGCCGCACTCCACTATGATGACTTTAAGGGAAAAGTTTTGCAGACGATTTCAGTTTTAATATTTCCGATTTGAAACTCCTTTAGTACCTTAGAATATAAATCTACTCACATTTTTGCTTCAAGTTCCTTGAAGATTATCTACAATCCAACTCCAGAGTGTTGTCTCCTCCTTAACGTTGCCCTGCCTTCGAAGCAAGATTCGCTTCAAATCGAAGTAACAATTTGTTACCTTCCTCTAAAGTCACTTTTTTTTTTGAACTTCCTCTCTTCGGCTTTTGTTTCGGTTTTCAACACATAGAGAAATGTTATGGCAAAATAAAAACGCATTTTTGTTGTTGCTGTTGCATATCAATGCTAAGAAGCTACGCTTCGTCATTTCGTTAGTTGTATGCTCATGCTGTCACTACAATGTCCCCATCATCCCCGTGCTCGCAATATCTCAGGTTGGCGTGTGCCAGGTTTACGAACGATTACAACTAGCTAGGCACTGACTTCCCATTATTGTTTGCCGTCAGCTGTTCTTCCACCACAATCTCTTCCCTTTATTTCTGAAGTTGCCCATGAGCAAAGACTCCTAGATTGAAACGTTACAACTTGAGCGTTTTTGTCATTTGAAATATTGATCCAATAATCGCACCAACTAGAATAGTTTCGATATTGCGACTTCGAAGCGTAATACAGGTTCAAAATCCTATTAGATCACTTTTTTAGGTGTAAGAACGGTGTGGAATGCTACAAAACAGTTTGTTCCTCTTGTACATCTGCTAATGGGATATTGCAACGAGGAATTGAGTCAGGTAAGATAGTGCTCACTTGTTTATATCAGCTATGAACTTTCGGTTAAAAGCGATCACAGCAGTTGTGTGCTGATGATCGCCGCTTTCTCTATGGATCGCAGTGAAATAACAAAGAAACAAATCACGACTCCGCAACTATTATCAATAACAGTCTTCTCATTGCCTGTCTTCTTATGTGTGACTCCCCTCACCGCAATTAAATAAACTGTACTCTAAGGTCGAATTTGCTGAGTAACGAACGTTTCGAGCAAAAATGTTATTGGTGTAGAGATGCTGACTACCTTCACGTTCACTGGAGACAAGCTGAACCATGTGCAAACTTTTTCCACTAGGAACAAAACTGTTTTGGAAGCAACGCACTGTTACAGTTGTCTGCTCTTAGGGGTATGCAATAATTTCGGTTCTGGCTTCAGAATCTTTGAATTCCCATTAGCCTTCGAAGGCTCCAATTCTGGTGCCATCATCTTTTGTGTTCAACAGTTTAGAATCCGTTTTTGAATTCACGGAGTCTTTCTGTCCAAGTACTTTTCTTTGAATTTGTGAATGTCCTGTTTCATTTCGAAAACCCTCATTCAGTGCATCAGCACTCGATATCCTTACGCTGCTGGAGATATGAAAACTTATCTGACAGGACTGCTTTCAATCTGGTCTGTTTTACTTCTGGTTATTTACCGATTTAATCTGCTGCACTATCGACGCCTCATTTCAAGATGCGTCAACGCAGCGTTCGCCTTATTGGGCATTTCCTCCTTCTGAATTTCGTACACTTCATTCTGATCGCGCAGCAACTGAACTGAACATTACAGTAGTCTCAGAGTGCAGTGTGGCATGTTTTGTTGGTGTTTAATATGTCGCCTTCTTGGCCACGAAAAATTTGGGAGCAACGATTTTCCAGCAGAGTGCAGTTTCATTTTAAGACTCGCTATTTTATGCAACGAACTTGGCATTGTAGACGGCAGAATTACTGGTAACGATATTTATGAATCTGTTGAAAACAGAATTGCGTCAGACCTTGTCAACACGCACTGTAAATTTTCTGAAAGATATTTCTGTTGCATATGTGGTGACACTTCATCACATTCAAAGTGCAACTTCACTCACCGAAATGGGTATTGCAAAACGCATGCACGTGGCAAATATCGCAATGTACAATGGCCACGTCATGACGACGCGCAGTGAGGTAGTGGATATCACATGAGTACATAGCAGAGCTATCTATTTCAACATGAAATTGTCACGTGACGACCACTATATAAGCTGTGCCTTTTCCGTTGTTTTTGTGTGTGTGTTTTCTTGTGTGCGTCTCCCTCGCTACTTCGGTTCTAATAAAACTCGCTCCTCACTCGCCGTTTCGTCTACATCATCACCGCCACCACTCGGCGACGTAACAATCCTCAGTCAGTGTATCACAGTGGCAGTCAGATACACAACATTGGCGATCAGGGAACTCGGCAGGCGGATAAGTGATGGCGACTCTCTCAGAAACGCAGTTTCAACAACTCCTCGCGACGTTCACAAACGCTCTTCGCGACGTGACTCAACTTCAACTGTCGCAGCTACCACAGCCGACCGATACAACGCGACAGTTCGACGCGCTCTCCGGACGTCTCGCACAGTTCGTATACGACCCAGATACGAACCTAACATTCGAGGCATGGTATAGACGGCACGAGGACGTCTTTGCAGTTGACGGCGCAACGCTCGACGATGCCACCCGCGTTCGCCTCCTGCTCCAGAAGCTGGACACTCCCGTATACGAAAAGTATGCCAACTACATTCTACCGAGAGCTCCTCGCAATATCAACTTCGCAGACACGATCGCAGCACTTACGGATCTATTTGGACCGCAACAGTCGCTCTTGAACGCACGATACGCATGTATGAAGGTCGCTAAACAACCGACAGAAGATTTTATTACCTATGCCGGACGAGTCAATCGCGAATGCGCCAATTTTCGACTTGGGACGTGTACGGAGGATCAATTCAAATGTCTTATATTCGTATGTGGTCTACACTCGAGCCACGACGCATTTATTCGACTCAAGCTGCTCGACAAGATCAAAATGGATCTGACCTGTACGATTAAGACGCTAACAGAGGAATGCAAACGATTACTTAACCTCAGGCACGACACCCAAATGATCGAGAATGGCTCCTCGCCCACGCAAACGGTCTACTCAGCCCAGCAAAACTTCCCTTCTCGACGAAGACCCCAGCCAGCAGCTCAACCCAACCAAATCAAAGACCCGACTCGGCGCTCGAGTGCACCAAGGACACCACCAACCCCATGCTGGTTCTGCGGCGCGATGCACTTTAATCGCGACTGCAACTATCGCCAGCACCGTTGCTCCTTGTGTCAAGCTATTGGACATAAGGAAGGTTTCTGCAACGTCACCAAACGCCGCTCAAGGAACAAGTGCCGTTCAAAACAACGTGCCTCGCCCCCACTACCAAGAAGACGAGTACGATCAGATGCAGTTTTCACCGTCTCAAGGATCGACTGCACCCAATATCGACGCTTCGCAATCGTCACAGTGGACGACAAAGCAATCAGTTTCCAAGTAGATAGCGCATCAGATGTCACAATCATCAGCAAGGCAACGTGGCAGCTCATTGGACGACCAACTCTCCAGCCTTCATCACTCATCGCTCACAGTGCATCAGGAGATCAGATCAGCATTCTGGGACAACGAGCATGCACCTACAGCTTCCAGAACTCCTCAGCGAAAGGACTGTTCTACGTAGCCAAAACTCAGTGCAGCCTACTCGGAGCAGAATGGATCTCAAAGATGGGGATGTACGCAATCATGGACTCCCTCCCAAGGAAGGACCCAGCTGGATCGACAACAGTCAGCGCCAGTATCGCTGCACCAAGCAACAACCACATAGCCAACGATCTACAGTGCCGCTATCCGCAGATCTTCAGCGCCAACCTGGGACATTACAACCTTTCAAAGGCGACTCTCCAGCTGAAGCCGGGCGTCAAACCAATTTTCCGCCCTAAGCGACCCGTGCCATATGCGGCTTTGGCAGCCGTTGACAAAGAGCTGGACCGTCTCGAAGCAAGCGGCGTCATCTCAAAGGTGAACTACTCAGACTGGGCAGCACCCATTGTAATCGTGAAGAAGTCAAATGGATCATTGAGGATTTGTGCCGATTTTTCAACCGGACTCAACGACGCTTTGGACCTTCATCAGTATCCACTGCCTCGACCTGAAGATATATTCACCACGCTCAACGGTGGCCATTACTTCTCCCATATCGACTTCGCAGACGCATACCTTCAAGTCGAAGTCGACGAACAGTCAAAGCACCTGCTAACAATCAACACACACCGAGGTCTCTATCAGCACAACCGACTACCTTTCGGAGTCAAATCAGCACCAGCCATTTTCTAACAACTCATGGACGCGACACTTGCCGGTTGTCAAGGAGCGGTCGCATATCTTGACGATGTCATCATCGTTGGCCGCACTGCGCAGGAGCACCAACGCAACCTCGAAGCTGTTTTCAAGCGAATCGCCGACAGTGGACTCCACGTGCGCTTAGACAAGTGCAAATTCGCAACAACTCGCATCAACTATCTTGGACACATCATCGACAAGGATGGTCGACGCCCCGACCCGAGCAAAATCGACGCCATTAAGAAGATGCCTGCTCCAAAAGACATCTCTCAACTTCGCTCGTTCCTCGGGCTTCTCAGCTACTATGGCACTTTTGCCAAGGAAATGAGGGATCTTCGCGCCCCACTAGACGCCCTATTGACTAAAAACACCAAGTTCAGTTGGACGCCAGCCTGCAACGCCGGCTTTAACCGGGCAAAAGCAATCCTCGCATCCGACCTGCTTCTCTGCCACTACGATCCAAATCAGAAGATTACGGTCGCAGCTGACGCGTCAAATTACGGCATAGGTGCCGTTATCTCACACCGTTACCCAGATGGATCAGAGAAAGCAATCGCTCATGCCTCCAGATCACTTTTGCCGGCGGAGAAGAACTACAGTCAAATTGAGAAAGAAGGGCTCGCACTCATCTTCGCCGTTCAGAAATTCCACCGGATGCTTCATGGACGAAAATTCACTCTACTGACGGACCACAAACCGCTACTCGCAATTTTTGGCTCCAAGAAAGGAATTCCGGTCTACACAGCCAACCGACTGCAACGTTGGGCAACAACACTGCTGGCTTACAATTTTGATATTCAACATCGCTCGACGACAAATTTCGGGCACGCAGACGCGCTGTCTAGGCTCATCGGAAATCAGCCAACACCGGACGAAGACCAAGTGATCGCAGCGGTGTCAGTAGAAGCGGATGTAACCCATGTATTCGCCAATGCAGTGAAGGCCCTTCCTATGACCGAGGACGATATCAAGCTGGCAACAGCCCAAGATAGGCTCCTGCAGCTTGTATCAGCCTATATCCGCGGATCATGGCCTAAGAGAATCACCGATCCAAGTCTTCAGTGCTTCTACAACCGCCGTGATTCTCTCTCGATCGTCAACGGATGTCTTCTCCTGGCCGAACGAGTAGTCGTTCCCAAGACGTTACAACAACGCGTGCTTCATCAACTCCACTCAGGGCACCCTGGAATCGTGCGCATGAAGGCTGTCGCTCGTAGCCATGTCTATTGGCCAGGCATCGACAAGCAAATCGAGGAAACAGTTCGAACCTGCTCAAAGTGCGCTACCGCCGCCAAATCACCAGTCAAGACGACACTTGCACCATGGCCAATACCAGACAAACCATGGGCCAGCGTCCACATCGATTATGCTGGACCATTCGAAGGAACGAACTTTCTAGTATTCGTTGATGCCTACTCGAAGTGGCCAGAGATATTCAGGACAGATCGCACAACCGCAAACGCAACCATCAATCTACTACGCCAAGTCTGCGCGAGATATGGAATCCCCGAAACGCTGGTATCGGATAACGGCACTCAGTTCGCCTCGGCAGAATTCAAGGACTTCTGCTCAGAAAACGGCATCGAACATATCTTCTCCCCGCCGTATCACCCACAATCGAATGGCCAAGCTGAACGTTTTATCGACACCTTCAAGCGCAGTCTTCACAAACTCAAGGGGGAAGGAACACTGGACCAGAATCTTCAGACGTTTCTCCTCACCTATCGCTCAACACCCAATCCGACGCTCGACAAATCGAAGTCGCCGGCGGAACTTTTCATAGGCCGCAAGCTTCGAACGACGCTCTCCTTACTCAACCCGACAATCCGTCACGAATCAAGCAAAAACAGGCGGATGGAGCAGCAGTTCAATCGACGGCATGGTGCTCGTAGCAAAACATTCTCGCCCGGCGACCCAGTTCTTGTTCGCACTTACCAAGGACCAGTCGTCAGCTGGACAAAGGGGAAAGTGTTAAAACGAATGGGACGAGTACTATACAAGGTGCTCATCGGAAACGACACATGGACCCGACACGCAAACCAGCTCAGACTGTGCTTCGCTGATTCAGACCCAAATCAGTTGGACGATCTTCGGACGCTTTTCGAAATGTTTGATCTCCAGCAACCATCACAGCAACCAACGGATCGGGAACACGCACGGCCAGTCGAACCCACTCAAGTCGACGAACAACCAAGACGTGCAATCGACGAACGACCAAGACGTGCAAGACGAACACGCCAGCGTCCACGACGGCTCAGCATTGAACCGCAACGAAAGACGTATGGTGATGCCGATCTTTAACCCCCCCCTCTTCCACTTCAAAAAGGGGAGGTGTTGCATATGTGGTGACATTTCATCACATTCAAAGTGCAACTTCACTCACCGAAATGGGTATTGCAAAACGCATGCACGTGGCAAATATCGGAATGTACAATGGCCACGTCATGACGACGCGCAGTGAGGTAGTGGATATCACATGAGTACATAGCAGAGCTATCTATTTCAACATGAAATTGTCACGTGACGAGCACTATATAAGCTGTGCCTTTTCCGTTGTTTTTGTGTGTGTGTTTTCTTGTGTGCGTCTCCCTCGCTACTCCGGTTCTAATAAAGCTCGCTCCTCACTCGCCGTTTCCTACATCATCACCGCCACCACTCGGCGACGTAACAATCCTCAGTCAGTGTATCACAGTGGCAGTCAGATACACAACAATTTCATTAAAAGTTAATGAAGAAAACGCAATCTACCGAAATTGTTTGCCATTCCCAGGTTGTATAAAAATCCCTACATGTTTAGGTATATAGCCGCAGCAAGCAAAAATTTTTTGAAACCCTTGTCCTCCATATTACATAGCATTCTACAATTTCTTAAGAGCCATTTACGTAATTACTGCAATATAGCAGGTCAAAGAAGTGGAATTAGTTATTCCTATAGTGTGAAGAATTTTTACGATGTTTTGGATATGATCAACAAATACAATAAACGCACAAAAGCGGTTTTAGCGGCCGATTTTTCCACCATGTTTAAAAACTACCGCATGACGTTATAATTAAGGCGATGGAATATTTAACACACGTGTGTTTCAATAATTCCAAAAAGGCTTATCTTAAAGTTAGTGGTACTAAAGCCTTGCGCTACATAGATAATTACGAGCTTAAAGCCCATTACCGCACTTTGGATAGCGCGCTAATTATGGAAATTATTAAATTTGTTGTAAACGAAAGCTACGTTATTTTTGCTGATTTAGAAGGAATACCCATGGAGGAAGGATAACGCCGGTCCTGATGGAGCCGATCTTACTCTGTCTGTTATGGAATATAAGTATGCCAAAAATTCATGTCTTAATTCCCTTTGTTGTAGACATGTCGATGATTTATTGATGTTCAATAACGATAACTTTTAAAATACGGCCAAACTAATTTACGGAGACTCAATGCAGGCTGAGGTCACATATGCGGGTAGTACAGCTAACTTTATGAGTCTAAGCATATATATTACAAGTAACGGTGTCGTCTCAAGCGTAAACGATAAGACCGATCAGTTTAATTTTTCACTTAACAAATTTACTTAGATAGATAGTAACATACCACTGTTTATAAACAAAAACCTTATAGTTTCCCAAGTTTTTAGATTTAGTAAGTTGTGCACGTTTAAGGCAGACTTTATCAATAAATGTAAAGGTTTGCTAAAAAATTATAGGGATAAAAGTCTCAGCATTTTTCTAATGAAAAGGTTTTTATACAACGCATTAATAAGTAAACTGGAAATGGTTTATAAGTTCGTCTACCCAAATGGGAAGGGTATTAATAGTTTGGTCTACCAAATTTTCAATGGACTTTAGGATCGTTCGCGTGTTCACGTTGCAAACCTAAGGGCATTGTGATCTACCGGATCTTTCATCGCTATATTGTTTATTACCTCTGAATTGTACGCAAAACTGATTGGTTAGTACTTCATAGCATTACATCAGCAGCCTTCATAATGACTAGTGTTCGTTCATTTGATTTGACAATGTTCATCTTTAGGACGACGTTTTATTTTAGCATTTTATCACAATATATTCTAATATCACTTCATACACCTTTTGCGAAACCTTAAATATTATTGCTTTTGGTGATCGCTTTCACTTCGAGGTAGGTTATATAATTATTGATCTAACACCAGTACCACTGGTCGATATATACCCCCAATATTGACGTCTTCAAGTATTGACTGACATTAGGCATACCCCTCATTGTCATCATTTTTGGTTTTATCGCACTTATCGCACTACTGTGCGATTGCTTAGGTTAGTAATTTTTGTTTTGTGCCGTTTAAATATTATCTGCATGCTATATTTTTTATCCGATTTTCCATTATGCTACTTCCTACGTTGTTTTTCGTTTATTGCGATATGTTTACTCGTCCGCAATAACTCCTTACTAACATTTTTTGTATAGTATCTATAGCACTTTAAGCATTATATAGGTATCAGCATATAGGCAAACTTTTTATTCACCGTTGCTTAAACGAGCTGCCAAAACTGCACCTTTTCGAAAATTGTTCTTATCGCAGCTTCTCAAGAAAAAATGCAGAGATTAATAACATGAACGATGTGAAAAGTTCCCTAACAAAACCGGGCGTTCTCCAACCCTCCGTCCCCGCGGGGTCCTCCGCCAGGGCGTGCTCTCTGGAGCCTCCCACGAGCTGAGAACTCAAAACTGTCTGCCCGGGGGCTCTTACGAAGGCTAAAAGCTACCCGTCCCCGCAGAGGTATGATTCACCATTTCAAAATGATGAGGGCCCCCGTTTGCAGAGGCCTACGTGGGAACCCATTTAAAACACTATTCATTTGCATAGACCCACGCGGAACCTCTGCTATGATATGCGAGCTCTCCGCTATCCACCAGTTCAATCATCCAGCGGATGGAAAATGGGCCCGCCATAGTGGTCCCCTCGAGAGAGCACCGTTATTTCGTCCAGCTGCGCTGGCTTATCACATATTTTTCTTATAGTCAGTGGACGCTGAGTGAATTTTTCTTGTAGTAGCCAGTTGAGTGACTACACTTTTTGTTTGTGTGTTTCGTTTCTGTACACGTGTCAAAACGGTCCTAGTTAGAGCAACATTCAATAATATGGCTTACCTTTCTGGTAATCCTGCAGGTAGTAGTGATAATTAAGTTTCCGTAGTTGATGACGTTCACGCACGTATGTTTGCATCATTGCAATAAATGCTGCATAGTTGACGCCCACAACCGACTTATTTTGCGTCGAATTGCTGTGTGTTTGGTTGCGCTCGAGCGGACATTCGGATAATGTAACGCTCTATTAAGAGGATTTTGTCGATTGTGCGTCCCATACTGGCAGTTTTTCTGTATTCACTTTCTACATGGAAACTATGAGATTGTCACTGTATGCTTCTCATTCGTCTATTCCCTTATCGCATTTTATAGAAATTTTTTTGACATCTTGAGAATAGATGCTGACCTAAAAAAGTTCTTGGAAAAAAGACCTGAAATGTTGTCATCAAGTAAGACGACGAGGAATTACATTATGACACTATCACCTTAGTTGGAAGTTCTTATCTATTGTAATAGACGCGAGGTGACCAGTTAATAATAATTCCTATCATGTTCTAAAATATGATGTTTAAGAGTGATAGGCACATTTCCCTTGCTAAGGTCTTGCTTCTATTCACTCGAGCATGAAATGATAGCAAAAAAATAGTCGAATAATTTGGCTGCTGTTATTCGCACATCTCATACCATATCTTACAGGAAGTACTTTCTGTAGCGTCCGAGTGAGTGAAACCAAGCGCAGTCTTAAGACGAATGAATTTCGGTAGTATGAAAGATCCTTTTTTCGATGCATTTTTTATGTATGGTTTCCGGTTTGGTAACGAACTACCGTGTGAAGTCTCTTCGGGAAATGAGCAGTGGTCGCTTTTCAAGGAAAACGTCTCGTTAAAGTGCGATCGGTGATCCAGTTTGCTCATTTCCATAGAGAAATGTGCTTCCAATTTGCATGACAGGAAGTTTGCAGAACAAAAACGCATTGTGAAAAAGAGGAAAAAGACTGCACTTCTTATTGCTTTATCTGCTTGTGTGTTTGTGTGTATGGGCGTCTTCATATTAGGATCCTCTAGAGGTATGTAAGCGCGGAATCACAATAATGCATTTTCATAAACGTGCCTATTTTCTGAGGCGAGCTACACAAAGGATTTCCTTTGATCGATGAACTCTCCTAATATCGCGAAATTTCTCTAAATCACTCGAGCACTTCATCGCCTATAACGATATGCTTCAACTGCGCTTCAACTCAACAATGTCCCGCACTACATATTTTTGTGTGCGCAATGCGCGCTTCCTTAGAACAGAATCCGAGTAGTATGGGCATGCGCATCAGTCTATCCACATATTTCAGCTCGATCCCATTGCATTGGTGAGAACGAAATTTACAGTGTTGAACGGGCGAACCGATTCTGAAACAGCTTCCCAAATGTTCCTAGATCCCACCGATTTATGATCTACTCAAATTTCCTTTTGTTATAAATCCTGTATGTGTTAATTCCGGTGGAGGGGCGGTAAAGGTGAGGTGTAAACTAGCCGACCAAGCTGAGATGACCTTACTACCAAATGAAGTTTCAGCGGAGCGCGTTGACTAGACAACATAAGAACGGAACAGTTGGTAAAAGTTGACATATATAGTGTCATACTGTGAACAAACGTTATCATATATGCAATAAGCATCATTGTGAAATGATGAGCGACCCGTTCCGCAATCGAATGTCGCCTCGCAAGTTTACTGCAATAATTAGTGTGGATTTGCAGAACAGGGTCGTCTCTCCCTCAACTCACGCACCTGTGGTTTCCATTTTCCCTGTATGGACTTGGTGGCCCTTGATTCCATTGAAGTGGTCCTTAAGACATCTCTTTTTAACTGACCTGAACTCACGAGCCTTATGATACTGAAGCAGTGTCATTAAATAATAGTCTGCGTTATGCATTTGTTTATAGCATCACACAGCAATTCCATTTTCCAATCTTTTCAAAATGCTCTAGATAAGCGAAACTTTTTTCAACTGTGTCAATGATTGGCCGCGAAATTTGCACTCGCGGGGTAAATCATAAGCTAACCTCGTTAACACCAGTACGCGGCACCCCAGATTTGCATTAATTCCTTAGTTGTATTTCAGAGCGGTTTTCCGCAGTCATTGAGTCGATTCGCATAAATGACTCACAACTCAATGCCATAAATGGAAGTGAGAACTCTTTTTTTATCGTTTTAGTTTATTTGAGGCGCAATACAATGCCAAAGAAGAGAGTTACATTGCGTTACCATGAAAAGAGACGAAATAGCCAAAGTAATAATGAATTTGAATGGAGAACATCAATGTAATGCTTAGTGAAGGAATTCGTTTTATTGAACTGAGATGTTACTGATTTCAATGGAGATACATTAGGCAGACAGTTCGATAATACCGCAAACGCAACAAATTGTCCGCTGTCACACCGTTCGTCGACTTAATTGAAATATTGTGAATGAGGTGCGCTGACCTTCTTTCTGTCACTTCGGGCCTATTATATTTCTCTTGTTGCCACTCCTCTTCATTCACTGTTGCGATTCTCTGCATCAGTATGTTAAGATGATCCTCTCTCTCTCTCTCTCTCTCTCTCTCTCTATATATATATATATATATATATATATATATATATATATATACTGTGTGTAGCTGTACCCTTTGAAAGTACCATGACATGAGTATCAAACCTGCCGAGAATGTATTTATTGGTCTTAATCGCCATTCTAAGGTGGTCTTGTATGTTGTTCGTATCTCTGTATCGATTGATCCTCTTTCTACCAGCTGTTGATATCTTAAAGTTTCTTGAACATTAATTTTCTTTTCGCATCTAATCATGTCGGTTCCATAAAAACGTTTATTTTGACGACATGTAAAAGTTGTTGTTACATGGGAAAGTGTGTTTTTTTATCGCAATGTCCTCGCGGCCAATTGTCCTGAAATTTAAAACCAAATGTCGCATTAACGCGTTCTCCCACTTCTTTATTTCCTTTTCTTTCTTTCCTCTACATATTCTTTTTCCTTCCTCTCGGTAACAATACAATTCTCATTATTACTTTATGAGCAGTTATCTGTGCTATAGAAAGACATTTATCTTTGTTTCAATTGTAAACTATTGTGGGTAATCCTCTAAAACGATTTCAACGCATCTTCCCTTCATATTTTTAACCATCGCAAAGAGTACAAATCTTGCGTTCCATTTCATTGCGGCACACTCAACGTCCTCAATGAATTATTTTGAAGTGATCAATTTTTAATCCGTCAATTATACTGCGTAAATTTAATGTGAAAGAATACACATCAAAGTGGCTTATGCAGTCTAGCATCTTCTTTTTCTTTAATCAAGCCAATCACTCTCATACTTATAAACTGCCAACAATTTGAGAAAGATGAGGGAATATACGCTCACTTTCGAAGAAGCGACTGCTCATATAAATCGTCTCTGCAGGCTTTCTTTTTGCAACCTTATTAAACTTTCCTCTCAATTGCAATATGCTGTGGTCTGTATGGGTGTTTATGCCATATACTTTTCTCTGACTTCCTTCGCCTTCAAGTGGAAATAAATTCATTGCAACTTACTGATTGATCTTTTATTTTTTGCGGTGGTAAACGTAAACACCTCTTCCACACAAGCAGAGACATAGCGCGGCTGTGATGTGCTTTGATAGTAGAACTTGTAACGTCAAATAGGGCGCAAAAAGGAGCTTCACCTAAACATTATCTGCATCTTTTCGGTGTTATCTTGCGAATTCTGCGTAAATTCAGGTGTTCATTAGCCGACGTGGAAGTGAAGGAGTTCTTATGCGACAATCCCCTTTTCCTGCTTTTGCAAATCTCCATTCCCATCAAAATTGAGGTCACTTCTGCATGTATAACGGCATGTTTGTCATACGCATGAATATGTTCATTTCTTTGTCTTAGATAGCTTTCGGTCGGTAACCCATGAAGCTTCAGCATAATTCATGTTTTATTTTAACCATTCATCTGCTTTTTGCTGCTCTTTCAGCTTCCGAAAGAGCTCGAAGCACTCAAATGACGTGGCACAAAAACGCTGTGGCAATAGATCCCGCCTTATTGTATGTCTCTTCTGTGGCAAAACGTGAGCATAAAAGAATATATGGAAAATTTTCACGCTGACAGTAGAAAGACATTATTCAATATATGATAGCATTTATTCATGAGTTATGAAAGTGGCTGATATGATGTGCGAAATTGCAAAAGCGTTGTTTATGCGAGCCTCTTCCAACCACTTTCTCACTTGCCTATTTGTAAGCTCTAAAATGAATTACATTTCAACATGTTAATTTGCGGATCGGTTCATACGAACGATATTCCTTTCTTTTTAAATTATTCTCATAGCACTCATCTCATCTACTCACTTCAATAAATAAAAGTCACAGAGGATGAGATGATTTGTGGGTTTACAATTCCGCGATCGGCCTCATTCCTCTGACGGCGATTAATAATGAATATCACCAATAATGCAGTCATATTCCAATTGTTCGGTCCATTCATAACGATCTCGCGCCAATGGCTTTTTTCAGCCCATACAGCTGCAAAATGCGACCTTAACGGTGTAAAATCACCTTTTTTGGCCGACTTGTGTACGCATAACTTTTTTCCAAAGTTAATGGATGAGTTCAAAATTAGGTGCAGGGAACAATCAATAATTCTATTATATTCAGCAAATAGCGTTAGTCCGCTTGTAGAGTTTCTGACTGGAAAGTGAGAGAGTGATATCGAAGCCTGTACAACCCATACACATGAAGGATGCACAGAGGAGAAAGTCTCCAAACTATGTTCTGCAAACTTCACTGATCATAAAATAACCCCGTGCCAATACACAAAGTTCAATAATGTTCCATGAGCTGAAACCTATGCATCGTTTCCTATACATTTATTGTTTGTCAGGCTTTTTTGAAAATTCTTTCCTAGTGAAATATATATTCCTAAGAAAATTAAGGGCCTTCTGGAGAAAATTGCACAAACATCTAGAGAAGACTGTGCAGGATTTCGATGGTTCTCATTAAAAACTTCGAAATATGCGTTAAATTTGTCGACAACTTGTACGAGTTGTTCGAAAGATCAAGGACGCTTTTGGTCGAAATTAGCAAACCACTTGAATGATGCATTATACCTTTACCGAGATGCATGAAAACTGAAATGATATGACGAGTCTTCCATGAAACCTAGGGACTTTATAAAACGTACGGCATTACCAACCAATTTTGGCAGTTTTTTAAGAAACGATTCCTAAAATTGGTTTATTGCATCATCAAATATGTCCTCTGCTTTGCTCAGTAACCTGCTCTCATCAGCTTCAACATGGCCGGTTCATGATGTACGCATAAATCCTGTGTACAAGCCTTTTCCAATCCATTTTCTGTGATTCCGTAAAAAGTGATGTACTGATAAGCGGCTTGAACAATACAGGAGATTTTCCGATGTCCATTTGAATTGCTAAATGAATTTTAACCGAACCGGTTTATCGACTCCAGCAGCACGCTGAATATTCTCAATCCACTCATATGAAATATATTTGAAAAAAGTCTTTCCTCTCTTTACCGAGTTGGTTTGCCCTTCGGGACATCCTTCTCCACTCAAGGGTTGATGTCTCATGATTTTCGGCTGCCGACTATTTATTCAGTCTCTTCAGCTTCAAGTTTCCCTCCATATTCGAAAGGCAGCGATTTCATTGAACCTAGCGAAAGGCATGGTGAGTCTCAAAATGAGTCTCAAAATGTGAGCGTCAGCATGTTGAACGCAAAACTGATCAGTTTTTAGGAAGTTTCAAAGAACGTTTTATTATATGCTTGCAGATTCTAAAAGTTTTTCTTAGTGGCGCACTACAACGATGCCAGGTTTATGAACAAGCAGTAATTTGTTGATGTCTATCCTCCTTTCTTTCCGGCAGTTTCAGTTCACGAGCCAAAAAAACTGAGGTGATGAAATTTCACGGATACAATCATGGCACAGGGCTATCGTCATACTCACTTAATTTCCGGTTAATCTTTCTTCTTTTTGATTCGTCGTCATTCAATAATGTCGTAGAAATTAGAAGGCAGTTTTACTCCTGATGCAGTAAGAGTCAAAAAAGATTTCGTTTTAGAGTTTGTGTAGCCACACAAGTCTGAGAAAAGGTAGCATTGTGAGTTCCATCACAGTGTTTAGGTAACTGTATAATTATTAAGACTGGTCTATTGCAACACATGTATGCATGATGCCAGCACTTCTATCCCATTTGCTTTCACTGAAACTTTTTATTTAACAGAGACATTCATTTTATTCTTAGTACTTGTCACTACTATAAACACGACGCACTCAAATAACAACATATCCTCCAAAATTCAAGAGAACAAATAATCCCTCGTGAAGAATTGATTTTAGGGAGAAGCCCTTGAACATCTGTGCACGATTGTGCATCAAATGCTTCATAAATACTTAAAGGGTGAACATTGCTGATTCAAGACAATAAAACACTTTTTATTCCTCGCAGCTATTGGCGGTATCGAGCATGCCAAATTTGTGGCACTCATTCTCGCAAATTTGTATCTTCGCCTCTTCTCAGCTCTTTTAAGATTATTTTTGATGAATCTGTGTTATCGTCGATGTTTCATTCTATAGTTATGTTTTAGCCGACTTTCTATATGAAATAATATTAACGAATTTTGAGGACGGTATATTTGCCCACTTTCGACCCTTTCAAAGCAAATCCACTGGGGAAATTTTTCCAACTAGAGCCGCACAAACGCAGCAACAAAGAGTTTTAATTTGCGGTGAACCATATTGGTATTACCAACATTTTACCTTCAATTGAGCCTCCACAAGCATTCAACGTGGTAGAAAATCATGCAAACGAATTGCATTCTGATGTGAAAAATCTGCAGTCAACAATTTTAGCCCTCCGTTTCTGAGGATTAGAAAATCTGACAAATTTTTTTTTAATTCTTACGTCCAGATCGAGTGAACCGTTTCATTGATGAAATTAGCCATTGATTCCTACAATTTTTTCACTCTTTCTTTTTTTATATGTGCCGACCTAAGCTATTGTGGGAAGATTTAATGAAACAATCGCTTTGTGGCTACTGTGCCGCAGAATGGATTCAGTGCTTAGTTGCATTTGAGATTTTATGGCTGACATTGCAGCAGGCAGCTGCCGATTTATATCCTACGAAGCTGCATTCATTCACAATCTTATATGCGTCTTAGTTGATCTATTTTCAAATATTTTGATTATCTCTCAATGGTTTCTCGCACGGTTTTACAAAACGTGTAACTCTGCTGTTGTTTCTTAGCAGTTAGCTTATTTCTTTGGAAGAGGTAGTAGTTGATGAATGCCACTATGAGATTATTAGGATTTCGTAGCAATGAGCGTTGAGAATTGCCTTTTTGACATTGTATGAAGAGCATTGGCTGGTTGAGCGCATTATTAGACTCACCTGTTGGCCATAAAAGCCATAGTCATATTCTCACTTGTGTTTTACCTTTTTTTTGTTAAATAAAATCCGAGAGAAATATGCAGCGTTAAGCATCGGCCATTTAGTCTCTATCAATGTTTTGTGACGAAAGCATTCCGCAGAGAAATGAGAAGAGGTTCGATGAAATTTCCTGCTCGTTCTCCTTTGCTCTCAATGTGTGCAATAAATATCTGTGCAATGCGCATCAAATATACACTGCTCCACCTGTAACAGCTGAAAACAACTCTGTTTGTACTGCTTATACTCTTCTGTATTCATTTACATGCAGCGCATACTGTCGCTCCGCATCTATTAGTGCCCGTTAATAAAGAGTTGCGATTTTCGAAAGCGAGAAGGATGCCCGAAATTTTTTTGTGGTTATAGGTACAATGAATGCGGGCTCGTGCGTATTTTCATCTGTGCGTATGTCCGTGTCCGGTTATGCGTGAATGTGTGGGCGTGTGCGTGGGTGAGAGCGCGTGTTCTCGCGTAGGCTCGGCCCTGTGTCCCTGGAGGAGGAGGAATGATGGAGAAGCTTCTTACGCCTACAAAACCCCGCAGCAGAAAGGCTGATGTATGGAAATGGTCCCGGAAATGAGGGACATTCAAAAAGGAGAAAGCCTCTAAGCGAGTCCAGGTGGAGGGTCGGAGGCTTGAAAAACGTTTCGTTTCATCAGAAGACCATTTTAACACGTTTTATGTCAATGCAGCCTAGTGTTCGCATGAAAAGAGTCCGGTGGATCAGCAATTTTCGGGAAAATAGGCGATTTTGTGTGCTATCCCGTTGAAACGCAATGCACTCGATACAACAGCTGCGGCAAAAATCCAACAGGCGTGTTTGAGCCAGACGCGTCGGCGTGTATGGAACTATGTTTTCTCCTACAAGATTTTTTCCGTATATGATTTCAATTAAATGAACCTCTAATGGAGCTTTTGCGAAAAGCATGCTGGAAACGAGGAACTTTTGACTCCACCACAAATAAAGTTGTGCGCAAGGACAAAGTTTTGAATTTCGGCAAGCAGTGCAGTCACAAGTGATCCTGTACTTCGATGCTTTCTTGGCGTCACGTGGTCTTTGTATAAGACGTCTACATTTACAAGTTTCAATTCCTTGTGGTGTTTTCCCATTGAAATGATGCACTTCAGGAAGCAGCATAGTTCTGGCTCGTTGCGATTCTGAGGGGATCATTTCATTAGTCTCTCCACCGCTCACTAATGTTCGTTCTACTGCATATATGCGAACACTTCTATGAAATTTTCTTGTTCAGCTTTTCTAGCTACGGTCTGTCGCAATTTTCGTTATGCTTTCTGATCATATCATTAAGTTTCGCATTTCCATAATGTTATGATGTCCTCGTTTGCAAAAACTTGTTGTTTCTGTAAACAGCACTGGCATTTCATATATCCTTTCAGCGTATTTTCTTCGAACACATTGCTTTACACAGTTTCCTGCTGTCCCTACGACTATAGAAAGAACATTTTTCTGTTCGCGACAGCAGAACCTTTCTCCCTGACATCTCTTAAAGAGATGAGGAATCCCATGGGGGCTTCCGAAGAGACAGTACTTTGGTTTCAGTCAGTCCATGCAGGGACAAGGGCCTTTTAGGACGTGAGGTCTCTCGCGACAGGGTCCTCCAAAAGGACCGAGGACAGAAATGACGGTGAACTCCGAACACCATGCCTGTTTGATCGCGCATGTTCGTGCGTGCCAGCACCCATGTGTATGCGCATGTGCTGATGAGTGACTCTTGTATAAGTGTGTGTGCTTGTTATCTGTCATGTGCACCTGTCTGTCTGTCTGTCTCTATGTCTGTCGGTTTGTCTGCCAGTTCCTGTTGGAGTGAAAGAAGAGGAGAAAGGAAATGAGGTGTATGGATTAAAACTGGATGACCTCCAATGGCATTTTTCATGTTAACCAAAGAGGTTCGAGTGGACTGCAAACAATTCCAAGGCGGGAAAAAATCCACGCATTTCTCACTGGTCGTTTATTTTATACGACTGGTTTGCCAAAAAACCACTCTTTTCCAATTCATTTGTGTAATCGTGAATATAGTCGGAATATCAGAGCATTATCTCGCATGGTCATTATTTATTAATTGCATCCGAGAATTGAAGGTCATTTGAGAGGAACGATGAATCCGATATTGCGTCTGCTCGTCCAAGTGCTTTTTCCGTTTGTGTCTGCTAGTGAGCACTCTTGAGAACGTTTGAAATAGAATTAAAGAGGCTACTGAAGTTGTTTGTAGACTAGCATAAACGAAATGATTGACTGCAAGGATGTATTTCGTTGAAAAGTACAGTGAAATCGACGAGAATCGGCACTTACCGTATGACCCTCATGAATATGTTGAATGCAATTGTTGCTCCCTTTATCATATGAATGACTCTGTGGACAATCAGACGAAACCAGTTGAGGAAAAAATTCGACAGGTATAATATTTACATAAACGCTGACTGTGCACTGAACGCTTTGGAAGTGATTGGTCAGTGAGTGCACAAGTGTATGTTTAAAGCAATAGAAATTAAGCATGAGTGGTATATAAAAATATTCCCAACATAGAAATTATATGCGAGGTGAAATTTCAGATAGTGGTGAAAAAGGAATAAATATTCACCGGGAGTGCTGATGATTTGATGCAATGCATCGCCAAAAGTTGTAATTTCGCAAAAACCTTGGCAATCGATGTTGTGAGGAGCTGTGAAGAATTGTCATGGATACTAAAGCAGAATCTTGAATAGACATATAGATTTTTTTCACTTACCTTCTTGGTATGCAACATTTCAAATGAACCGCTAGTAGGTACGCAAATGAGTAGTCAACGGAGGATTTGGCATTAAGCGACAAATCTCCACGGATTGACACAATGCAATTATTCCGCTATACGTAATATATGTTTATCTGCGTGTCAAAAAGTAACTATTCTCATTGGTCAAGCTGCAATCCACTGAGCAAGTGAACGACAGACTTGGTAGATTATGCAAGGGAACGTTCCTATAGGTTATGAAATTTCAAATGCTGCTCTGCCATTTGACTGCTGAGGAGGTAGTGTAATTTGATGGTACAGGAATAGCACATATGTTCTTCCGCAATATGTGAAATGTGAAGAATGTTCCTGCAAGAAGAATGTTTGCGATCAATTCTCATTCAGAGAACATCAACCCTCATCTCATCTCATGTAAACACAGCTGTTACTTTTCAAATGCACACAGCTGAATCCTAATAAACTTTGTAACTGTCACGTTGATTTTTTTTTTCATTTTTGATGCTGCTTCTGATGAATATTTCCATCAAAAAGTTTACTTATAGCAAGTGGAATTCATCAATCTGAGCTCCTTCAAAGCTGATTTATTTCTCATATGCCCAAAGCATTCTTTCTTCTTATAATCTGAGTTTGAAATGCTTATTTGCGGGAATATGTACATCAACAGTGGTTTATTAATCGAGCAAAGATCATTCTTTGAATAGCAAATATGCACAGAAATTAGTCAGTTGATTTTCATTGTAACCACTACATTTTTGCAGAAAATGCATAATTGTTTCATACTTACAGCAATGGCTGAAAGAAATGATAATTCATGCTCATAAAAGTGCTTACTAACGAAAATGTTCGTCCTCTATCTTCTCCTTTTCTATTCTCCATTCTCTATGTGACATTCTCTCTTCGACAACAAGATGGTTCATTTTTTTTAACCACATTAGGTTAGTAAGTTCTCCTCACGAGTGATTGAGTTTCTAGTTTCGTTCTGTGTGCTTCGAGATTATCTGCGAACCTCAACTATCACGACTTATTGATGATATTCGGCCTAGAAGTGAATGTTTTTAGCAGCTCCTTCAAGCAGTGCATCCATTAGGTAGGATTTCGTCTTAACTGTGATTCACTGGTGAGCAAGAGTGATCAGATGCACTCAGGGACTCTATTGATTTTCTCACCAACTCAAATGGGCTTCTTCGCAGTCATAAAAACATGCTGAACACACGACTGTTCTCCTACATCGACTCCTCCTCGAATTCACTATTTCAACGAAAACTTGTCCTTGTAACAGTTTCCTCGAATATTGCTCGATCCTTTCGTCGCGAACGAGAGTAACCATATTATTTGTTAGCTTTATCATCACCCGAAGCTCTAAAAGGTCTTTATAACTCGTAGTTGTCGACTGGAGAGTCTCCATTTTAATAGAAGAAGGTTCCCCGTCGCAATCAAAAGGCGTATTTGTCTTTCAGAAGTGAATAGATATTAGTCCGTTCGAATATAAGAATAACTTTTTTGCCCAATATGCATATTTCAGCTGTTATTTGCGAAAGCAAAGAAGATTCCCAACTAATGCTCGTTTTGCATTCATATCCAGGAGAAATACCTTCGTTCTGATGTGGCTTGCACTCGTCTGACACTGTTTCTAAGATACTATGAGAGCATTCCTCGAAGGTTTAAAGTAATGTCTAAGAAAAGCTGTTTGTTGTGATTGGTGAACTCTGATTGAAGAGTGATTCTATGACATATTTGCTCCACTAATTATCGTGTTCATATATCTGTGCCAAATTTGTCATGTAAACAATGGCATGCACATGAATGAATGACGTCATATTCAAAGCTTTGGTCGCTTATTAGCAGAAACCGTGGCTAAGATCTCATGAACTTTCACTAATATCCATTCAATACAGGTGATATTCAGTTGGGTCCTCAAGAGTTCTCGCCAACTTAACCGATTCATTCCTCTACTAGAAGGTGCCGAAAGGTTCATGGCGGAAAGCGATGGGCCATTTCTTGTTCACATGTTCAAGCGTTCTCTCTTTTTCCTCTCTCCGACTGTCTTCCTTGCCTTTTTTCCTAATATGTCGATGCACCCTCTCTCACCCCGCACTTTTCATGACATGTTTTTAGAGCAGTTTAGCACTTCTACAGGAAAATGTTTTAAGCTTTTTTTGATATATTTTCAACCAAAATGTATTAAACAAAACCTGTTTCCAAACGCAGTTTGATGACATCTGTATGTTTTAATTCCCAGTGTGACAGCCGATAAATTTTTTAGCTCACATATTGCCAACTTTTCACTATGTCATTTTTTCCACGCAAAGCACTCGCTATGTGTTCTGTGTACCATCAAAACTGCGTAACGTCAAGAATTTTATGAGGAGGTCTGGTTAAACGCACATCCTTGAAATTCATGGAATTGACCACTTTTTCGATTTAAACTAAAGCAGCATAGTGAATCTCATTCGTTTTCATACCATTATTGAAAAGAACTTGAGTTAAGGTTTTTGATCTGCCTTATTTAAAAACTGTTTCACGTGCGTGAATCCACGCTGCCCAGAACTGTCAGGAAATCGTCCCTCCCTGAAAAACCAGTGCAACGAAGGAAAATCCATTGTTCGAAAATATCCATATGAAAGAAATCGTCCTCACAAGCCTATCTTCTATGCGGAGTCGTACACATCGTTGGAGGCTTTCCTAATCAGGAGTGTTGTCGCATACGAATTTTCCTCTTTGCTGTTTGCACGACAGCATTTTTTTCTGACAAAGCTTTAATTTCATATGATATAAGATGTCGCTTTGTTTTTTAACTGAATAAACGAGAAGGTACTCTACTCTAAAATCTATTGTCTGTCTTGTTGTAGAGAATGCAGAAATTGACACAGTGCAAAATTGAGATGTCAGAGCACTACAGAGTGCACCGAAGATCAGCGCAAGTAAGAATCGGTTGATCGAACTGCCATCTATGATATAGGCCGTTCGGGATTTCTCTTAAAAGTGAAATCGTACCGTCCGAAAAGATCCTAAATGCACGTTCAGTGCTTATGAGCTGGAGTCGTAGCGATACTGTCTATCAGCGTTTGCAAATTTATCAGGGAGTCTTATCTGTGCTTATCTGCACACGAACCCTTCTGTTCATTTTTCTGACAGTACTTTTAAATCGGAGACCAATGAAGCTACATCTACGAAATTTGTTGTGTTCAGTGTACGCCATAGCGAGAACTCCTCAAAACAACTCATGTCACCTGGAACCTATGAACTAATCATCAACCTTGAAAAAATGAAAAAAAATTGCATGCATTTTACGCTGGCCGATTTTTCATTTACACTTGCAGACGTCAGAGAAAAAGTTTTGTGGACGATTTGTCCGAGCGGTTTGTGCCAGTTGTCGGGTTACGGGGGGTATGAAGGCGTTATTCCATGTCCTTATTTTTTGGGAATTTCTAAAATTGGATGGTCGACTGAGAGAAACGACATGTGCCTGCATTTGCTTCTTCGTCATTTATATTAGAGGTTTCAATATCGGATTTCTCGACGAAAGTGAACAATTGCAGAAGTCGATTAGAGGTACCGGTGATTAATTTATGCGCCCTTCCGTTTCACTGCAAACAGTTTCTTGGATTAATGATTAATATTAATTAGCCAAGTAATGCCTTCGTATTTCAGCCAACCGATCCGCCAACACAGTCCTTCAAAAAGATTCACCTTTTTTTCAAGTGGGCTGATTTAAATGAGAAATCGGCTGATATGAAATTCACTAAGATTTTCATCATACACAAATTTCCACAACCTCATTCAAGGCTTATAGATGAAGATGAGGTGTGGTATCGGGGCTATCATATGTGTGCCTTATGCTCGCTAAATTTCGTCACTTAACTTTTGCAGTAGCTAAGTGGATGCTACACCGATAAATAGGCACAATAAGCTATTGTCGTAAGGGGCTTTTGCAAAACAAATTTGCAAAGCCGATAGAAAGCGGAATTTTTCCTTTTCAATCGATTTATGCCGTAGCGTCGTGCTCTTCAAAGACTGAATGTTGGGCGTTTTTGATGCTTTGGCCTATTCGTCAAAACTGTTTGTCGTTACTGCTTCATATGAATCTGCTACAGACCGAATTTCTGTGATATGTGCACACTTTTGCGACCGTGATTTTCAATTCACGAAGATGACTTACAATGCAGAGAACAGTGAAAAAACAGGTGCAAAAATAGGATCTTCCTGCTATGCTTTCGTTCGCATGTCACTGCTTAACTTTGAGTTTATGTGGAATCATTTGTAGCTTTTACCTTTTCACATCTTTTGGCAAGGTCAAACGCTGTTTCTGCCTTCTTTCATGTCGTATGAATTGAGCATTCCAAATTGCTTCGCACAAATTTCCAGCGCGATCTGCTATTACTGCTAAATTTTGGACTACCTTATTCGATAGTTTGGCAAACTTGCCTCATTCATTGTCATCAACAACATTTCAAATTTCGCTTTTATCACTCTTAATTAAAATTTTGAGTCACCCTTCTCAGTTGGGCGCTCAGTGAAGGAAAGTAATGGTTAAGCATTCCGTTGTACTCATTGACGGTACTTTTGTAATTCCATATCGCTTTGCACAGTCTTTGCGAACGAAGATCCGTCCCGTGCGTTGCGTTTCCATGGGACGAAAAGCAAAATTGGTGATCGTTAATCTTTTCCATCGATGCATTTTAGATTGACATCTCTCCCAATACCGTAGCTCTGAGAAGAGCATTTCTCAACCTTTCCTTGTCCCTGTCGTCACTATTCCTCATTTCTCACTGAAGTGCCCCGCTTCGTCGCCTAACGACTCCCTTCAGCGCCATTCTTCCATTGCTCGCATCCTTGTTTCACCTTCGCTCCTTCTTCGCCTATCTCGTTAACACGCGACTGAAGGCGTGGGCAAATAGCCGCAATTAAAATATTCGTCGAAAAAACATCCTACGCATCATTTATTTGATTGCTACAGAAGGTCCGAAAATATTTCCACAGTTCTCTTCCTATTACGTGCAATAATAGTCTCAACAGTCGGCATGTGGTACTTACATTTTCGCTTCCTCTCCGTGATGAAAAGTTCCCAGGTTGGGGAAATGGCAGCACATACTCTGTGGATGAACCGTGGTGAAGAAAATCATCTGTTTACTCGTCTTCCTCGCCTCATAACTATCGATTCTGTTGCTCTTCCTCTCATTCCTAGTTTAGTACATTTGAATGCTGACATTTGCAGTGATGCTGTTATCACTGATAAAGCTAATGGGTATAAACCACAACACTGAAGGAGACATCAAATTTCAGATTGGCCTTATTCATTGGCGGTCGCACCAATCTCGATTCACTATTGTGTGCTTGCGTTTTGTTTTTTCGTGCATCATTTGAGGCCTATTAGCCGACGAATTTTAAAATGCTATTTAATGTTGTGTTTTTTCGTAGATCGCTCGTTTGAAAACGTTTCGTGAATAGACAGTGCTGCATTACTCGCGAAAATTGAGTTGTAAAAATGAGTAGTGCAGGAACTGAAACTATTATTTCCCAAGCTCAGAGTTTCACTACGATGCTTGACGAAAGCAGCCAGCAATTTTTTTTTTCCTTTTTTGATTTCGCCTCGCAATCCGCCAATTCGTTATGCAGTTATCGACTATCATAAGTTCACATTGGGAATACAGAAATTTTCACCATGTTCCTTTAAATTGTTTGGTCGAAGCGTAGGAGTCGGAGATATGCATTCAGCGGGAAAATCAAAGTTCTGTGCTGAAAACGCTCGGATAGAGCACTTCTGTTTAAAAAAAAGGAAAAAGATGTCATATTTTCTGTAAATTGTGACGCATAGTTTTTTTCACGCTGAGCAAATGGTTCTGTTATTCCTAGTCATACGTCATGAGCAACAAACAGTATCCATTTTGTGCCAGCTCTAAAGGTTTATATTTTTTCATTGCCGTTTATATTTCACGACTGATGTGGTCCATACTAGACCTCATTTTGAGCTCAATTAGTCTGCTACTATGACCTAATCATGCTTCAATCTAACAGAAATTTTGCAACCAATTTGTAATGCTAACACAGGAGGATGTTCTCATACTGGACCCGTTCCGGAGTCAAACGTACTAAAATGTTTTGAGCATTTACGGTGGAATTTCGTTGAGTGAAACAGTTTCAAATCATAAACAGGAGATCGAAGCGTTGATCTGTATGCTGTGTCCAATTGATGAAACTGCCAAGTGTAGATTTTGCAGCCGAACGAAGGATTTCGGGGGAGCACGACATTGACAGCTCGCCAGAAGCTACAAGCATAGATAGAGCTGCAGCATTCTACGCTCGCGTACTATACGCGAGCTCTTCAAGAAGGCTGCGTTCGCTTGACCCGAAGTACTGCTGGAAATAGGATACGCGATCTGTTTTTATTCACACAACGCCTCGGCTTGCGATTTATTGAGGTTGGTGCTGCAATCTGCTGATTACGATGAACCTATTCTCAAAAACACTGCATTGCCGAACAGCTGCATCTTTCAGAAAAAACCAACTAGACACTCTTTTGCCGCTATATACACTTATTCTTTTGCTTTTAGCCTCTTTGCCACTGTGCTCTTCTAATGAAATATTTTTATATAGTGAGTAAAGAAACGATGAAACCCTCCGTTACATCAGTTCTATTCTAGGCTTCCGTCCACCTGCCAATTAGAAATTATTCTCGATGTTAAGCAATATTTGACTAATAGTCTCCACCAACGAATTATATCCTGCAGATATTTGCTTCCAATTGGCCAATCTATGTAACCTGAGCAGTCGGATTGCCCTGAACGGTTTAACAATAGACTTTTGGCCAAGATTGGTTGACATTCAAGGAGTTGACGAACCTTGGCAGCCGACTATTCATCGTCTTAATAAATCAAATATCAGAAGATGAAGCGATCGAACCAGTCCATTTCTTCAAGGTTTATAGTGTGCCTTCATAATTGATAACACAAGCAAAGTCAATGCAAACGAAGTATTTTTGACAGTTACTTCCTCTTTAGTTTAGATGGAAGTATATTTGCAGCCAGCAGCGTTTATCCATTCACCCATACCGCGTTCCTCACGAGCGTGATGTTGGGACAGGAGCAAGGAAGACTGTATATAACAACAAGAGTTAGGTTTCTGGCTGAATATACAACTAGACATGGCCCCGCAACCACATACCATCAGCCCCTGTATCAGAAACGAAACGATAAAAGTGCTCTGATGATCGCTTCAATGATCGCTGAGCCTTTGCAATAAATCTGCAAAAAAAAAGAACTCAATTTTTCCACGGCAAAGGTACCGACTTGGATATACGCCTCTGCATCCTTCTAGTTCTTTTATGCATTTCTGTGATCAGTTTTTCAAGATCTTTTTTATCTCACAAATACCGGGATGAGCGAAGTCCCTTGTTGCAGCAAGGTCAATTGGTAAGCGGATTGCTCGAGGACGTCCCAGATAGGCTGTCAGATGTCCGTATTTTGGCATTCCAGTCCATCAAACCAATCAAGCACCCAAGCCGTCAAAATTAACAACAAAATCTCGGCCGATTTGCTTTTCGTGAAAGCAAACGACTGCAAAACTCTCAGTCATGGCTGCGGAATAAAAGCAATTTGTAAATTAAAGCGTAATTCTGAAATCGCTGCTCATTAGAGTAAACGTTTGAACCAGTCGGCAAGACCATGTTTTGATGTTGAATTCGTTTGAATGAAACTGTTGATTTGCGCAGTGCAGTAACCCTTTCGGTGCGACTGCGTGATTTGCAACACTGAGCATTTTTCGTGATTGGCGGTGTACAAGCTCCTCTTTTTATTATATGCGCTTTAAATGTTCCGTATCCTTCTCAATATGCGCTTCTGCCAATTTGCTTGTCAAAAGCTTGCAATGTTGCAGTTGTGTCAGTATATAGGCTGGTAATCTCACCTGGTAAAACACCGATCTTGGAGTTCCGAAAATTTTTGACGAACACCATGGGGCGAGTGTCTGCACTATATGTTTAACTTTAATCCTTCCATTTCAACATGCGATTAGTGCCAAAAAATTTGCACGCATCGGTCGGATTTCAATAGCGTCGGCCAATTCCAGAAAAGAGTATTAATCTGTGCAAGACTTACGTGCTTCGTAGGATTAGTCAAGATAAGAAAATACCATTCTGCATCCCGTAGTCTCGTTGGTAACTTTTGAAACTGTCCTAATCAGGTGAGCCAAGCGTAAAAAGCGCATGCCATACCAGCCCTTTTGCCTTCTTCTTCACAATGATCGATGCTAATCGAAAATAACTGGCAACTAAGCGAGCGGCTGTTCCATTGACATTCTGCGAAATGCGCAAATATCTCTGCTGAGAAAACGATTAAGCCAGCAATCGTTGGATGGAGTCCTGGTAAACACGCGAAGGCGTCAGCCTTTGGTAGCTGAGATCAACTCGGCTAGTCGAAGGTTAATTCGCTTTGTATATAGGTCGTCAGACGGATGCATGCAAAAACTAACCTCCGCAATTATTTTGTCTTTGCAAATTTGCTTGGCAGGGACACATTTTAGCAACTTAGGAATATATGTTTGCACATGCTTGTCTTTCTTTCGGATAGATTCGTCTTGAGGACCATGGGAGAATCGGAATATCTTGATTACGAGCCTGTTTCTGAGATGGCGGAGTGAGCTCTTCACGGAGTACATATAAACATCAACAAGAGCAAAGACGACTGGGATTACCACGCTACATTAACAACATGCCACATGTTATTGATCAGCTGGGTGATATTCTCTATGCACATTTATACGCTATAAATAATTTACACGTAATATCAAAAACTCCTTAACGTTTAATAATACTTATTTGTAGCATATCACACGGGCAGCTTTGTCAAGCATAGTGGAGTAAACAGGGAATGAATGGAAGCTAAAATTGCTGAACTGCATACTGTACGTTTTCGAATTGTGCATAGCGTGGTAGCGATTTTGCTTTCGAGGTTTGCATAAGTATATGTAAGTGTTCAACACCTAGCAATTGAAGGTATTGCCGTGGAAGTTCAATATTCTGGAAAGAGTGGCGTGTTTGGTTCTTTGTGCTACTGATAAATTAGCACTAGCGTTACTTTAACTTGATTGAGTTGCAACATCGTGTAGTTCCTTACGATGCTTCTGTCTATTTTAAAGGAGTTTGAAAGTATTTTCTAATTTATGTGTTTTAGTAGCATTCACTTCTGCAGTCAGCCGATGAAGAAATTGCTAAAATTCCACTTCTACACTAGGGTCAATCTCTTCATGTATCAATCTTGACATCACCTTTTTTGGCAAGAGGCACTTTGACAAAACGTGCATCAGCCTAATTGGATTGTGCTTTCATAGGGCGTTCACCCTTAATTATATACATATCTGGAGCGTATTTTCCTTGCTTCCACTGAATATGCATTGTTACGCCATCATTTGAGTTTTTGTGTGCCTGCGTTTTTGCTCAATTCGCTACGGATCATTTCGTAGCGTCCATTGATCATTGGCGCATTCTAAAACCAATTTGTGAGGCAATCGAAATGCCTTCATTTCCGATTAGCACGTTTGCTTCTAGGTTCAACGGAATGATAGCAGCATGTGTGTTAAGCAGTTCATATAACCTTAGCTTCACGTGTACTCTTGAATTATACATTCCGACCTGCTGATGCTGATCTTACTTACGATCGTTTCCATAATCCTGCCAAACCACAGAGTTTTGTAATTTTATGACAACGATTTGCGATTTCAATTATAGTCCTTTGGAGTGATATTTCGAAAAAAATCTGCTACATTTGCTACGACCGGTGCAATTTTTATAGCCTCGAATTGTACATAGTTGAAGCCACTCAAATGCTGTGGCCTTTAGGTTCTGTACAGTACAGATTTAATTAAAGAATTTCAAGAAATCATAAGGCATGATAGAGATAATTTGTGTTCCTAACATCAACGCAGTATATCACTTCGTGAATACGCTGCTTACGCTCCAAGCAAACTTTTGTCGCTACAAAGTGTCTTTTAAACATATCTTTCATTAGCAGTTATAGTGGTGTTTCTTGGCTGAGTAAATGAGGTTTTGCCAGTTCTTGCAGGTTTCCACTTACAAGGATTTTATTGTGACATCTGGCGGCATTAAGTTTGTCTGTTTTCTTTGAAATTTTCAGCTGGACATCATGACATCCTAAACCATTATTCGGTTTAACATGTTAAACCCGAAAGGAGATGTAGACACTGCGCTGTGCAAGAAGCAACCCATGGCCAAATTTGCATACATTTTACAGCCGGTTGATTCTGCATTCCCGCTGGCCACATCACGAACAAATGCAGAATCAGTTCAGACGAGCTGATATGGTTGCAACAACAGTTGTATCATTGTATTTCTGTATCCGGCTCCTTCAAATACTGGATCATGTTCTAATGAGTGCACCAAGACTACTGTTAAATAAATTTCGATTTTCCAATAATGTCTGCCAAGTTACGTTTGCATTAGTCATGTGATTCGCTCTAAGAGCTCTTTTTATTTTCTTTTTGAGACGTGTGAAAGCGCGCCTGCTTCTTCCACTATTGCAGTGCTATTCAGTTTCCGCGCCATCGAAATCATTCT
Organism: Baylisascaris procyonis; assembly: GCA_037389465.1. NCBI lineage: Eukaryota > Metazoa > Nematoda > Chromadorea > Rhabditida > Ascarididae > Baylisascaris > Baylisascaris procyonis. Next base: position 31,628 of record JAZARR010000132.1, on the reverse strand, counting down.
TGCAATCAGCAGTGTTGCAACTTCTTTGGTATATTTTGGTGTATTCATGATTTATGGCAATCATGAGTATATTTTGGGGTGCATTAGTTGTGCACAAAAAAATATTGAGCCTTTTGCTACATCATCTTATTTTGCATCATCTTCTACGATGACGTTTTCCTATGGATCTCATTTTTTCCGTCTCTCCTCATAAGATATTTCTATATCCATTGTGGTCGTGTGTCCGCACTAAAGGCGCAGTTCGTTACGAATGGCTCAAAAATGATTTCGTCTGCGATGCGATGTCCCTATCTAAAGATGCTGTCGTTTGAACTTCTACCTATTTCTTCGGCTCCACTCCAAGCTAAGCAAAAATTTTCTATACGGGTCCGTCTATGACTCTACGCGCTACATCAACTGCTGTCCGCATTCTTCTTTTACAGCCTTTTCCCTTGTACACCCTGTCGAGTTTCATTCATATATCATCATTTTTTTTCCAAAGGAGAAGCAAATTTGTGCATCTCACCTATATACACTGTGCTTGTATTCGTTCAGCACCATATCATTTCTGCCGGCTTTGCCATCGCCCTTCTCTTGAATGCTTTAAAACGGGAAGTGCTAATATCTGAGACTATGAATCAACACGTCTTCTTCGAATGCAGTAAACATTTGAATGTTGCAGCCACCTTATGACAGTGGCCGTCTCATAAATTTCCTCTTTTCTATGCACCATGTCTACGCTTTTTCATCAACAGAAACCACTGCTCACCCATCTGAAGAAAGCTCTGATACATTAAGAGCGATGGAAGAAAGCTTTTTATGAGAATTTTGTTTCTATACAACGTAATGGTGCTGAAGCTCTTTGACACCAATACTGAAGGCTTTGATATTTTGGTTGATATCTTTCTAGGCTTTTATCCTAAATTGGTTTGATCTGTTCATGAGGAAATGAAAGCAGCTTTTAGAATATTCTTGTAGATGGTAAATGCTGTTCGTTTTTTCTCACTTGATAGAGCTCAGTGGGTTTCGTAATGTGAATTTTTATTTCCACTTTAGTTCAACGCATTATGATTGCTCATTTCGGCAGAACAATGCAGTTTTTGTTTCATATTGCAGCATTTAATCGTTGCTTAACCAGCGCTATTGTTTCATAGAAAAAATCCAACAATTCGTTTATTGATTTCCCCTCTGTGAGGATTTTTTCGTCTCCGAGACAAACTTAGTTGAAATAGTTGTGCACTGGAGCATCAAGTGCACGCCATAGATATTCTTCACGTGATGGGTTGAGTAGTGATTAAGAACGCTTCGTCATTGCTCCGAGTTGGCTATACTAGTTCGAGAGAGTTGTGACGGATGAGCTATAGTATAACGAAGCAGTTTGCCGATAGTGGGAGGGAATGGTGTCAGCTGCTGCTTCAACCCGCATTGAGTGTACAATCTCACATCTTCGCATAGCCACATTTACATCATCGCAATTTGCACGTCGCTTTTCAATAGAATTCTTTAAATAAATATTTCATTGAAAGCAAATAAAAGACCTCTTCTCATTCCCAACGTTTATGTTATGAATAAACTAACCCAATTAAGCTAAATGGGGAATCCAATTAAGCTACGTTTTGCTAATCGTTATGGGAAACTCGATCTCATAAGTAATGAAGTTGCAGATGAATGGTCTCGTAGAAACCCAACTTGTTTCCACTGCTTTGAGATGCAAACACACAGTGACTTCTCATCGTGGCCTGGCAAAGGGTACATGGCGTCTACTGATTGGAAAGTAGCTTACAACGAATGAGCATCGTAACACTCATTTGGCCTTACATGAGAGATATCTGAAAATACATTTTTCAACTGCGATCGATTTTTTATTTAATTTTAGTTAGTGCCACTTCCTCCATTCCACTTTCTTGCCAACGGCTATTTTTCATTTTTCGATGTTTTTGATAAGAAACATGGACACACTAATCACATAGGCTTTTCCATTTAACAGTTATGTGCACGATTGGAAAATTTCGCCGATTGTGTCACAAAAATGGGAACCTTCTGTAGATTTTTATCAAATATAGTGAAAGTACTTGTGTGCATGCTTTAGTAGTTAATGGCATTTTTCCAAACAAGTGACCTCGTGATGGGGATTGCGAAGGCGCATAATTTGTTAACTCCTTTGAGATGCTTTTTTACTCGCTCATATTATCAATCAAACAAACAGCCGAACTTCGCCCACTTTTCTGATATTGTTTATGAACCTCAAGTCCAAATTCTCGGACGGGACAAGGCTTCAACTTCCCATGAAAGGGAGCGAAATTCGAGAGAGGTTGTGAGCACCTTGTGGCTAGATGAGGAGCTAATTTCTGTGGAAACAGAATTTAAAAAGAATTGGCGGTAACGCGCCCTCGAAAAGGGAACGTATATGAGGGAATGCTGAACTTGGGACAGAATAACGGAAGAGGTGGTGGGTGGGGTTGTAGGGATGATGCCTTCAGTGTTAGAGAAAGTTTGTTTGAAAGGAATAGGGGGCGAATTCGAATGTTTTTCTGCATCAGACTTTTCTACTGTTCTTCTCCCTTGAAGTATTCTTTCTTTTGGCCTTGTACTAGCAGAATAACAGTTGATTTCGATAGTATTGTCTAGATGTGAATAAACAAAAAGAGCATATCGTGAGAAGTAGTGGATTTGTTGCGATTTGAGAACATTATGTGAAACTTTTTTTTTTAATGTTTTGACTGCAATGTTTTCGGCACAGTTGAATGTGAGGCACTCAATATTCTTTTATTGATTATTGCTGCTTATGCTTTCATTTTCTCCGTTTATTGTTTCAGAGGAATCCTTAGTAGAATTCTGTGCAATGTTTGCATAATATAGGATCAAATATCCAGATGTCTCTTCCCTATTGCGCTGCTGGAAATGGCTTCATTGTCCTCAGCATTCTTTCCAATGCTTACGTGAAGCTGCTTCTGAGTGAGGAGGAACTATTTGCAGTGTAATCATCGATTAGGTGAACGCTGTTATTAGGTGGATGAAGGATGAAGGTGTGGAAAAGGTAAGGACTGTAGATGAGGAAATTGCAGGAATTGTTCTGATGTATCGAAGTGGGACGAGAATTCGGGATATGATATCGAAAAAATTGTTCTGAAATTGCACTAAATAATTATCCTCCACAAAATCTGCGTATTTCACCAGTCAAGAAGCACAGAGTTAATAAAGTGCTCACAGTTACTGCTAAGGTATGAAGATGCTCTACTAAGCTTTATCATGCTCTTCTTTTTAAAAAGTTGCAGTTCTAATTCTGGGCAACCGCCGTTGTCATCATTATTTAATTAATTGTGAATGGTTTCGCAACGAAAGGAATGTTTTAGGCTTCGCTTAACAAACCGAACCTAAATATTTTAAGGAGTATCCTAAACTCATTCCTAAATGAAGCTTCCTTTTTTCCTCTTCGGTTGAGAATTTGTATCTCTTCGTTTTACTCGAAGATGCCGCTTCTTTCATTTTCAGTGACCCTTTAATATATTCCAATGACTTTCACAACTACAGCACGATCGACTTGAAATTTTCTTGTTGTTTCGCTTACAGCAAACCTCTTTTGCAATACTGGGCATCTTATTGAGATCTCTTTCGCCTGACCTCACCTGGCGTTTTTTTCGGAAATGGACAATTTTCGAAGCCCTCTGAATGAAATCCGCTTATTTATTGTCATTAGGCAATTATGTAGAGTTATGTAAGTCTCAGTTACAATAAAAACCATCCAAAATATTCCCCATCTGCAGAAGGTTTTAAGACCATTTCACTGTTAATTCCAACATCTCATAAGGCTGAAAAGAAGCTCTGCTGTGCTGTGCTGTTTCATCAATAAAATGTCCTCTTTTCTCTTCCTCGATTCTCTCTGTGGAGATACCAGCTGCTTATAGAAGTCGGATTTACGATGGTTTTGGCGCACTTCATAACTCCTATTACATTTACCATGCCATATTTTCGAATATGAGAGGAAAAAATATTAGTCAATATTAAAGGAGACTTGAACAAGTCGTCGGTTGCGTTTATCCTAACAGATATGAACGTCATGATCACTGCCCCTTCTTTTTTTGCTTCAGAAATTTTAATGTGTTACATTGAAATGTGTTCAGAAATTTGCATCAAATTAGTTAATTGAGGTTGATAAGCGCTATAAGCACAAATTGTATTGAATATTCTATTGCTTCATCGATCATCAGCAGTTGTCCACACCACACTTATCAAAGGATTGCGGCTTTATGTAACAGTCATACATAATGTTGCATATTTGTGCTATAATCCATAAGCTAGAGCCGCATACTTATCCCTCATCGAATATTAGTGATTAGTAAATGCTACATTAGTAAATCCTTCTTACCTCTATAAGGAAGGATCGTAATGAGGATATGATCGGATGAGATAAACGACAGTTCTCTTTAGTTGACATTGTTGATAGTGGAAAAATTCTATTGATGATCTACGAAATCATTCGCTACACACTGACATTCCCTTCCTTTGCGTGCTCAAAGCGTTTCTCATTGCTCTCATTGTGTAATATTGCCCCTTGTGTTACGTTGGCATACCTGTGTAGTAAGCTATCTGCCTTTGCATTTCGCCACACTTGTTTATAAATTTTTTTTTTTGCTGCTCTGAAGTCACATGTGCGTTAATTCCACCTCTTCAATAGGTCACTTCACTTCAAAAAGTAGTTGCGCCAGTCTTGTCGGCTTATTTATCCGCGGAAATGGTTTCTGAAGTCATGAAAATTTTTGGACGCTAATTCCGCGACATTTTCATAAAGGCTGAGATATCATCAGCAGCCATCCGTTTGGATGACCTTTCGCATTTTATGGCCATATTAGCTGGACTTTGAACATTATTTTTTCGCAGATAGGGTCATAAAATATCAGCTATGAGTGTTGATCATGAATATTGAAAATTCTTGTTTGTATTTATTATGTGTATTCAACTGAAATCACTTCACAGTAGTGGCCACCTCTAGAATCCATTTTTTCATTATGCCTTTCCACATTTCGACCTACAAACTTTCTTGATCTCTATATCGTGAATGACTGCTGAGGGTGGAAAAATCTCTAACCTCAATGTTTGTGGATGAGCCGAAATAATTTCATTGTGGTTTCTGAAATGTGAACCTAATGAAGCCGAAAATCCTAACAGCTGACCAGCGGACTAATACCGCAGAGGTGACTGACATAAAGAAGTGGGTACCTGGACTCTTCTCTTGTGGGTTCCTATAACGGATTGCGTCCCGCTTTTTATGACAGTCGCACACCGTCGCCAAAATTGAAGGCATCAAAAAATTCCACATGCGTTTAACTACAGTCAGTTTTTGCTCTTGCATTGATCAGCTCATCCATGACGTTTAATTAACCTGTAGAACATCGCACGACATACATCGGTGTTAGTCGCCGAATGGAGTTTAAAATGTTTGGCATGTGTTGTTGTGACTGCGATAGTGTTCGGGTTCAGTAACTTTCTAATCGAATTGCTCGTCTTTTGAAAGATGAAGTTTTGAAATCATTAAATTTCGTTTTCAATGCATGTTCCCGTCATCAATGAAGTCTCCTTTCTTTAAGAAGCGCGTTCATGGAACCTTATTACTCTTTTGCCGACATTTTTGTCGAATCAGTCAAACCATAAATTTCAGGCGATCGGTGGGTGTAATGTGGAACAGAGTGTTTATTAGGATATGGCAACATTGAGCCTACCATGGCTGAGTCAGGATAAGTAAGGACAAAGGAAGACGCTGTATTCTTATTTGAGGTAGAAGAGAAGATAGTCGGATGAATGAAGAAGCTGTTGATGGAGTTTTGCAGTGGGTTGGAGCCCTTAGTTCCTAGAGGGGTGGGGGAGGGACAAAGAAGCGGCACCATGAGAGCGTTTATAGGCTCCGATCGAGACGAGATATTTGTACTGAAAATCGCGGCAATTTTGGCAAGCCAAGCAAATATATTCAGATATTTTAAGTGCATTGGGTGCAGAAATGTTCTTTTAATAGATGCTTCAGGGATTCCATTCTTTGCAGCTCTAGAGGTGAAACTTTCAGCTGGAAATGGATTCTTATTCAGAGAAGGATTTGAACAGTTTGCAGGTTTATTGCTGCCATTTTACTTCTCGGGTAGAACGTATTTCAATACTCTTAATGTGCCTAATGTGTATCAGCCCAAATGGCATTAGTGCCATGTGAAACTGTCTGCACAGGTCGGTGGATTTGGAATGATGCGTGTTGTTTGGAGTATCCGATGAGATTCGAAATGTGATAAAATTTAAAAGCCCTTAACATTGAAAGAATACGAAATTTTAAAGGTGAAGTTGTACAAAGCGGTATCCAGCAGACCAAATGTAAACTCGTTCTTTTTGAAAACACCGATTACGCTTATCGGAAGAACAGTGATTAAATCTGAAATTTTTTATCACCTTTGTGCACGTAAATAAACTTGGCCTCTTCCACCGCTTACCACACAGAATACGGAATATTTGGCAGTTGTGAGAGTTCAATGAACAATTGGTCAAGTTTCTCAAGCGAGATTTAGTGAATAGTTGGAAAATGCGTCATGCACATACGCATTGAATGCTTCGAGTGCTTTTGTATGCGATGTTCCTTCTGCCTAGCGTAATCGGCTTCGCCATGGCGAAGATGAAGGGGTTTGCCATGCGAACTATGAGAACTGTATTTACCGTCTTGCTGTCTGTCGGCTTATTCTGTATAAGCCTCCGTTAAGTTTTGATTAAGCATGGCAGACTGTTCTGTTCTTCACTATAATCTTTTTCGAGAAGGCGAAATATATAGACGATTAAGCTCATATTAGGCAGTTGCTTCTGCACTTTTCACCGCAATACAGCGAAGACTTATACTGAAGATAGTATTCAAATAAACGCTATTTACTTTACGAAATTTGCATAGGAGAATGTTTTATTCAGATACAACGGTGTTGGAGACGAATGACTCATTCTGTGACCGTTGCCATTAATTTTGCAACTAATTTAATTTTTCAGGGTGGGTGTCCATATTTGTGTACATTTTATGCATTTATTTATTTTCCGTTAAGGTGAGTGTTGACGACATCTGCCCTCAGAATTGATTTATGTGGCGTAGATTGAAGAAAGTGGCACATAACTTCGAAACGGTTCCCGATCAACGTGACAGCATAGATATTGTACATTTTCGAAAAATGTAGTGATGTTCTAATAGTGCTTGCTCAGCGACCGAAAGATACAATGCTCGACAGGCGCATTGAAAACACGATGGTCACTCACCGATGTTAATTCTTACGTTTCAAAGTTCATCGATAATCGTTTGGAAGTCGATTGCCACCGATTTTCTCAGCCAATTTCTTCGTTCTCCGCTGAACTTTCTACCGAAATTTCCCAGCCGAAATTAATTTAAGATCATCGCCACAGTATTCAAATTTTTATTTCCTTTGTATATTAAATTGCAAGGGTGATAAAATTATATAATCAAACGGAACGTTGTACTGAATTTGCCGGAAATATGTCTTCTGCTAAAAAATTTCGTCGCGTGTAATGTTTCACTGCTCATAATATGTTTAGAATTGTCGTGGTTAGATGAACGCCGAAGAAAGCTATTAACGCTCGCTGGTGATTTCCTAGCTTACCACAGCACCGATTTTGAGACTACATAAATCACCGGCAAATCCGATTAGCTTTAAATTATCTCTTCTTGCACAGATTAATGGCAACATTTTGCAACACTCGGAAGTATGGTAAGTGCAGCAACATTTTCTAGATCGTCCTCATACTTGACGACTTTTTTGGATCTCTTAGCATGTAAGTTCAGTTCCAAATTTTATTTTACTTCCTATAGCCGGATTTTCAAGGTTCCATCCAAAGTGAAAATTGATTGTGGGCATAGCTCATGATTGCTTCGCATGCCGCTTATTTCCCGTTCGAAAGCGCTTAATGTCGTTGTGAATGAAAAAGAATAATGCGATTCGAGGGAGAATTTGAAATTGAACTAAAATGCTGCTGAGATGAGCTAAGCTTACCTTTAGTGAGGGTAATGAAGTGTAACTTAATAGGATACGTCGTTTCCCGGCCCTTCACTTGCTGCAGTGACAACTTTGACTATTCCTGCTGCCTAACAGCATTTCACACCTACCCGACGTCTGCGTTGTTGATATGTCTGAAGAAGACTACGGTTAAGATGCAAAACATCTCTCGACATAGTGCCTCATTGCAGAACTGTTTTTGCATAGTTGCAACTACGGTTTTCTTCTAAAGTATGGTTGTCGTTATCATAACTAGAAATGAAGACCATCGCGAAATCCCTAGTGCATAGTTATGCGCGTAGATAGACTTCTTCACATTTTCAACATGCCGTTCCAATTTATTTGAAGGATATCTCGTCTTCGAAATACCCTCCCCCTCCCCAAAACTGTGCTATTAGTTATCTATGTTTCTAAGACAATGAACTTCAATGTCAAAATCCATATTGCTCTCCGTTTCCTCAGCATCATTTGCTCTTCTTATCAATCCAGCTTCCCGCCACAACGCTTAACTGAGATTCAATTGGCTGTCTACTTATCAGACATCCACTCTCTTCTGAATGCTCAAACTGCTCGGTAAGGAATGAATGAGTCGTTACTGATATTGTAAACCTTTCCTCATAGATCCTAAGCAGTACATCATTACGAATGATTGCACCTCCGGGAGCGTTGGATTCATATCCGTCGTTCCACGAGGCACGGCATTTATGCCCTTACTACTTCTAATAGTGTGCCATATTAGCGTAACGGTAGGTAAATTACTTGCAGATGGCATGAAGTTGTATTCATATGATGGAAACAGGGCACTGTCACGGCGTTTACTTTTTCATGACCATGTTAGTAAATCGTTGGACGCTCATCTTAATCTTCGATTGTTCACTTTTGTTTGCACAATCCGCAAATGGATCGTTTCGTTGATGACACAAAATAGCTGCGATTGACATTATTCGTGACTTCAGTGATATAATTTCTGATGGCTCTTTCCTTTGGCCTCACGGAAGATCCATTGTTTCTCGGGCTTCGTGTTTATCCAGTACTTTCCGCACATTAACACTGAGTATGTTGCCTGTGTTTCATCGTATACGGGATCATAGAAAACCGTTCTCTTGTATCTTGTACTTCTACTGTTCGAGAGGTTAGCTAGGCGGAAATTTTATAAATTTCATTCACGAAGCGAAAGATTCTTCGTTACGTCATCTTGCAGTATTGTTACAAGAATTGATGCACTGCTTTTACAATATAAGCCTCACTATTGCATTGATTTGAGCGCAATCTGGCTATTGTTTATGAATTGCAGAGTGCTGTCTTCGAAGCAAATCTTTCACCTCTGTTATTCGAAGTTGATAGTAGAATGTGTCGTCACTCACTTCGAATGAAATGTCCCTTCCTTCATTGTCTACTAGAATGCTATGACTTTTATGTTTCTAAGTGCGTAGCGTCTAGAATAAAGTGCCAATTGATGTTCTCCGAGCCCCTTCCTCGTTGCTTCCAAACTTGCTCCGCTGTTAATCCTATGCACCCTTTTGATAGCAGCATCTGGAGCTTACTAATTTAACCACATTTATGCCCATGGCCATCATCACACTGTTTGCAATAAAACAAATGCATTCAATGCCTTTAATTCACTTCTTTCATAAAAGTTGCTTCAATTATAAGTGTCATGACTCTTTATAACGGGAAGTGTGCGGGGAAATTTCTGAAGAATTTTTCCATCATTGTGGTCTAAATTAATGAAAACTTTTTGACAGACTCGCAAAATTTCTCACAACTTCTCTTAAATTCGTTTCGGGTCTTTTTCGCATCTACATTGCTCAGAGATGGAGATAGCAAAAAAATTGATAGAAGTGATGCTAACTGGAAATAACTGAATAATAGAAATAACAAAAACAGTTGTTGTACTATGTGGTTGCCTTAAAGACTTTTCTTCAGCCGTGATCCGTTTTGCAACCCTCGATTATTGAAAAACGACCTTTCTGAACCCGACTATTCATAAATGGGCGCGAACCTCTTCACAGAATCCATGATAGCGTGATCGTTTAGAGAGGCAACGTTTCATAGAAACACTGCAATCTTCAAAATTGCTTGCTCGCTTCCTTTGCGTTGTCTCGTGAAGCGGGCTGTGGATTGCTTTGCATTGAGCCGACCAAATCTGCACTTTTACGGCCTCTGTTTCATAAATTCAAAGTTTCGAACTATTCAACATTCTTAAACGAAAGCATGAAATTTGAACTAAAGAGCGGGGGCAGGGGGAGATGGGCAGAAAGGAAAGGAGAGAAGAACGAGTTGATGGTTTCCAGAATGAGATTTTCGCTCGATGAAAGCTTTCTTCGACGAGTGCTTCAAACCAAAACAAGGAATAACTGCTTTTTGTGCATTGGATAACAAAGCAAATCTGACATAGGATTAATGTTTAATTTTCAGAAGTGGTTCTCAAGCGGGGCTCCGCAGTCGGCCCGACTTCTGGCTGAGCTGTCTCGATATCCTTTCGGTGTTCCTCACTCCATGTCGAGAAGCATATTCGTCTACTGGTTTCTGTGTGTATTTGCATCGATACACGCATCGATGCACTCCATTTATTCCGATGATATCTGACAACTGTACACTGCTTTCTTAGCAGAGATTTCTGCTGAATTTGCTTATTGCGGTGTATATTGTGTGCAATCGGTTTCTAGTTGCTAGCTATGTCGACGGCAATCTATCATCGACGATGGGGCAAGAGCGGTGCTAGTGGGCCCACATCAGCGCGCTCCATTACTTCTACCGTTGAGCCGCATTCATACGGTACGGGGTAAGTATATTCAATGGAATTGCTTCATGGGCATGTGGGTTATTAGCCAGTGTTCAAAAACAATCAGCGCGCTTAATTCTTTAAATCTTCTCTCAACTTCGACATCATCAAATTCTTTTAGGTGCAAATGCTCGGGCTCAGTAGCCACGGAAATAGAGGCATACATACCGATGGAATTTTTATTTAATTTCATCAGCAAATGTTTACCACTTCTGTGTTTCAACCCCCGCCTCTCCCCTCCCTCCTCAAAAAAAGACCAAATGCGAAGGTGATCGCTTTTGCGTTCAACTCTTTTGACTAATTATTTTCGTAATCCATCAAAAAGTGATAAAACATGCACAAGTATGTCTTAACACAACGCATCAAGAGAGTAGCAGCCATTTGCACAAATCCACGAATAATTCACTTGTCGCCATCCGATCCATGCAAAATTTTTCCAACATCTGAGTATTATAGTCTCAGCCTTTCGAAAAGTCGATAGATTAGTGTGGAAAATAGTTCAGGTGATCACCTACGATGTGAGTAATTATCATATGTCTAATCTGTAGCATTGTTTGCTCCAATAGGCCAACAGGCAAACATGGATACATAGAAACGTAGGTATGACGTCACTATATTGTGCATTACGAATGCAAACTTTCAGAAACACCCATAAACTCTTCAGATATGTGTAGCGTATTTTTATACATGGAATTTCACGAGCCAGGAGCATTAGCTAAAACTGAATTTTCTGCCTAACCTGTGATTATTTTGAGAGTTCATGGGCTGCATTCAGTACAGACCGTTCATTTTTTATATGGCCTCTGAAATATCAGCTAAAAAGCTGCAAGAAAATGCTCGCAGCTGTTTTTGAGACAAAATAGCCCTTGTTCCTTTTGTTCTTCAGGGGATTTTTCACGTTCACTTGCGGTAAATCTTTCAGATCGTCTATCTTCATCAAAAAGTTGGAACACTTATTTTCGGCATTCAGCGAACGCTGTTTCGAAAGTGTCTGGATCCGGACAAACTTCATTCTAATTTCCAGTAATGGACGTACTTCTTGTTTATTATTTTAAGAAGGGACACTTCAAGTTCCCACCTTTAACGAGTTTAAGGGACAGAATTTGAGTGTGATGAATTGGCACTTGATTGCACTCGAATGTTTACGTCTTCTCAGCAGTAGCTCAAAGAAGTCAATAAGAGCACATAAAACACCAAGGGAATAATTTTATTTATAAAGTTCATCTGATTGTTTATGTTGATGTCTTTGAAAGTTTGGCAATATAATGGAAGTAATAGAAGTTGTTTTCTTTTGCTGCAATGTTCGTGGGTGTTTGAGTCATGCTTTTGACCGAATTCTTTCTAAGAATCCCAAAAATGGAAGGTAAAGGATTTTGATTTAGATTAATTGGCATGCAATAATTGAGAAAACATGAAATTCATGCTAAAATACGTTCATCATTAAAATAAGAATTATAGAATAAGCTGTAGCATTTTATTAGAACGTTGAGATTTCGTTATTTTCTTGGTGAAAGGAAGCAGCTGAGAGCACATGTACCGCAAAACTTCGGTTTTTGCTTACGCTTATAAATAAAGGTTCATAGATCTATATTATGCCCCCTTCTCCCCTTCTCTTCTCCATCCCGTCCCTCTTTGTTGTGTTAATCTCGATGTAGAAGCTGATAAAGAAGTTGACCGTGATTAACGATTATACTAGCAGGTCGTCAACTTCAACAGCCGCTTAGTGGGATGGGAACATTCTTTCAAAGCATAAAAAAGAAATAAAGAATTGTCACTGGTTTTCTTATTTGTAAGTAAAGTGAATGTGCCACTGACATGATCGTTGCAGCACTTCACATTTGTTTCACATAATGCGCCTGAAGTTCAATTTCATAAAATTCTTTGGTTGCAAGCTAGAGGTTTCGTTTCTTTTCGGAATCGTTTGTAAAGTCCTATATCGTAAAATCTTCGTTATAAACTCCGAGATTCGCAGATATTGATCTTCTTAGGGACGGCATATAAGGATGTGAAGTGGAGGTTGCAATTTGGTAACTGGAGACGACTTATTTTCCTATATCTTCCAAGTTTTATATCAGACGGTAATCCGATTATCTAGACGAAAGAAAGCATTAAAATCATCAGCAAAGAAGTTTGCCAAGGGCATATCATAGCAGCTGACTTATAAGTCTCTCCATTCTACCTAATCATGTTTAGATATGCTTGCGTAATCATATTTTGAAAAGCTATAGTCAATGATTAAGTGGAGGCCTTGTCAAAACCATCAGTTGCTTTTAATCAATAACTGATTATTAGAGTGTATTTTTGTCATATGGATTCTGTGGATTATGGACTATGATAGTTTAATCATAACCAACAATGGATAAGATTAAATAAATCGTTGATATCAAAGAGATGCACTCACACTTTCGGTGAATAGAGTTAGCATATGACAAGCTAAAAGAGCCGATGCGATGGATGTTCGTGACGTGTGAATTGGTTTTTTTTCACTGTGCTCAGCAGAGGTAGATGAGATAGAGATGTGCTGCTGGTGGTGAAATGAAGAGTAAAAATTGTGCGTTTGTTAGTTGGAATTCGGTGCGTTGGAACAAACCGCTCGGAGATCGCGGCCACGCAAGCCGACTAGCCATGGCACTCGACTCAGCCCAGAAGTCATCATTCCCCGGTGCGTTCTCCACATCGACCACATCGCGCTTCGGCTCACAGCCGCCATCGAGGCGCTTTACCGACACCGGGTAAGCCTACTTCTATCATCAACTACGACACAAAAAAAGTTCTTTTTTTCCCGAATTGTTTTCAAAGAAGCGCTCAAATATCATCATTCAAATTGCCTATAAATTTTGGCAATAATTTATTTTTTGAATCACTTATGGATTTTTTATAAAGTATTATTGAACCATTCCCCCGAACAAATTTCGCCGTAGCATCTTAATTTATCCGGTCTGCGGCAGTTTAGGGAACTTAGTACATTAACTGGAATTCTCAGTAAAACACTAAAATCGGGAATCCCATAGCTACCGTGTTTGTTTCGCTTGTCTTCAATTAATGGCCAATATTTAATGTGATTAAAGGGCTGTGTAATGTAAGTAAAGTGAACGCGTGATTAAGGAAGCCAGAGAGCTGTGCAAACAAACTCATTGCACACCGCCTGTTGCTTTGACTGATTATCGTCGTTGAGACTAGCCAACAGTTTGCTGTTTTTTTACCCCATAGTCTCACCTATCTATCCTGTTCTTTCACTCCTTCCTATTCCTAACTGCTCTCGCTGAACTCTAGAAAACAGCATACTTCTTGTGACATGATTCAATTACTCCTTATAGTGTCTCCACTCTGGCTACCTAATCATGCATGAACGCAACAATAGGGACAACGACCTGGGGCGTTTACTGCCAGCATATAGGATTTTCAGTAAGACTAAGGAATTGAGAGGGAAGAAAAGTTTTCTGGAGTTTCGGTTCTAAAAATGAAAAAACATGCATGGGATCACCGCATCATGAACCTTACAGCCCACGAAAAGGTGCGATCAGAGAAGCGAACAGTACGAAGAACATTTTGGCGTAGATGACTACGCTTTCTGCCACGTAAATACATCATTCGAAATCAACCAGAATAGAAAGTGAACGGTAGCAACTTCGGATCACTGAAAACGTTAAAGGAAACAAGTTTGTGGAAATGGTAAAGCAACACCATAGAAGGTGACGCTGATGAGTATCGCTAACGAAGGAAAGATGAAACTAGAGGCACTGATAAAGGCAGGAGTCCACCTGCAAAAGCACCCGCCAGAAGTAATATAACCCTCCACCCACAGCTATCTTTTCTGCAATTTGTGCGCGCTGCCAAGAAGGCGTTGTTTGTGGTCATTCGCAGAATAGCAAATTCTGTGCAATGAATGGGCCTTCACTTTATTATAGAGGTGTCGGATCATCAGTTCTCGAAAGAACATCTCGTTTCGGCGGTTCCACGCTGTCAGCTTCAAGAGATACCCTTGGTTCCTACAGATCTCCCAGTCAGCGAGCGTCATGGACATCTGAATCGTGTAAGAAAATTTCAAATTTGACCTCGATGTTACTTGTTAACCAGCATGTCTGACGTTTTCATGCGTCCTCGCAGATTTGCTAATGCAAACTGCTCTATAGTGAGATCATATCTATCCTTGAATGTGCATGTGCTTTGTCTACCTGGCCCGTAGCTTCAGTTGTAGAATCGTTTGCTCTCGAGTTGCAACATTTTATTAGTATCAATTAGCTTTAGGCTGACGTTTTCCATCAGCCTTTACGCTCATCCTTAAGCTATAAAATGAACCATAGACAAAAAATGCTGCTGCGTCCGGATAAGCACTTCACAGCCGGTTGGGTTATATTTTGCAAGTGACCTTGTCTGACAAGTGGACAGGCGCACCAGATGAGCTGACCAGATAAACGTTTTTTCGTTGCATGTCTATGACAAACAAGCATAGTAAGTTGGCTGCAAATAGCAAAGCGAGCAGTATAATGCCCTGTTATTTTGACTGATCTTATCGCTCATAAAAATTCGCAAACAATTTTTTCTGTTTGACCACTCAGTGAAGTTGGGCTGGGTCTGATTAGTTACAATTACTGAAATCTTGAAATGCCCGTAACTCTTTTCGACGTTAATGGATGGAGTTGAAAGTCATAAAAATTCCTCCAAATGCTTACATTGTACCCATCAAAGTACGAAACGTTGGCTTCAGGGATACTTGAGTTGACGCTGTCAGTGGTGAAACGCGTACATATGTGCACACATATATACAATAAAAGATCCGTGCACAAATAAAGGGTCACAAACACAACGTTGCCACACACAGTGTGCTTGCAAATGCAAATATGCAAAAGTGTATCGCTTACAGAAAGTTTGCATGGTCGGCCGTTTCTGCTAGAATTATGAATCCATTACAGCATGTATTTCACTTGTTGATAATTAATGAAAGTTGATGGGGTGTTGGCGATAAATCCAACAAGGCATATAATTCATCGCTCCTCTCTCTTGTCTTCCCACTCATTTTGCCTTATTAAGCTGTAAATTCTGGCATAATGAAATCCTACTGCACATTTGCAGCATCGTGATATGAGTATAGTAGTGCTTTATTAGGGATTTTATATAGGATTTGGTTGATGACGCAGGCGGAGTGCACAAGTAGTTAGAATTGACAACGCAAAGGTCATTTTGGAGAAGTTTGCCAAGAGCGTCCCATTGATTGTAATGGCTTTACAATCCTCCAACGAGTGCGCTTACCACCTTCCTGACAGATCGAACCTTTATTGCCACCTCTGCCCATCTCGCAACAATTATTCATGGGGATTCACTGCCTATCGCTATGTTTTCCGCGCAGTTCGTTAAAAACATCTTCGATAGCATATCTCTAAACTGCTAAGAGTCTTTCCTTGTTTAATCTCTTTTATTTGCCAACGTGAACATGACGACCAAAAATACTCGGACATTATGTGTACGCGAATTTCATGAACTCCAGTATAACATCTGCACACTGAAGATGCTTCGGCTTTCAGAGTGAGCGTACGAAGGTCAATGTATTTTACTGGTTTTCATCCACACTTTTCGACAATTTCTAAAATTGCTTCGAGTGATATGAACTGCAAAATGTTGCTCACTTCAAAATGATGAGCGGCATCTCTATGTTAAGAAGTAAGATTTTTCTTTGTAATGGTATGGTTATTTCCTATATATATATATATATATATATATATATATATATATATATATATATATATATATATATATATATATATATATATATATATCACATATATCAGCTGAACATACGTTGAGTGCGTAAGGTTTTCAGCGTCTCAGAGATCGTCGCTGGTTAACAGTTATTTATCTTCTCGAAACACAGCAAAGGAGAGCTCAGCTGGATCTAGTCGGGGAGACTTGTATAACTCGTCGAGATACTCTTCACTGGAGAAAGGTAGGAATTGTCATAAACATCGTCCTTGTAAGTCTCCTACCATTTTGCTCACAGAATACGTCGGAACTTAGCGAAAAAAATGTGTTGCTTTGCGATGTATGTTCCAGGTCTGTTTACTAAGGCAATACGAGCGCTGTATAGGGACCGCAACCTTGTGATTTCGCCCTCTGAGGTGAGCAGTAATTCGCAATCAGGCAGTTCCCTGAGGCCACAGATAGTCGCACTTTTTGAGCGAGCATGCGGAAAGTAGAAGTTGTGGATGACAGATTTTATTAGGCATCGTGTGGTACAGGGTGTTATCAGGTATGATATAATTTTTTTTTTTTTGCTTCTTCATGGGAATGGTAACCGTTCGCCTCCGCAGAGACATGCTGCACCGCAGTAAGTAGTACCTTGAATTCAGGTCGTTCGACAGCTGTTCCCTCACGGCCAGCGTACGAGTCACCGTATTCTAGACGGACGGCACTTTCTCCCGCGCCGTCGGCAGTGCACGAGCGTTCAGCTCGTTCTCCTTCCACATCAAGGCTTTCTGCTAGGTAAGACAATCAGCTGGATTTGTTTTACGCGTTGTTGCATCCGCCTAGACGGATGCTTCCTTTAGTCGTAAGGCATATCGATTTTTTTCCGCTTGTATCATCGCTTTCTTATGAGCTGTTGATGCTGACCTGAGACGTTGAATGATGAAACATGATATTGGTATCAGAAAGAAAAAAAGACGTGAAGAACGGTTTAGTGCTTCAGGTTAAGCTCGTAGAGGAATTATTTACCTCACATGAAATTTGAGCTTGCTGTCCCCGTCTCAGAATACCGTTGAACAATTCTACAGTATCCACAGAGGCACTACAAATCTCTCAATCGCCGTGGCATTGCATCTTTACAGTAACGATAAACACATTCAGACGACATTCTGCCTAATTGTTTGCCTACATTCTTTTGATTCACATATTTTTCGCAGTTTTTATTTTATTTCTTATACTGCGAGGCAGAAGGATGTGAGAAAACATATATAAATCATGTGAACATGAACAAGACAATAAATAACATATGAGGCGAGGGAAATAACAACAAAGGATAATGTGAAATATCGGCAAAACCTATAAAGATTATTTCATTCGATAATATAAACGAAAAAGTAGAATTCTGAGATCTCCTTTGGTTGTCGGTTTATTACTGGGTCTATCGCATTCGATCGGTTGATTTTTTTTTCTTGAAAGTAATTTCACACATCTCCATCAGTATCACTGTGGTCAAAAACAATGAATAGATGCACAGATAAAAAAACTATATTTTTGGTCGATGCCATATGCGTCACTATAAGCTTCAGTTGTTTTCCATCCCTTCTTATATGGCATATAGAGTTCAAGAGATTAAGACATCCTTCGAGAGTGATTCTAATAACATTAACGTTTTTTTTTTAATTCTTCATAATTGAATTTACTTTTAGCATATGATCTCCAAAGTTTCAGTCACATGAGAAAATACTTAGATATATGAAATAGTTGTTGCTGAATAGACTCGTGAAGCAAGAAGTAAACATTTGTGAACCTATAGATGGTGAACAGGTGACGGTGTAAATATAGACTGTTCTGAACCTAACTTTTAGGTAGTCGTTGCCGCGAAAGTGCTGTAAACTCTTTCGGATCTTCTTTTGAGGAAGCATTTTCGGTTGCTTTGAATCATGACATTTCTGAAGTAACTCCTGCTGGAAAGAGAAAAAACGACTTTTATGATAGCTGTTTTCGTATTCAAACGTTACGGTTGCGAGTTAAGAAAGGGCTTGCTGGCTATTTGGCATCGCCGAATATTGCACCAGACGAAAACACAGCCATTCCAAATTGAACATAGGCAGAATGATATGCGATGAGGATGGTAATAAAAAAAATGCCTGTAGTTACAGCCGTGAGGCGCTATTAAATCAACGTGGTATATCCGATATCGGAAATTTATCGAAAATACATCTTTTAATGTCTAATATGAATAAACAACCTCACTAAATCGTTATATAGGTGAAAGGCTCATAAAAGCTACCAGATAAGCAAAACGCATCCTATTTTTATTACCCATGAGGTGTTGTGTCATTGGGTTCCTCATATTGTGGAAGGGCAAAGTGAGTATTTTAGCTGTTGAGAGGGGATTGCGTGCTATGCGCGAATTAAAAGAGTGAAACCACAAACGAACATGAAAGAAAGAAATTATAAGCCAAAATGGACTCATATTTTCTGGTTGCATTGAAAACGCTGCCAAAGTGTTGTTCGTCACTGCATTCACAAATTCATCCATGAATTTTAGTGACAGAACATAAAGGCGTTTCCGCTGCAGTCAACCAAATAACAACACCAACCGTACAATTACTTCCACCTACTGTAGGAACTCTTGAAACACAAAAGCAGGCTATTCTAGCAGGAAAAAATCGAGATAATTGACCAACCGGCCCGACAAAATCATGACTTCCTTGTATTAGCGTTTAGCCACGGATCAGTTCGTCATCGTGGCATTACGATGTCCTGCGCTGATTCTGATGAACGCTATAGAAGTGCCTTTCAGAGAACCCTATGGATGGTATCTGCACATGGAACACAGGTTTCAATGCTACTAATTATACTCTGCTATTATTTGGCTTGCCGACGTTTTGTTTCGATTTAGTTCACATCATGTTTGCTTATATCGTGCTGAATTGATGCTATAAGGCCTCTGACTAGTTTTGTTTTCCGGATGATGGATAGAAACAATTCCCGAACATATCATGAGGACCGTTGAAGACGATATTCCTGATCCGCCTAGAAGCAGTTTCGTTTAGGTGTAAACAGTGTTCATGTATTTAATGACTCCAGTGATAATGATCACGCGCTTTGCTAAACAACGTAGATGCTTTGCATTTTGCTTGCTTGGCTGGCCATTTTCATAATCTGGTAACCAACAATAGTATGCGTGGTATGTTATATTTATATTATAACTGATGCAACTGCTGATAGAAATCTGTCGCAAAGGAGTAGTTCTTTGCGGTCCGATTTGTAGCCATACAGTATACCCACCTAACGTCGTGACCCTGCGATCGGTGATTCCTGAATTGACCTTGAATTGAAATTACCAGAGAGACAGACAAATACATACATGCTCACACGTGCGCACGGACGCAACGTAGCCGTGAGGCGCTTTGCAAATATAACTTGTAAAGACATTTAACAATGAACAAAATGCTTTGCACCGATTCTTCAAATGGAATCATTCGGTTCTAAACTTTGTGTTGTACGCAAACTGAGAAAGCCTGCTTGGCTGTCTTTTCTTATAGCACTCAGTGAGTGACTTAAACCAGATGTAACAAATGATCGCGAAATGACAAATACAATTTCGTCATACGTAGAGGGTACTATTCTCAAATTTCATCGTCTCAGCTCTTATGGATTGTTAGCTGAGACCAACGAATACCCTGAGAGACAAATGCGCCAGGACGTGAAAGGCCGCAGTGCGTCTTAGCAATGGTTTGTGGAAATTCTTGTGTGTTGTGAATACTGATCTCGACGTAACGTATTTTTGCCATAATGCAGAACCTGCGACCTTCCATATCATCCGTTATTATTTATTGCCATGAATCGAAGGAGGAATATTTAAGCAGTATTCCGTTTCTTTTGCCAATTTCCACTTTAAGTTTGTTGTGGCAATTGAAATGCATTTTTAATTTGCTAAGAGAATACGCTATGCCCCACTATTCTGGGAAATTTTCCCATTCCGCCGAATTCCTCGGACATACAATTCTTTTAAAAGTTACTTTTGGAAATGTTTGCTGAACATCTACTTCCAGCAAAATTCAAATCAGCCTTTTTGGAGTGAACGCATTCAACAGTTTTCCTTAATTTCATCATTAAACTTATTAATTCTAGAGGAATCAGATTTCAAAGGCAAGAAATGGAATGCATATATGAGGACAGTGTCTGGAACTACATCAGACATAACTCATAACTCATCTCTGAAGGCAATTGCTTGTTGCCTAACATAGCTATCATCGTCTTCTATCAACGTCATTTTTCGTGTAATGCAACATTTGTTGGAATTTACGAGGCTTTGCGATGTACGGAGCAACTATAAAATCACAACGACCCTTCAGCATTGACCGAAACATTTGCTCAAGTATAACAGGAATAAAATTTTGGTGAAAGAGGTCCATCGTCTGACAGTTTCCCAAGGAGCTGAGCGGGATGGGCCGATTCATGGAACTGCTGAGAATGCGAAAGTGGTCAGCGTAGTAGTGTAACAGTGCTATGAGCAAAATCACGACGCGCATTCAGCACTGGTGATAACATTGCAACGAAGACAACGATGGCCATCATTTCCCCCACCGAAATATGTTGCATGCACACTTTCGACACAGTGAGGTCCATTGCAGCCTTTTTCTGGCTTCCATTGCTATCGCACACATCATGTCTTTGCTATTTTTTGGGACCTTGAAAGCAGACTGGAAGAGGCAAATGGTAAATCGCGAGAACTTGTGCCTCTGACTGCACTTGGCTCCGAAAGGAGGGACTTCAACCTATAAGATGAGGGCGGCCAACTCGTTCGCTCCACCTCTTCTTAGATGGAGAAGTCCACATCCGTACTCGGCCCTAGCATCAACTAGAGAATGGTCATTGCACAGTGGACGCCTCGGAGCTATTTCACAGATTTGACCGTCATGCATCGCCTCACTGCTTCATTAGCGTTGCATTCTTGGCTTTTTTCATAACGTCCTCTTCTCCATTGTTCTGAAGTTCATGACTTTCACGAATATTCAACCCTTTATGTTTTACTCTGGATGGAATTAATGTGATTTTTGCGTGACCACATCGGTTCTTATGCTTTGCTCCGCTTTCGTCACTACTTGCACGTTTGTTTTTTTTGAGTGTAGCTTTTGCATTACCAGAAATGTGCAACTTTCCAATCTCGCTCATTTCGAACAAACGTTTATACTTCCCATTTTCAACATCAGTTGCTCACTTTTTGTGAACTCTTTCCTCGATAGAAAGGGGCTTCATTTATTTTCATAAAATCTCCTTCGGCTTATTTCAGCAATGTTTCGCAACTTCGCTTTTTTAGCACATATCCATTTAGCATCTTTTGGTAGTCCAAAGCACACAGAAATTTCAGCACGCTGATAAGAATAGCTCTCTCTTGGGAGTGGTCTCTTTCATTGCCGATGTGAAGACATGGCAGTACTTTGTTACTGTTTCATTCTGGTGAACGAGTTTTGATGGTGAACTAAAATCATTTCGGTTCTTTCGAGTCCTCCTCGCAGGTCGATGTGTATAGTATTTCGGTGATTGTTGAACGGTGTGGAACACGAGCCTACGATAATTGCGAAACTTTCACTTGCCCCGTCACGACTGATAAAACTCTCGAAGGTACGCGCAAAATGCGAGAATCTGGTGAAATCGCTCGCTTAAACTTGCAGTGCAAGAAGAAATACCTCAAGGGCCGGATTATCACATATTTTGGCCTTCTAATTTTCTGAAAGAACGTGTAATGTCGCAACCTTCAGGATGGAAAGCGGTGAGGAGGATTTAGAGTAGACCAGGATGTGGATAACACCGCACGGGTTACAATTTGTCACAGGTTTTCACGCGACTCATAATCGATCGGCATCATCTCTCGGATCTTTCTGCGCATCGATTGGACTCACTTTCTTACCAAAAAAGAACAGTGCTGAGCGGAATAGCTTCTTCACGCGTGATGGCAATGTCTTTATACATGTCAAAGGTCAGAGCACCGATAGCCAATGGCAAAATGTGAGCAGCAAATCACATAAATGGTTGAAATAACGGGAAGTAAAAGTATATAACACCAATTTACACAACGGACAGTTTTAAAGAGTGTGCGTCGACTCGTGTGTAACAACGGAGTCCTCAACTGCTTCGAGTTGTGAGGGGTGATTAGTTTCCCAATGAGATGGCTCCAGATTCTCATAATACGATTGCTATAGTGGCATTCTGTAACACCCTTTTGGATTCTGTTCACTTCTTGCTTCAGCCGATTCTCTCGTTTATTCCGGTTGGAAAGACCGAATTTTGAAAGATCCTGAGCGGCCACCAACAATAAACTCGCTTGTAATCCTGCGAGTTTTCTCCGGATCGGTGACTATCCTTCTGAATTCTGGAGATGTCAGACTGCTCCGTAACGGCACTTCTACCTGAACTACTGATCTGGAGCAGTCTATTTGCCAAATGCGGCTCCGCAGGCTCATCCATCTTGCTATTTTGAAAACACAACGAAAGTGAATTACCGAAACATACTCCAATATAGATAGAAGAAATATTTCGTACTGATAATGAAACTTCTTCGAATGAGGCTTTTAGTCTTTCATGCCTGCTGCTATCTTGGAAGATATCGGTCCCAAAAATTACTGCAATTTATTCCATTAACAGGGTTCTCGATTTTTCAATCCGCAAAGCTTTTCACACGGCAATCTGAATTCCATATCACATGTTTTATTATTTGAAATTTTCTTAGGCGCAGATCGTAGAATCAACTCATAAAGTTGTTTTGTATAAGTCATTGTGGAACCCTTTATGCAGTAATCCGCTCATCAGTCCCTTTAAACATGTCTTGCGACCATCGCAGTTCGACTGCACCCAGTACAGATGTTCCGAAGCCCCTTGCATTTCTAACGAATTCGTTCCACCTTCCCACGCGATATCAACTCGCCTCGAGTTAGTGATTCAGGAGGACTTTCGCGGGCTTGCTAGAGGCATTGAATCAACTGCCTTTGAATTTCTGTTTTGCTGCTTCGCTTCGCTTGCAAAGCTTTTATGGCCATTAAAATCCCCAAGCGATGTTAACAGCCTGCCTTTACTCACCCGAATTCACCAGCTTCTATTGCGGTTATATAGGGAGCTGCGAAAGGAGGGGAGATGGGGAGGAGGGAGGGCAGAAAAGTTTACGTGGTTTTTTTATCTCGTCGGAGATGTGGAAGATGAGGGCGGTAGAACAGTTCGCGTCTTTTTTGATGGTGCAGGCGAAGTAAGAGGGAGGCGGAAGAGTATGGTCAAAGAGGACCGGACCAGTAATGAGAGGAGACGGAGTTGAATAGCTTATATTCGAGACGATGCATTTCTTCTTTGGAATTTATTTTACTTCAAAATAGGATTCCTAATAAAAAGTTTCGAGGGTCTTCTACGGGTTCATAAGTTTGGAAAATGCCTTTGATCACATGTTTCCTTTCCTTCGTAAAAACGATGAGGTTTTTTATGTTTCATAAATAAGCATGGGATTTCAAATACTTCCTCGGTTTTTTCCTTTGCTCTGTGTTCTTTTTCCATGCGAAATTGTTGCTTATAATGTACGGGACTTTCAGCACAACACAGAAGCCAGAACGGCCGTGGCGAGTGCGTCTTGCCGATGCGGCACGTCTGCGGAGCGTTCATGGCGACGACGTTGGAGGGGTCGGCTCTTCTCTAACAGCTAGCCGTGTTCGTCGCAGCAGCATAACCAGCCAGAACAGTGGTGATGAACTGCAATCCTCGCTTAGCGCACTCAGATCATATGTTGACAACTCAGTTGTGGTTGGTTTCCGTTATTGTTTCTGCATCACACTTACACGATCTCACCGTACCAATGTTTAACAGTCGCAACTTGCGACTTCAGCTCTTATTTATCTGCTGCTTGGTATCTTACTGTCATATTCACTAATCGTGAAAATTTCTCAGAAATGATTTCAACACAGGGTTGTTGAAACTCTCTATTCCAATTCGTCTATCCTAATCCATAGGTACACGTGTCCACTCGTTTGCAAGCATGACGCATAGAGCAGCCGGTTTCTAATTCCTAACTTCCCGATTCTCTTTTTATATCCTCAGTAATCAAAAACTAAGTGGAAGTTTCATTAACACGTAAAACAAAATTTTCTTCCATTCGTTCTTCAGCACTAAAATATTCCTTGAGGTAGTTAAATTAAAGAATTTTCCAACCAGTTCTTATAAGCTTGAAATAGTCTAATTGAATTATGTGAAAACCGTTTGCGATGTCTGCGACGAAAATTGCCGATTAGTTTTTGTTCACTGCGCTAAATGCTAAATCTGCGGCAGCGAAGGAGATCGTTCCACCATGAATTGGCGTCCATATTTCCTCCTGACTGTCCAATTTAGGGATCCTCGCGTTATTGGAGAGGTTCACGCCAGTCATCGGTCGATGTTCCAACTATCGGCGAAAATTCGGCGCTTCGAAGCACCACCTATCCGCTAACATCGCGATACAGCCTTGGTGCACCGAACTTTATACCATCAAGTCGTAGCTCTACAAAACACAGAGAAACACCTATGTCCCGGTGAGCACACATGGATTTCTTTCAGCTTTTGCTTGCAATTTTGACCGCTATAAGAGTATAAGAAATCGATTTATTAAGTTTCCACGGAATTAGTGCTAATGATGTTAGATGCAGTCCATAGTCGGTAACATATGCGAGCAGTTCTCAAATTCCGGAGACGTTTTCAAATTGTGTGAGTTCAATTTTAAAGTCATTTCCGAATGCAGACGATGATTTCTAAACACATCAGTCGGTCACATGCTTTATGCTTCCCCCACCTGGTCAGGTAATTGAGGGTCTGTAGTTTTCAGTATGAATCAAATAAATAAAAATCCCGCAGCTAACAAATCAAACCGTATCTAAAATAATATGAATATCATAAGAAGGTTACATGAGGGATGCAGGAGCAACGTTGAACGATTCCATAGTTATGATCTCCTAATCTTATCGATTTCTCTAAATGCATCACAGGTGGAACTTATGCCTACAGCCACTGGCTGATGTGTGTCAACCATTCTCACTATGCAATAAATATTGCTGCTCTGGAAAAGTGTGCTGCTTTAAAGGTAACCTGTTAACTCCTTCCGATGCGTTTGCAAATGGAAGAAGTTGAATCACAGTAACTGATTTCTTTCTTCTGTTTAAACTTTAACAAATACATTGGGTTCTACAAGCGTCACAATTGTCACTATTTGTTCTCCTCATCACATTCATTTCTCATTCCTTTCTTTCTGACCATTAGTCCTGACCTCTTCTTGCAGTTTTACCATCTTCATAATTGCACTTCTACGGCCTTCTACTGCCGTGAAATGTTGGCAAAGCAACCAAATGATCGGTTCTATCCCGAAAGCCATACGATTTTTTAAAAGCATTGTTGTTGGCAACGGTGGCAAAATCTAAAGCCATAAAACAAAACTTTTTAGACGAAGCTTTTCGATAAGATGACATTACTAACCACCGATTGTTGGCGACAGCGGCTTAATATTGCTATGAATCGAAATATGCATTCCTCATCGAAAAAAGCATCTCATATTTATTTCAGCAGTTACTCTCCCGTCCGGCCACAAGAGGCCTTATACAATTCTTTGGTAGCTCGTTATGGGTCGATGTCAAGGTATTGCATATGCTATACGTTGCTGTGTATGGCATGCTGCGGGCAATCTTTGTAAAAATTGGTTGGCACATTTCACAAAATTTCCAGAAATTTTCCGTTTGTTTCAGTGCTTCTCAGGTATATTTTTCCTGCTTTTGAATGGGCTATGCGCTTAGCCATTATGATGTAGTTCTAACAAGTTGCTTAAAAATCCTCTGAATCCAGAGTTGCCTGCTTGCTAGAGAAGTTTAGCTGCATATTCAGCGAATACCGATCCTGATAACAGAGCTATGTCGACGTTCTAATATCCACATAAAACGCTCAGCCTAATTGCAACTATTTTCATTTTTAGAAGTTTTTCGCTGTTTCCTTCCCTCACCAAGTATATCGTCATATCGTTTTAGGGATGTTTCCCCACGAATAAGACATCTCCTAAGGCAATCAAGCAACGACAGCCTTCTCGATTCGGCATATTCGCGCATATCTCTGCTGCCGAAAAGTGCTGTGATACGTGGAGGCAGCCATGAAGGCGATCCGATTCGTAGAAGGATGTCCTTTCGTGAAAGAAGTAGGCGGCCTCACTTCATCCTCATCATGTTGAAGGCGTTCATTCTTTAAACTCTAACAATCGTATTCTGATTTCTATTCGAGTATACCTTCGCTTTTCCTGGTCTTCAGCTTGCAAACCTGAATATTTATAATGGCGGGTTTGCTGAGCGTGCTGCCGAATCAAATTTCAGCTCACGTCGCTGATTTGTTGCTTGTGATATGGCGATCTTCTCTTGCAGAAAGTTTTTAGTGCTTTGGTGATGACAAATTTATTTTTCTGTCCATGCGTGATGCTGATAAATTGCGCTATTTGACCGCAAAAAAGTGTTACTTTTGTTCGCATTGGATTCTCTTCAAACTTGTGGCATATTGTTTGTTGATGAATGTTAGCATCTGCCCTACTGTAATCGTATCGGCCTTGGCACAGCTTGTTGACTAACCTGATGAGAAGGGTGGCCCAGTCATTTCTCCTACCTTGTTAGTGCTCGGAGTTAGTAAAACCCAGCTGTACGATCCTAAACTCTTAATACCGCAAATTCTTGGAACCAACATCTAAAACAATTTCTGTTCTTACATATTCGTGATATGTTCTAATGTGCGCCAAGTGAAAATTTCTAGTGGCTCGTCACCAGTCAACACAGAGGAGTCAGACGAGAGAGCCTGCATCGGACTCAGAATCCACATCAGGCGCTGAGGAGAGGGCTGAATCAAGAGAACGTCGCCTCCGCAAGAAACGTCTCAAAAGAAAGACCCTATCGCCAGCGATAAATGTTCAACTTGCCGATTCCAGAGGTTGGATATTAGTTCTGAATTTTTTCATACAAGTGGAATATGTTCATGTCATTGCATGGATGGATAGTTTGCACCACTTGTAGGAGTAGATAAGAATGTAAAAGTATCCAAATCCATATGAATACCTTGAAACTCGAAGTAATTCAGTGACAAACCAGCAGGTCGAACACTCAGAAGTTTATCGAAACTTTACATTCTATTATGGTTCGGCAGCTGACTTTCTACTCGTTTATAATGTGCTTTGATCCACTGTTGAACCTCTCTTTATTGGTCCAAAATATTTGTTGCAACCTTTAAATGCAATCGTGCCGTGTCTCGCTTTCTCAAGAAGGTGTTCGTATGGTAAATCCCCAGTGGCAATTTCTCTTTTTCCACTGTTTTATTTTTCTCACTTTCGGAAGGTCTTATCAATACTTTTAGAAGGTATTCTTTACCTAAGGTACTAAGGTTTTCTACAATATCCAAGTGTAGTGCCTTAGGCATTCTAACTTTCCCAATCTCATCTTGCTTTCTTCGTTAAGTGCACCTAAAGTGAAGTAAAATTGCAGGTGTTCCCGACGGAGCAGCATTCGAAACCGTGGAACTATCAAAATCAAATACTACTGTTGTGAGTATACTGTTTTTCTTAGCACGAAAATTCTTTCTTATTACACCTTAGATTGCGAAAACTGCGCTCATAGAACATCGCCTGCTTAGCGCTGCATACTCTGAAAGTTTTATTGGCTGTTGCAGGTGATCTGTTTTTCAACTTTTTCTTTATGTGGCGTTTTTTACATACTTCAGTTGCCTGCTTCTGTGTATTTCTTCTACTGAATCGAAGTAGATTTGTCTCTTTCATTCGTTCGCCATGTGATTAAAAGCCAATAAGGAGTGCTGTGAACTCCGAATTAAGAAGCAAACTGAAGAAACGAGTGACTTTTAAGTCGTTGGCACTCTGAACATTTTCTATTTGTTTTCATTTTCACTTCTGTTCTCACTTCTTAGCTTCTTATCTTTCACTTCTTATGTCTGCGGAATTTGCAGGTAAAATTTGGATCCTCCACAAATCTATGAGCATCATCGTTTCCGAGTGTAATTCAGCGTGAGAAACGATGAGATGTTAGCAAATAAGAAAGCCTTCAGTCCTTGAATCCGAACACTCATTTAACGGACTCACCAATTTTTTAACCGAATTTTCGGCAAGTAGTATGTAATTTTTTGGCAAATAAGAAAGAATTTTATGTCGGAAACCCACCAGAATTTTATGTCGAAATCAACCCTTTACTTAAATGCTGCTGCTTTTCGCCACATCAAAACACTTGGCATAGGAAGCACACGGACATAAACCAGCTCCTCACTCATGGAAAGATCATACTTTGGCCATGACGAGTAATGAAATCTACAGGGAAATTTGCGTGTTTGCAAAGATACATCATCTGCAGCAGAGGCCAGTGGGAATGAATGAATGTTATCATTTCAAAAAAAAATGTTATTTCCACGCAAAATGCGGGCACTGCGGCTACTCAGCGACATTTATTGTTTTAGCCGCAAATAGAGGCCATATTTTGTTCCGCAAATGTCGCACTTCAATCCATTGGGTTCAAAGTGAGTCGGTTCAGTGCTTTATACCATGATAATGCATGACCGCTATCTCTTTCCGATTTATAAAGTCTCACTTGTGCCGTTGGCATCACGCAGAGGGGAGGAGCACGGGAGGAGGGAGAGGAGAATAAACAGAGAAGAGGTGATTGGGATGAGAGGAGAACGATGAAAGAGAGGAATGAGGGGGAAACGCTGTCCTCCTCTACTTATCTCACCTTATCAGTGAAAAAAGCGGTAGATTTCTTCCAGAAGGGTCGTGAGGACTTGGAACTTTGGTTTGCGTAGCAGCTGGCTAAGTTTTGCTTTGCCTTTTTGCATGAGATGCTTGCTAGCTGCAAAGTACCTGTCTTGAGCATCTGAAACAATCAAGGGAACGTCATTAAAATACCTTTTTACGAAACTGTTTTTCTTTGCGATGAGGGATAGTGAAGAAACGACCGAAGGAGACTGAAGGAGGGCATATATTTAATAGTAATGAGAAATGATCCTGCTGTTAATGTCTGTGAGGAGAGGGACCGACGTGGGACGGTGGCATGGAAGAGACGCTATCTGTACTCCAACGCAGTTTGCAATTCAGGCACGTTGATTATGCTACACACTACTCTGCCTCTCCGCACATTTTACCATTGCAACTTAAACGGAGTAATGAGTAATGCATTGAACCTTTTGTTTATTCCACAACAAAAATTTGTCAGATACGTGGTAAAATTACATGTTTATTGCTATTCCGTTCTTGTTTATTTGAAAGTTAAACGAACGGCTGGATTATCCTTTAGCGGTTTTAATGATGACGAAGATTTTTTTTGATATAACAAACCTATTGAGTAGATGAGGCTCAATTGTGCAGTTTAAATCACACATAGGTACCTCATCGCCTATTCTTCCCCTCCTATGTTGACGGGTCAGCCTCCAGTTTAGAAGAATTGAGGAAATTAATCGTGATCAAACTGCAAAGAAGCTGTGGAAAAATTACAAAGAAAATCATCTAGGAATGCACAAATTTTTCAACGCTTTTTGCAATCGAACTAATGAATCATTGAAGTGTTCAGTTTGCCGACTGTTGAATTAAGGCCTCTTAGAAGTTTGTTTTTGTCTCCCGCATTTGAATATCGATGTGCGAAAAGCGCTTTCTGACAGCGTGCCAGCTGGTCAACCACAAATTCAGCAACGCAACTGCAGGTGTTCCACTCCCCTTTCTTCTCCTACCCCTCTTCCCTCAAAAAATAAATAAATAAATAAATAAATAAATAAATAAATAAATAAATAATAAAAAAATAACGCAAAGTGTTGTAGCCTTGGCAAAGTCAGTCCACAAGCGGTCCAGGCGTTGCTTTAAGATTGTGAATAGTGAAGATGTGCTAAGGTGATAACGACTGGCTTCATATCTAGTCGTTCTCATGTTCGACCGTTCTGGATTTTTATCAGGATTTCTGAAACACCACTCCATTATCCTTTTCTCAACAAAAAGACCATATATTAAATCACGGAATCACCACCATTCAGTTCGCTATTGCGATCCTTGCGTATGTAAACAGCATTTAAATACCTATTCTTATTATTACTAATGCGAGTGAAATTAGGCCGGGAGTAACGTGGGTTTTGTTGTCGAGCCCACCTAAAATAGAAGTCTCGGCCACCTATTCAAGCGAATACGGTTATGTGGAAAACGCCTCAAGCCTTAATTCAGCATCAGCGTCCTGTCATGGTGAAACACCTGTTTCAAGTTGCCAGCATTTTGCGCGTGCCTTCGAGAAGCGTTTTTGTGTTTTGAGGAAACAGCTGTGCGAGTAGGGTAGTGAGACTCAAGTATGTTTTGCTGATGTTTCTCATACTGAAGCGTTGCTAGCGTTTATTGAGATGAGCACTTTTTCTCTACTTCTCTTCCAGCACCACACCCTCACAGTAGAGTACTTTCCTCGTTTTTTTGCTGCAGCGACTAGTTACCTCACTGCGAAAGAACATTTCATCCGGGCTATTTTCTTCAATTTCTATACATCTGCAGAGCTTATCAGTGCACTCGGTAAATCGTCAGTTGTTCCGCTGAGGATGTTTATTCTCTGAGAAACTCATGCAGTTTATGGGAGCGATTTCAAAGCCGTCAGCACTCCGATTTTAGTGGCCTTCTTTTGATTGCGAAGTTCTAGTGGTGTTTCTTCGTTTACTATGTTGCAACAGACTGCAAGGCTGCTCTCTATGGAGAATGGAATATGAATTCTTGAAATGCCGTTTATGAAGCTGTCAGATTTGTGGAATTGCCTGTCAGGCTGTTCTTTCTGGTGGAATTTCTTACTTGCGAAATGAGTCGCTTCTTATGAAACCATTGAAAAGAATCGAATGGATTCTGGTGGAAGAAGGATCTGATGATTGCAGCATGGAAATTATTAGACTACAGGTTAACTTTTCTGTTCGAGGTGTATAAGTAACAGGGAAAAAAATATACTATATATATATATATATATATATATATATATATATATATATATATATATATATATATATATGTTCGCGAAGTGTTCACACAACCCCTATCAGAGTTGATTAACTCTGTTACTACTTCGTTTGCTCAAAGGCTTATTCGCTTTACCGTATTCCCACATCCTTCAGTTGGCTTTCACTAAGTA